>LR999451.1:14932019-15350608 GCA_905216605.1 Arabidopsis arenosa
TTAGCCACCTTATGAAAGTAAGCAGTATTACTATCATCCTCATTAAACTAAGAAATACATGATTTCTGACAGAAAAAATTCTCCCCAGCCTTGGCAAGAATTTGCCATTTCCTTGTAGCCTCAAGCTCAAGGGATGCGTGGATAACAGAAGGATTATTTAAAGTTATCCTCTGACAATGAAGCACAAGAGCATGGGCCTCAACAACCGTTTTCTCCAAGTCAGAGTAATTTTCTCTGCTAAAACTTCTAATGTAGGGCTTCAGCTGCTTCAGTTTTTTGGAGACTCTAAACATTGCAGAACCAGAGATGTTGCAAGAGTACCACTGCTCCCTGATCAGCGGAATAAAATCAGTGTTGTGAAGCAAGTAATTGAAGAACCGAAAGAGACGTTTTACCTTCTGTATCGATGCGTCTAACACCACTTCATAAGATGTGTGATCAGAGAAGTCAGGCTCCCCAAACTTTGGAAAAGCTGATGGGAAGAGAGAATTCCATTGATCATTCACCAAAACTCTATCAATTTTCTTCGCCACTGGTCTAGAGCTACCCTTATTCCACCAAGTGTATGAACTTCCCTTGTAGACGAGATCATGCAAATCCGACTCAAGCAAGCAATTTCTGAATTCACGAATCCTTCTGCCTACATTCAAATTTGCAACATTCGAATGATCCTCAAGATTTAAAATATAGTTAAAATCACCAAGAGCAATCCAAGGCCTGCCATCAACAACCGGAGAAAGAGCAAGCTGAACCAGTTCCTTCCATAGCTTTTTCCTAGTACCCTCATCAGTAGATGCGTAAACAATTGAGACCACCAACCAAGAAGGAGAATCGGGGAGCAGGACCTCGCAAGTAATCATTTGCAGGGACTTAGCAACCACAACAACTTGAACACTTGGATCCCACAACACCCAACTTTTTCCCAAAACAGAGAATCCGTAATTCTCAGCAAAAGACCAGCCCGACATTAGGTCGTTTATGAACTTCTTCTCCTTAGGCTGCTTGACATGCGTCTCTATAATTCCTCCAAAAAGTGGTTTATTCACATGTAACCATTTTTTGAAACCGCGTCGGTGACTGGAAATATTAAAACAGCGAACATTCCAACAAAAGAGCTTAGTACACATACTTAAGCTTTGGATTTGAGGCCCTTGCCTCGAAGGTTCCTACGCTGTCTCTTAGACAGTACCATCGTAAAAGCCTCCTCTTCCGTGTCAGTAGACAAAATATCAAAAGAGTCTTATTCAACCCCAAAATCTGGGTATGTTTCTTGACCTGACTCCTCTCTGTTCCCTGCGGCTACATTGTTGCTGACAAGCCTTCCAGAGCTTAAATCACCTAGCTCTATCTTGTTCAGCCCCAGTGTTAGCCCTTCAGACTGAACCGAAACAGATCCTGAAACACTGTCCTCAAAGCCTGTAGACTGAGACTTATTAGAGCTCTTCACTGTCCAAACCAAACCAGCAGCCTCTTTACCTTTTACAGGGACCCAATTAGCATTTTCATTACCCAATGTAGCCTTCTGGACAGCTGCAGCAGGAAGAGCTGGAGATCTAGACCTTCTCCTACGGATGCTTCTTCTCGCCTTAGAACCATCATTTTTTAACTTGGGACAAAGAGCAGTCAAGTAAGTTGTTGAATTGCACTCGCTGCAGGTTATTGGAGCAACTTTGCAGTATCTCAAGTTGTGGCCTATTTTCTTACAATGCACACAGACCGCTGGCATCCACGGGCTGGAAACCAAAACCCGATGAATTGTGCCACAGTCAAATTGGACATTTACAGCTTCAAGAAGCGACTTACGAGGATCGATGATGGTGAAAACTTTTGCAACCTCCAAATTTGTTTTATTTGCTGTTGAGGGATGCAAAAACTTTGGGTCACCAACATGACTCGCGATTCTCTCTTGTCCTTCCTCATGGAATAGTTGCAGCGGTACATTTCAAAGCTCCAACCAGATTGGAGCTGAAGTAAGCTCTGGCTTCGACGGAATGACACACGGGTCCCATTTCGTAACGAACATTGTCTGCCCTTCGATCTGCCAAAGGCACTGGTTCAGCACACGACTACGAGTGAAGGCATTTGGGATCCTAAAAAGGAAAGCATTCCCCTCCATTTTTGACACAGCGATATCTCTGTAGTTCTTACTCCATATACCGTTGACAATGTTGTGAATGGTTCCTTGGGCCGGCGTATCCAAGTAGAATTGGCCTAAGACAAAGCATTCCCACGATTTATTTTTCCTTTCAATAACGGAGTTTGGGATTTTAACACAAGCTTCTCCAGAATCTAGAGTAAAGGCTACACCTTTTTTCTTGAGTGGTTTGGAAGAACCTTTCACATGATTTACCCAAGAATCGGTACCAGCGTTTGGTGCTGGTTTGTTTGCATATGTGCTCACAGTTGCTGCGGCTTCAGTGCTTTTAGAGTTGACAATTGGTGATTCAGCTACAGATTGAAACGCCTCGGAGTTGGTCTTACCTGGCTCAGTTGACAGAGCAACTTTCACAGGGACGTTGACCACTTTCGGCAAGGCAGCAGTAGCAGCGGCTATAGCCTGATCTGAGGCGGCTTCCAAGATTACTGTAGTGGCATTGGTCGACAATGCCCCTCGGCGAGGCAGAAGATTTTGAAACAGAATCAGAGGACACAACAAGATCTGCCAAAGCAGAGCAGTCGGTCAGAGAATTCGAAGAGCTGTGAGGGACAAAGCACGGCATAGATCTGGGAATCGGCTTCCTCGGCTTTGATTCGAAGAAGGAGATTTCTTGGGCGGCTTCCTCTTACCCATAAGGAGGGGCTGACATGAGAAAGAAACTAGAATTGGGAGATGACGCCGTAACAAACGGCGCTGAATAACGGAAAAAGGCAGTCACTTTGAGGTTGAGAAAGAAAGGAAAAGAAGAGAGTTCTCACCGGCGGCGTGAGGCCAACCGGAGGTGGTGATAGGTTAGAAAACAATCGACTCTAAAATCGCCTCAGAGAGAGAGAGATTTCAGATCTGAAAACAAAATATATATAAGTATTAGAATGCGTCACTATTTGACTGTCTTTTAGGTGTTTTTTTTTGTTTCCCGCTAAACTCGTCTTTAAGTGTTTTAGAAGATCATAAAAACAAGAGAGTAGAAATAAATATGATTTTGACCGTAGTAATCCATCTGAATTTTATGTGTTCACACGATTTACACTTAAACTTTTACTTATTTGTTTTACAACACAAAAAATTTATCCCTCGCCACTAAACATATCTATCTATTAGAATCAACATAATTCGACATATCCAATTGTAATGTCGATTTTTGTTTAATAAGCCGGCAACCACGTTTTATTGAATTGCGACGGTTTTGATCTGAATTTAACCTATTTTGATAAAGTTCGGATAGATAGCTACAATCAACCTAATACATATTGGAATTTGAAACATTTAAAGTCTTTGATTTCATCAAGCGAAACTCAGCTGTTATTCGCGATTTTTATCTATTAGTAAATTTCAACATATATTCTTACCAACTAAAACATATTTAGCCTTGACAATTGTTTTTGAATCATTTTCTTAACTATGAAAAATAATATTCCTGGACGAGGGTCATATTTTCCATTTCATGAGTGTCGAATAGTTTTGAATTTAGGAGATGACGGTTCGTCATCTAGAAAGCAAACAAGATCAAGTCGTGGGATGTGCTTTTCTCTAAGATAAACAAGGTACTCCTTCTGTTCCTAGTTATTTGATGTTTTGGGTTTTTTACTTGTTCTACCAAGTTTGATGTTCTATAAAAATATCATTATTATTTTTGTTTGTGACCAATAGAGAAAGGAGAGAAGTAAAACTAATATTATTAAACTAAGAAAATAATAATAAAAAAATATAAAAGTTATTTTTTCTTAATTCCGTTAATGGGCAATTCGACTGGCTACACTCATCTTAATTAAAGGAATTAGTCGAGTGGTAAAATCATGAATCACCCTTGTTTATCAAAAAAAAATATCTACATGCTTAATATTTGCTATGAAACGTTTTTTTCCCAAAATACTAACCGAAAGATAAGTATATACTCCCTCATTTTTTAATATTTGATGTTTACTGTATTTTTGCACACAGATTAAGAAATCATATAATTTTTGTTTATTTCTACATTAAAACATCATTTATTATCTACCTAAACATGATTCAACCAATCATAAAACACTCTGCGAAATATAAATCGTCAAAACCAATAAAAGAGAATTAATTTTGCCTTGAAAATTGAAAATATTATCAAATTTCAAACAATATTTTCGCCTAAAATATCAAATATAAAAGCACAGAGGGAGTATTTTAAATGATATAGTAATTTACTGGATCATTATTATAAATCTCTACTAAATATTTCTTTTGCTTTAATATTTAAAGATAAAAATTGTTTTTAAAACTTTGTTAAAAAAAAAAATTGTTTCTATAACAAAGTATTTGCTGGTTAAAAAAGAACAAAAAAATATAAATATACTAGCCAACAACGAAAAATTAAAAATATAACGAAAAAGAACAGATATTAAAAGAAACCCAAGAAATCTGATTATTCCATGAAATTAATAACTAATAATAATACTTATAAATTAAAGAAAAACAGATATCTATATATATATTTTAGGTGGAGTTTTTGTTGTTGTTGTTGTCGTCGGTGTCGGTTCAATTTGTGCAGGTGAGCTTCTGTGTGCTATGGCAAAGTTTCCCGAGTGTTGAATAGAGGCGGCGTATAGATCTAAGTGGCGTCGCTAGCTCGTTGATCTAGTGTAGAAGTCCGTGGTTGTCTTTACGTTTTTGCGTTAGTTCTCGGAGAAGCTGTAGGCTTCTATCATGAGGTTTTGAGGACGGGCCTCAGATAGATTGGCTCGTGGCAACAACGATGAGGATTCCAGTTCTTCGGTTCTGTGGCAACCATGCAAATTTCCGGATTTCGCGATCTCGGAATCGGTGTTTCTTCTCGCGACTTTGCCATGTTCACTCCGCTTCGATCCGAATCATTTTGAGTAGTAATGTTGTTTTTTTAATTTTCTGTAGCTTGCTTTAATCCGTTTCTAGTTTTCTCTGTAACTTCTGTCACAAATTCAAAATGGTATAAAATTTCACCTTTTACCAAAAAAAAAATATATATATATATATATATATACCCAACAAATACAGCCAATGGGTCGGCCCATTTAGACAATCAATCAATCTTATAAATCAAACAGCTTTCAGGTGGGAACACGAGTTCACGTGATTTCACAAGGTATACCATTTACGAAAATAGAAATAGTAGTTTGCTTTATTATGGTGGGGCAACATACAGAAATAGAAATAGTAATTTACCGAAAGAAAAAAAGTTTGGACCCAAGATAACACATAATTTAGTTGGGATAATGATAACTGTTATGTTCGGATATACTGTACAGAAATAAAATTCATATTCTTACAGAAGTAAAATAATATATTTTACAAAAATAAATTTGGTTTTTTTCATTTTTATAAGAGGTGATCCGATTTTCTATCATCCGATTAACTTGTATATGATGAATGTAAACGTCTAAATAGTATATTCATCGTAATTTTTAATGGACCTAAAATATGACACAATTTCAATTAGGCCTAGGCATAATACCCGAACCCGAAGAACTGAACCGAACCCGACCTGAAAAATCCGACCCGAACCCGACTCCGAAGTTTAAAATTACCCGAACGGGTTCTAAACTTCACAACCCGAATCCGATCTACACCCGAACCCGAACAAGTACCCGAATATACCCGAAATATAAGTCCATAGTTATAATATAGTAGTAATATTTATACTTGTAATAACATATGTGCCTAAATTATTCGGATGTTAAGATATTTTCGGGTGTTTTAGCTACTTTTGGCTAGATTCGCGTAAAAAATATTTGGGTTTTATAGATTTTTTGAGTATTTTTCAATACTTTGCATAGAATCGGATACACATTTTTTAATAGTTAGATACTTTGGAAAAACCCGAATCCGAACCCGAAGTTTTAAAATAACCGAACGGGTCTTAGTTTTCTAAACCCAAAAAACCTGAACCCGAAAAACCCGATCCGAATCTGACCCAAATATCCTAATTTCAATTTGCCAGATAAAATAATTCAGTAAATTTTAGGTTTAAGAAAAATCGATCTATAGCCTAGACCTAAAAAATAATTCTTCTTTAAATAAAAACTATTAGACTACCACAACTACGATGGATGAGAATGCAGTTCATAATGATTCAAATGAAAATAGTAATAGTAGGGTAAGACCATAAATTGATGTGAAACAAACAAACTAATATTAAAATTTATGTAAGTTTGGTATTATTTCGCTACTTCCACATCGATCATGCACCGCTCTCTCTTTACCTCACATCGTTCTATTCAAAGCCAATAATTGTATACACCAGCTTGATTTTTCAATACTTTTTTCTGTTTGGTATTTATTATCAATTAGATACTGATCTTCTTTTATAAAAAAGTGTAATTCTACCATTTTTTATATAAATTAAAAAAATGTAAAAATTTCTTTTATGTCCTTTAATAGCACACCATAGCAATTTCTCTCTCCAATTAATAAACTAAAATAATAAGGATAAAAAAAAATTTATTACAAAAACTTCTATTGAAAATGTGTAACAATGTTAAAAAATTTAAACAATATTGTTTGTGAAACAAAGGGAATATCATTTGTGTTGTATTTGAGTTATACCAAAACTAATTGTATGTAATTAATAAATTTTATTATTTTTTGACAAAGAAAAAGTTTACTGTTTAAAGTGTAAGGTCCAGTATTACTATTTTAATCCCGATGATGATAGTTCGGCCACTCATTTACCAAATGTCCTTACTTACCATAATTTGATAAGAATGTGAATTGCTTGATGAAATGAATGTCGAATGATTAAGCTTCCATGTTTTTTTTTTAATTTTTTTGGCATGAATCCATGTTAGTTCATGAAAATGTTCTTTAATTTTTGTTCAACTTATTGTATAAACTCTTGATATTAATGATCTTTACATTCTTATCAAAAAAAAAAATGGAATCCTACTAATTGCGGTTTACATAGTGCATCACATAATATTTGGGAGAATAAAATCAATTATATTCAAATTTGATTTCTGATTTTTTTTAAAGAATCATTAACTATGAAAAATAATAATGACAAAAATGTCCCTTGGAAAAAATCAAAATGAAGAAACATCTCATAAAACTAAAAAGTAATATTAGCAATTCCGATCATATGGCAGAATGTTTTTTTTTTCCGGGTTTTCCTTGCTATTTTTGTACATAATTGGAATGATTAATTTTGTTCCAGTGCAGCGTAAAAGTTTCTGAAAATTCAACAGTATAGTTTTTTACTGTTTGTCACCAATTCAATTTTTTTTTTTTTGTTGAAAGGACCAATTCAAATTTTATATTCAAAAGAATTAATCCATGAAACACTTCGTTCGTTCAGTTTACATAAAGCAATGTTTTTAGAAAATTGATTCGTGGCGGGCCAGGCATACGACTTCATGTGGTATAATTACCTATCACATAAACATCTTGCAATTAAGACCATTCACATAAACCTCTTTCACGTGGTAACTATAAATGGCACAAAAGAAAAAAAAAAAGCTCAGATGTAAAAATAACTACAAACTGTTCAAAAAAGAGCATAACGAGAGGAGAGGAAAAAACTAATTAAGGAAAAAAAAAGAAAAAAACTAATTGATTTTCCTAAAAAATTTTCAAAGTCAAAAAAGAGCTTGAAAAATATGTGTAGATCATGACTGGTGGTGACTTGGTGTGAACTTTAGTCAAAAATATGGGCTGTAGGGCAGCCTCCACAGCTATTCCCAATCAAATCCCTACTAACCGCATGAATGCTATCTAAAATTTCTTGTCCTGAACATACAATGGACAAGGCATGGGTTTTAATAATTACAAGGTTCTTTGGTAAAATACCTTGATTACTTTTTGAATATAACAAATTTTTTTGATGTTTTTTATATGAAAATATAATAAAAATGTCAATTATGATTGGAAAATAATACAATATTTGAATGTAAACTATTGGACGGGTTGATCCGAAATAAATTGGGTTAGATCAATTCAATTTTTTGCTTGGATTGTTTTGTTTTGTCATTCTAACAACTAATCATATTATCTTTAGGCCAAGTTTTATTTTATGTCTTTGATCAGTCAGGTGATCAGTATGTTGATCGATCACCACCTCTTCTTGTCCATTTTGACACTTCCTTGGTCCACACTCTATTTTTTCTTTATGTCAAACCTTCATATGCGCCTCTTAACCCCAAAGGTCACATGAAACCATGCTAAATACGCTAAAGATGGAAGTGACTAATTTAAAACTGTAAGACCTGCACTATAAGAAAATATGCAATCCATACGGTGTAATCTGTCAGAAAATGTTATGTCCAGTAGATTTCCGACGAAACCTAAACGTTTGTATAGCGTTGGAAAAAATAATTCTTTGGAATCCATTGTCCTTTATTGACATATGGGCTGTTCATTTGGCAGTCGCATGACGGTCACTTCTCAACAAACTTCCTCAGATGACCCTTACCGGAAATATTTATGCTGGAAAGATTTTTCTAACGGATTACTGACCAAACCTAGTGAGATATCATGGATTTTACGGTCTTTAACCATGATATAGGTATTGGTTTTAGAGTGCTTATTTTATTTCTAGAGTCTTTTTAGAGTCTTTTCAGGTATTTTCGTGATCGGGATACAATGGGAGATAAGTGAGAATTTTGGAGCAAACCCGGGAATAAAAGCTAAAGAGACGAATTTGGAGTCAGACAATGGCATCAGTGTCGATCGACACCCCCTAGTGTCGGTCGACACCGCTCGTGGCCCTACAAGAAGCTTGACGGTTTAAAGTTTTGAAGATTGCAAAATTGCCCCAAAAGATTTTCCTATTTACATTATTAATCTTTGCATGTTTTTGAGAACATGTAAATAGATTTTAGGGTCATTGTTTAGACCTATCAAGCTTTTATCTTGCTTTTTACTTTGTATTTCTCTGAAAGCTTGAACCCTTTGGAAGATAATTATAGGTAGTTTTGTTTCAAAGATTTTAAAACCCTGTAGAGAGAAGATCTTTCAAAACTCTATTCTCTTCTTATTTTATTTTATGATTTCTACTTCAATCATGTTTTGTTTTTCCATGATCATGTCTGAGTAGTTCTCTTGTTTGGCTTAGGAATTCTCATTAGGGATTTAGATGAATTAGTAGATTGATAACTTGTTAGGATAATATTTATAGAGTTTTTCATCTTTGATTGTTCTTAATGCTAGTTCTAGGTAGCGAACTAGAACTTGATCTTAGGATAATATGTTAGACAGGAGAGTGCGCTTGTTACTGGAACTATCTTAGGTGAGCATAAGTAGCTAGATTATGACGAGAGTTGGTCTAGATACTTTTGTGAACATATCAAATCTGATTTTAATGCTTGTCTAGTTTTAGGAGTTTACAGATGAGAGTTAGAACTTCTTTCTATTAGGCATAGTTTTTTTTTTTTTGTGGTGTGCACTATTAGGCATAGTTAGTCAATACAAACGAGAGTTGATTGATTATAGCTTAGTGCTTTGAGTTCTAGAACGGTTCATTGATAATCCTAATTAACTGGTAGATCTACTATTTACCTATTTCCTGAGAAATTTCCTAAGTTTGACGCTTTAATCCATATGAATTTATATCAATTAATTTGCTTTTCTGTCTTTTAATTTTCTCATATTTATTTAGCTTAATTTTGAAACTATTAGCTTATTATGTGCACAAAATAACTTTGTGGAATTCGACCTTTAAGTACGACACATGATCTCCTAATTTGAGGGAATTACGTGAGGTCTAATTTGACTCACATCACATTGGCTTCAATTCGTAACAAGCATAATTGTAGAATGACGTTCTCTAATGTGATTATGCAAGTAATTTATGAATTAAAAAATCTGCTTAATATTTAACAAACACTTCCCCTTCCCTGGTTAGGTACCTCTTATTCCTTTATCTTTACTTATTACTAGGACGCAGGATCCCCGCGATGTTGCGGGGAGAAAGGTTTAAAATCTTTAAAGAAAAAAATATCAGACGAAAAATCATAATGAATTAAAATAACTTTGCAAAGAAAATTTTAACAATAAATCAAGAAATATTTTATGAAAAATTATGATATATAGACATAACCCTGAGAAGCATTTATTAAGATTAATATTATTGTTAGAAAATATTATGACGAAAAGATGCGATCATAAGTAAAAACTACATTTTAACCCGCGGTACACCGCGGGATGATTTAATTTTAAAGTTAGTATAAAATATTTTGTAAATTGTATCTTGTTATAACATATTTATTTATATTATAGTTTACAATTGTTATTAAGTAACGGTATACCACGAGTCCACGAGACAATTATTAATAAATTGAGGATTTAACCCGTATTAAAGCGGTATATAAATATTGATTCAAATTCGTCCGCCATATAAATCCTTTCTGAAATATAACTCGTTCCGTAATTTCTTAATCCGTCCCGTGATTTGTTTTTATTTTAAAATTTAATAATTATTTATTATATATAAAAGTTTACAAATCATATCATTCTCTAAGACATTTATATTTTAATAAACTTAAGATTTATTATGTATTAAAGCGGCATGTTAATGATATTTTAAAATTTTATAAATATTTTTATTAAGTAACATTATACCACGGGACAATTTTTGGTTTTATACAATTTTTTCTAAATGAGACTGATTTAATATGTCTAATATTGGTGGTATTAAAAAAAATAAGGATTTAATCCGTATTGAAGCGGCAGATTAATGATATTTTAATCTTTTTATTATTGTTGATTCAAAAACCCGTCACGCCAAACCCGTCCGGCCAAAAAACTCATTTATTTTATTAATGTTGATCTTATTTATGATATGATTCTGAATCATTGTCTAAATATTTTAATCGATGTAGAACGTTGAACACACATTTTCGTCAATTGGATAATATATGTCCGTTTTTAAAATTTCGAATCACAGTATATGCAGAAAAAATGATTTTTTTTTTTACTTTATGTATTATATGATGATTCAAAACAGTTAAAAATAAATCAAACAAATATGATAGGAGAATCATAATTCTAAATCTTAATCAAATCTTCTAAATATCTAAATTATTAAATATGAAATATCCGGTGTATGAGTTGGGTTAAATATAACCCGACCCAACAAATTTTTTGTGAAGGAATTTAAGAAAACAGGTCGGATATCCGATTAAACCAGAAGTATTTTTACCCACCCGTCACCAAAGTGTTGCAAAAATACTAGTATAGATTATTCAATAAAAAGTTATAATGAGTATACGCAATTTTTTATTTTCTAAAACAATTAGAAATATATTTATATAAATATATTCAACAAAACATTATGATAAAAGACGCAACATTTTAAATTGTGTTATGCTAAAAAAAGACAGTCTTTGGAAAACATTAACAAATAACTAAAATTGATAGTTATATAGGAAAAAAATAATGATATAGATAACAAATTATATACATGAATTCTAGATAGCGAAAAAATAAAACTTTATATGAGAAATATCAAGCAAAAAATAATAATAAATATAGAGTTGAAAAGACATGAAAGTTTAAATAGACAAAAATGTTTGTAAAAGATACAATTATTTCAGTGAAGACTTTGTGATGAAAAAACACGAAAAAAACATGGTGAAAAGATACAACTCTAAATGAAGAAATAAAAGTTCAATTAATGCTCACAAAAATCTTTTTATAGAGGGAAAATGTTCCAACGGTTCATCAAATATACCAAAAATTGTAATAGTTCACTTAATAAACTAAAAGTTGCAACATGTCATCAAATATACTAAATGTTACATTGTTTCTTCAAATAAACCAAATATTACAATAGTTCGTCAAATAAGCCAAAATGTTCATTGGTTCGTCAAATAAACTAAATGTTACTTTGTTCAATTAGACGGTAACAATAATTTATTTAAATATATTTTAGTAATTAATTTTTTAAAAAAAAATTATGAAGAATTGTAACCGAGAGACGCGACCGTAGATATCAAATATACAAAAAATTGCAACGTTTTGTCAAATATACCAAATGTTGCAACAGTTTGTCAAATAAACTAAAGATAACAACAGTTCATAAAACAAAACCAAAAGTTACAATGATTTGTCAAATAAACCATATGTTGCAGCGGTATTAAACGGTTACAATTTTATTTAAATATATTTTAGTAGTTCAAAATTGAAAACAATAATTTATGAGAAGTTACATCGAGAGACGCGACGGTAGATAATTAAATATTAGAATGATTTATAAACTAAATCAAAAGTTGCAATTTTTTGTGAAATAAACTAAATGTTGCAATGATTCAACTAAACGGTTGCAACCGTTTATGAATAGTTATGATAAAATGACGCAACCGTAGAAGACTTTATTCGGATTGCAACCTTTTATAAAAACAACACCATTAAATATACTCCCTCTGTTTTATTATATTAGATATTTTAGAGATTTTATTTTGTTTTATATTATAAGATGTTTTGCTAAATGTATTTGACAACTTGTGACTATTTATATTTTTTAGTCTTTATGATTGGTTGAATTTTTCTTAAACTAAATATAAATTATGCTTTTAAAAGAAAAATAAATGATCTAAATATGTGTGCATTTACCTTAAACCTCTTATACTACGAAACAAAAAGATTATGTTTTAGTTTAAATTAAAAAACAACGTAAAGTAGCGATAAAAAGACACAACTGTTCATAACTACAAAAAACATTTATTCGGATTGTTATTATTATATAGATTATTATTCTCTGTTTTTGCAATTTCAACACAATATTCTTATAATTAATATATATATATATATATGATCGATATTTTCATTTTTCTCAGCTTCAGATATGAGATAAAAATATGATAATTACAAAATTCAAAAGGATGGAAAATGTGTACCCTCATTACTTGATTAGGTAACAAATAATTGAATATAGTTCAATGGTTGAGTCACTAATAATGTGGTTGAAATTCAACCGTTGAATCACTCTCGAAATAAAATCCACTCGCCATTCTTGCTATTCTCCATTCCTTCCTCTTTATTTATAAAAGGAGCTATGAGCTCATTCTCATTACAATTCCATTAACTCTCATCTCTAGGTGACGTAAAGAAAACAAAAAACGAGAGCAAGAATGGTCGAGGAGGAGGTTGAGGTAGATGTGGAGATCAACACTACGGCTGATAAGTTCTTCTTGTTCGCCAGAAGATCACAAAACGTGGTCACAGCCACTCGCTACATTCAGGGATGTGATCTGCTCGAAGGCGAATGGGACAAAGTTGGAAGCATAATTCTTTGGAAATTAGTTTTTGGTAATAGAAACATTATATATATATTTATTTATTTATAATTCTACAAGAAAAACCCTTCCACTATGATATATTAGACATGATTTTTATTCTCTTTTTGGTATGATACCATACATAAGATTTGTGAACCTGTTTTGGTGCAGATGGAGAGCCAAGAGTGTCGAAGGATAGGATCGAGACGGTGGATATGGAGAAGAATGTGATTCAGTGGAGGGTATTAGAGGGACCTTTAAAGAAAGAATACAAGAGCTTCTTGAAAACGGTGAAGGTGAGCCCTAAGCAAGGAGGATCTGGAAGTGTGGTGAAGTGGAACATGAAGTATGAGAGGATTGATGAGAAGGTAGCTCACCCAAAGAGGCTTCTCCAGTTCTTTGTTGAAGTGATTAAAGAGGTTGACCGATATCTCTTGTCTGAGGAATAGGGGTTATTTATGCTTGGCTTGTGTAGTTGTGTGTGTGAGAGTTATATATTGTATGCGTGAGAACTCCTCTTGTGTTTTGTATGTCTTTCTCAATTATTGTGATCTCTCTAAATTTAGAAGAGATGTCTGCAAGTGTGCTGGTTTAGTGGAGCTTGTATTACGTACGCTTGAAGTCGCATGTTTTAACATTTTGAGTAGCTATGAGCTTCTCGTATTTTTATATTTTTCTATGTTAATTATCGAACTGGCCAAGATGAAATACAAAAATGACTAAACATATATAGAAGCCTATGAACGAGACAATGGCGCAAGGGTGATATTACATTCATCCTTGAACCCTAAGAAAAGAAGTGATATTTTAACCTTTGGTGCAATGGCGCGAATAAGAAAGAAATGAGAAGTTCAGATTCATTTACCTCACATGATTTTGTAAACTAATATGTTTTTTTAGTCAACGAATATATATGAGAGTGAATTTTTAGTATTACCATAAATTAGATTTTTTTTTGTTTAAATGTGAAACTAATTGAAAGAATAAGGTAATTTACAAGTGTCCAAAGTGAAAAAAATAAAATAAAAGAGAGCAGAGCAGAAAATGAAACAGAGCAAAGTAGAAATTAAACAGAGTTTCATTGGGTTTAAGTACGTAGACGATTATAAGATTATCGCTGAAGGAGATCCACTGAACTTGATGTCAGCCGAGTAGTAAGTATATATATAGTCTCTGACCGCTTTGTCGATAATACGAACCAAATCACCAAGTGTCAATAGCTCAATTGATAAAGACTCTCAGGAAAAGCCTAGAGGTCGCCGGTTCGAGTGGCATTTGAGAGGGGACCATATAAAATGCTCTAGTTCTTGAATTGAGGAGATGTACGGGCCTAGGTCCAGAACCTCTTAGTCATTCAAAAGAAAAAAAGATACGAACCAGATCCCGGAAAAGGTGGTGGTTGTTTCTTTTCCAAACATGATAAATTGAAGCTTGAACACCATTTAGAGGAGGATCTTTGAGCGGACACGAGTTTACCGATAGCTCAATCCTCCAGTGGTTTGTCACCAATCATGTATCTCCTTAGTGCCTTTTTGAGATTCCATGTGAAGACAATCCTTGGGTGAAAATTCGTTTTAACATCACTAATCTCTTTTACTTCCGGGTTTCCATTTCTTGGTAATGCGAGATAAGGCTAATTGTAGTCATTCGGTAAGTAATAAAATTTATAAAACTCTCTAACAAGTCTTATAAGGGCACAATTGTGTTAGTTTTATAATTAAAATGTTAAGCCTACATAAAAGAGAATGACTCAAAGGAAATACAAAGTAGACTTGCTAGAATGCAAATCTAAAACCTTCCTACATACTTCTCATCATTTTGATTGATTGATTCATATGTGGTGTGATTCTCTGTTCATTTAATTATCCTATGTCTATGATCTCCGGTGCAAAGAATTTGATTTCTCTCTCAGTCAATTTAGCCAACATTTGAAACGCAGTCAGAGCAGTTCGTTAACCCTATTTCAATTTTATTATAGGTGACTGATCCTAGTTCAGGAACAATTTGTTTATGAGGCTTCCATAATTCCTTAAATTTAAGTGTATATGTATAATAGAAAGCTGCCCACGCGATGCGTGGGTTACATATTTAATATTAATTCTGAATAAAAATAAAATTTGTATTAAAGTAATATGTTCGATTATTAATATAGTTTTTTGAAAAGAATTTTTTAAAATATTAACTTTTATGTTCCTTTTCGAAGTACTTTTGTGAATTGCTAAAAAATAAATTTTGTTCTTTTTTTATTCATGGTGGTATGACATAAATATACGCCACTACTTTTTCTTAATTTACATAAAATATTTTATTCTGGAAATATATATATCATACATCATACATCATCATAGAGTTTCTTGTTTGCTGATTAACGATCCTTGGATCGGGAAAACGGCCAAAATCAACTCCAACTATTTTTCTGCAGCTTTTTTCAACCCAAACTCTGACCCCAGCACTTATCAACCCGAACTCAGACCATTTTTAAAAAACAAACCTAAACTATCTAACTGTTATCCAATTTCAACATAGTTTTTTTTTGTATTTGTTAATGTCGATTAGAATTGTAAAGTCGTAATTATCTGTTCTTTTATATTTGAATCATTCATTTTATTCAATTGGCTAAAGGTTAAATAATTCAGGTTTGTTACATTATTTAATAACAGGTATATGTTAAAATTGGCTAACGATTACATAGTTCAGGTTTGTTATTTAAAATTTATGTGGGTTCGAGTTGATAATTGGGGTTGATATCGGCCTTGGATCTCATCAGAAGGTAGATCTTCCCAATCTCATGACTTTCCCTCGAAAATAAGCTTTACATATTATATCCATATAATCCATAATAAAATTAGGAGATCAAAGGTAAAACATATTCATATTTATTAATTTTTTTGCTTAATTATATCTATATATGTTAAAAATTAAAGAGAAATTTAAATAATTTGTGATAATGATTAAATTTAATAAAATAGCAAGGTGGTCCAAATGAGCAAAAACATATTTTATATATGTTAATCTGGGTTTTTCACATCTCTTTCTCGCTTCTGACTTAGCACAGCTAGTCAAAGCTTTAAAATCGGAGCTTCATGGGATTCTCTTCGATATCCTGAATTTATCTTATACCTTTGATGTTATTTTGTTTAGTTTCATTCCCCGTTTGCAGAATTCTGATGCGGATTCATTGGCAAAACAGTCTCTTGTTTCTCTTGTAATAGACCTGGCCCAAACCTAAGTTAAATTGAATCAGCCTTTTTTTTTTGTCATCCGAAATTACTTAGAGCTCAAAAGAGTCATTCCTGAGGAATATTGTTTACATATGTGACATGAAGCGGTTCGGTACGAATTTTTCGTGCCAGATTATCTGCTTTTACATTTGCTCGACGAGAAATTAAAGATAAAGAAAAGTTTGTAAACTCCACTTTGTCGCTCTGAAATTCCTCCATATACACTGAGAAGGCCGGCCATTCAGTTGGCGAAGACACCATCTTCACCATGTCAGAACAGTCTGTAAAGAAAGTTACGTCTTGGTTGTCTGCACCGATCATACACTTCATCGCCCAGAGAAGGGCTTCGACCTCTGTATGTAGGGGGGATAGACTTCTACGAAGGTTGGCAGCTCCCATGGTTGGCGGATCTCCATTTGATGATGTACTAAACCATCATGTGCCGGAGAACTTATCACTCTCTTTCCACGATCCATCCACAAAACACCGGTAACCTGAGTAATTCGAATCAAGTGAGATATCCCTCCCTTGCGATCGATTTACCACATCCACAGAACCCAGTTGTTCATTATGAAGCACGATTTGGGCAGAGTGCCACAATTGTGCCTCTTTTTCCGCTAAACGTAAAACCTCTAAAGGATCTTTGTCTATATTATCAAAGATTTTTTTATTCCTTGCTTTCCAAATATACCAAATGATCCATGGAAAAGCTGAAGAATCAAATTCCGAAGGTATTCTCCAAAATAAATGATCCAAATTCGCATAAACAGAATCTGTGGGAAGAGCACCCATAACCGTTGGAATCTGTGAAAGTGCCCAAGTCTGTCTTGTTGGGTGACATTGAAAGAGTGTATGATTGATTGTTTCCTCTGAGGCGCCGCACCTTGCGCATCCTTTTTCACAATCAATTCCTCTTT
Source organism: Arabidopsis arenosa (assembly GCA_905216605.1). Classification (NCBI taxonomy): domain Eukaryota; kingdom Viridiplantae; phylum Streptophyta; class Magnoliopsida; order Brassicales; family Brassicaceae; genus Arabidopsis; species Arabidopsis arenosa. The sequence goes on from LR999451.1 coordinate 14,949,532, forward strand.
TCCTCAAAATTTCCGTGACCGGCACACAACCCGCTAGAATTTGCCACAGAAAATGACGAACCTTAGGTGGGCACTGCACCTGCCACGACTATGCTTTTAGGGCTTTGGTTTCCGGGCCAATAAAAGGTAAATGATTCAGCCTTTGCACAAAAAAAAATATATGTTACACTTAATTATAATCATATTTAATTTAGGAAAATGATTTCAGATGATGTAATAAAAATTTTATTTTTAAAAGTTTATATTAAAAAAATTTAGTTCAGTTTAAAACTAACAATGCCAGGGAACAGAACTTAAAACTTCACTGACATGCGTAAATAGAACAAAACTACTTTAATAAATAGTGAAGTAAAAATGTGTATATATGTAGGTCATAAAAGAACAAAACTTTAATAAATATAATGTAATGCCGTTTACCTAAATACTTTAATGACATGTTAGATTTTAACTGAATAAGTTAATTATGATATTCTATGCAATTACCCTTATCAAACATAATTCTTTTCAAAAATCCCATGAGCATAGATAAAAGAAAAAAACTTTGGTGGAACTTTTTAAATTTTTTGGTTGAATTTCATTGGGTTGGTTTTATGGACTTTGATAAAAATAAATACAAATTTTATATTCTTTCATATGATCTTTATTTCTTACTTAATTTGTATGATTAACTAAAACAAATTGAATTCAAAACATAATCATGTCAAATGTTATACAATATTAAAAATCAGAAAACTATTTACTCGAGATATACGAAACTCAAACGTCGATCCCTCTCAAACGTTGAGTAATTATGTAAAAGAAATAAAGAATGGCATAAACTATTTAATTTTTGGGATTATTGTTGATTTTGCCATTTTCATATAAATCTTTTGAAATTGCCATTTTTACTAAAATCTTACGGATATGCCATTTTCTAACACTTAAAAATGTACGTATTTTGGATTTTTTTTTTGTAAAAATACGTAGTTTATACAAAATACTAAACCCTAAGAACAACCACAACCGACTAAACCCAAACATAACTAATAAAACGCATGTTAAATCATATTTCCGTAACCTGAAAAAGGGCAAAATCCATAAACTATTAAAAAAGGGCAAAATCCACAAATGCCATCCAAAAAAATGGCAAATCCATAATTGATTCTTGATTTTTTTTTTTGACTCATGGTCCCATTAGTTTTACGTATTCAAGAACAAAATCATCTTGAAACAACTTTACGTATTAAAAAAAAAAAAACGAAAACAAACTCTTAACTTTTTGATAAGTGATGTTGAGAATAATTACATAAATGGTTTTTCAATTTATATCATAAATTTTTTAACAAACTTATGGTTTTCAAATTTATGAATACATATAGATCATAAGAGTAAAAAAATTTAATAAATATAATGTACTGCCATTTATCTAAATACTTAAATTTATAATTACACTTTAACTGACCATAATAATAGATATAAATTTTCTCAATGTATGTATATAAATCTTATTGGTGAGTTGAAAAATAGAGAAAAAATCAAAAATAGAACTTAAAAATAGAACACTTTTATGTAGAACTAATGGTGTTGGTGAAGCTAACTTGAACACCATATGAAATCACAAACCTAATTAACTTGAACACCAAATGAGAAAACTTTTCTAGATATTTTTATTATGTGGATGATAGCCTGAAATAAAGAGAAAGCAACTAAAAGTCAATAAAAATAAAAGAACGGACTGGAAAAAGCAAAAACTCTACAAGAGTTTTTTTAGCTTCACATGTGGATAATATATACAAGAATTAATTGGATTTAATGTTTTTAATTAATTGGAGTTATTGTGGTTATCAGTTAGCCTAATGCATCAATTTAGAGTTGTTTGACGTTACATATGTTTTAATAAGTTCATTTGTGGGTTTTACTTTGGGTAACTAATTACAGAACAAAAAAAACACTAATATATTTTGGTATTAGAAGCCACATGAAAAGCGTTACTGGAGAAGAAAACTCTTCACAAACATTTATTTTGAGAAAAGACGTAACACATGGAGCAATACATTTATATTATGTAATATTATGGAGATATGAAAATATTATGTAAGATAGAAAAATGAGGAAAACAATTAAATTTAAAAATAGATGCCAAATGTACTAATATTATGAGAAGTTTTAAAAATGTACTAATATTTTGTGAAGTTAAAATTTAACTGATCCATAATTTTGAATCAAATGAATAAGTGGTGATTAAGTAGATAATAATTTTGGCAAAACAAATTAGACACAAATTTCAATTTAAATACATGTCAAATGTATCAATAGGATAAGAGAAATATCTTTTTGGAATTAAATTGTAGGTACAAAATTTCAAAACTAAGGATTTTAAATAAATTAAAACAAACATTAATGAAATGAAAGAGGACACATGTCACCAAAAGAGAGTGCCAAATGTCACAATGGTAGGAAAGTTAGAAGAAAACCTTCTCATATTATATAAAAATTTATATTATGGAGATATGAAAATATTATGTAAGATAGAAAAATGAGGAAAACAATTAAATTTAAAAATAGATGCCAAATGTACTAATATTATGAGAAGTTTTAAAAATGCACTAATATTTTGTGTGAATGTATTGTGTAATAAAAATTGTACATAAATACTCCAACTTGGAGTTGTAAAATGTGAGAATAAAGTGGTGTTAATATTTAGAGTATTAATTTACACTCTAAAATTAATTAGATTTAATGTTTTGAATTAATTGGAGTTATTGTGGTTATGTGTTAGCCTAATGCATCAATTTAGAGTTATTTGACGTTACATATGTTTTAGTAAGTTCATTTGTGGGTTTTACTATGGGTAACTAATTCCAGAACAAAAAAAAAACACTAATATATTTCGGTATTAGAAGCCACATGAAAAGCGTTACTGGAGAAGAAATGAATAAGTGGTGATTTTAAGTAGATAATAATTTTGGTAAAATAAATTAGATACAATTTCAATTTAAATACATGTCAAATGTACCAATAGGATAAGAGAAATATATATTTTGGAATTAAATTGTAGGCACAAACTTTCAAAACTAAAGATTTTAAATAAATTAAAACAAACATTGATGCATTGAAGGAGGACACATGTCACCAAAAGAGAGTGCCAAATGTCGCAATGGTAAGAAAAGTTAGAAGAAAACCCTCTCATATTATATAAGATACTACACTTAGCATTGAGCTTAATTAATGAAATAGCAAAAACAAAAATCAAAGATAAATATATCACAATAAATGTTCACTATCAATAAATTAATTCAAACACATTGAATAAACAAAAAACATCATGGTTCAACAAAAGATAAGGTAAATAAAAAGCAAAAAAAAAAAAAACCGCCGAGTAGGATCTCTTCTTCAATTTCGGAGTTTTCGAACCAAACATTTGATGGTCTCTTGCCTTAACACAACTCTTTGTAGTTTAATTTACTTTCGACTCTTTTTTTTTTTTTTTTTTTGATTAGCATCTGACTTTATGTAGTTGTATACTTGTATCTAACTTAGCTTACTTCTCTTATATAAAACTTAGCTTACTTCTCTTATATAAAACAGGACTGTAAGATATACAAGAAAAATTCAATAAATACCAAATCATTGTTATATTCTTTCATAAAATTACAAAAGACAATATGTTTTGGTTTTGTGTGTTTCTAAATAATCACAATAAATGGAAACCTTTTTTCTATTATGTTATATGTTTGACCTCTCGTTTTCAACTTAATTAACCATCAGACTAAGTATAAAAATAAACCTTTCTGTGAAAGAGTCAAGTTGCTTAACCAACACGTTAGTTAAAGAGGGTGAGGTAAAGTGAGGTTGTACTTAAAACCTACGACCTCTTCAAAGTCAAAACTTCAGATGAACAAAGCCGAACCAATCATTAAGACTAAACAAAATGAAATCTTCAAACTTGATTATACAATTAATAATACTCTCTGTCACGATCAAACGTGGTAAGCACTTCACCGAAATAAATATTTTTTATAGCATGAAACATGGACTTCTCCCCTACCTTGTAACATAGAGTTCAAGAGATGATCCACATTTGTAACACAGCCAAAAACAAAAGCCTCTTCACATGATGACAATCGGAAAGAGTCCGATCTTGGGACGTCATCATGTTGTCTTCCTATTGTTGCTTGTTCTCCAAGTCACCGGCCAGCAGCAGCCTAGAACCATTGGTCCACCGTATAGTGCCCCAAGACCGAATCAAGTACCCGCGGTAATCATTGGGATGCTTATGTTCACGCTTTTATTCAGCTTGTTGGCTTGCTGCGTTTGCTTTAAATACACAAGCACATCTCCTCATGGAACCAGCTCTGATACCGAAGAAGGAGGTCTTGGAGAAGTAGCGTTTACGAGGAGAACAAGCCGTGGACTTGGGAAGGATGTGATAAAGTCTTTTCCTTCCTTTCTTTACTCACAAGTTAAAGGGCTAAAGATAGGCAAAGGCGGCGTGGAATGTGCGATATGCCTGAACGAGTTTGAGGACGAAGAAACATTGCGTTTGATGCCTCCTTGTAGCCATGCATTTCATGCTAGTTGCATAGATGTTTGGCTCTCTTCTCGCTCCACATGTCCTGTTTGCCGTGCTAGTCTCCTTCACAAACCAGGCAGTGATCAAATCTCTTTGTATCCATTTATACGCCCACATGATAATCAAGATATGGATGATCTTGAAACTGGAAACGCGCGAAGAAGTGTATTGGAATCTCCAGATCAACATTTGTTAGATAGATTGACATGGAGCAATAACACCGGGGCTAACAGACCGCCTCGATCGAGGTCTACAGGGTTATCAAACTGGAGAATAACGGAGATTTTGTTCCCAAGATCCCATTCGACCGGACATTCTCTAGTACCACGTGGAGAGAATCTTGACAGATTCACATTGCAGTTACCGGAAGAGGTACGGAGGCAATTGAGCCACACGACGACGTTACCAAAAGCTAGGAGTTCAAGGCAAGGTTATAGGAGTGGTAGCGTTGGGAGCGAGAGATCAAGAGGTTTTCCTTATGGACGCCGATATAATCGACGGAACATTTCTCTTTCTTTCTCTTTCTCTTTTCAAACGGCCTCTCTTCAACCAGCAAAAGGCAAGGAAAAAGAGTTTGGTGAAGGGTCATTTGATCGCCTTAAGCCAGAGATGGTCTAGTCTTAATTTGTTGACTATATTAAGTTTTCTTATTGACAAGGTTAGATTAAAGAAAACGTCTGGTGTGTCTTAACCATGAAACTGTTAAGTTCTCCATTATAAACTCTCATCACCTTCAATATGGTAGCAGAGCCACAATGATCTAACGATCGGCTCCGTTCCTGAATCTAAGCCAAGAGCTTCTTCTTTTTATTTTTGTGTTTAAGCAAAGTGCTTCCAACATTCAAGTTCATCATGAACCTCTGAATCTAAGTAAAAAATGCTTATGTTATTCAAGTCTAACCATAGACCTCTGAATCAAGCCTAAGTGCTTCTTTTAATTTTCTGCAATTTAAAAAAAAAAAAAAAAAAAAATCTGGTTATTCTCGCTTTTTTTTTTTAAGCCATTGATGAGCTTCTCTTTATTCAAGTCTAACCATAGACCTCTGAATCTAAGCCAAAAGTGCTTCTTGTTCGTTTTATTTTATTTTATTTGTTTCCAAGCCAAAAGGTTTCAATTCTTTTTTTTTTTTTTTTTTTTGATGTTTATGGATCTTCTATTATTACAAAAAAAAAAAAAAAAAAGAGAAAACAAAAAAAAAATATATATATATTTTTTTGCAAAGTCACGAATCTTTACTCTGCCTGCCAATACAGTGGCCCAAGTCCAGCTTCACGTTGTCCACCCAATATTTCGAGATCTACTTTAGTCACCACCGAGGTGGCCTATAGCTCCGACGAGTCTCGAAATCTCTCTCCTTACGCCATTGTCATTTCAACACCGTTACTTCTTCGATTCTAAATATCAATCTCAAGACGTTCATTCCGACATTTCTCCATTACCACCTTGAGATTGAGGGGGCGTATAGAAGGATCTAGAAGATCCACAAGTTAATATGAAGATATTGTAATATTTATTATATTGATATGTAAAGATTTAGGTCTATCTTAATTTAGGAAACCATTTTACTATATAAACATATGTAACCCAAAGCTTATGATTATGAGAGTAAATATACAATTCTCCATTATAAACTCTCATCACCTTCAATAGAAACAATCTATGTGTAGGTTTGTCTACTAAGTGTGTGGAGAAAAACTAGAGCACAAGAGAGCCTATCCGATACAGTCGACAATATTGTACAGTTTCATATATGAATCGATTGTGAACTTTGGTATTAATTTGATGCATAACATCTTAGTTACGAATGAAATTATCCCTTCTTGAAAGCAAATCTTCTTACATGTAATATCAACCTAAATAGCATGCTGATGTTATGTGATTTTAGAAAGTTAAAGTTCAGACTAAGATCGATAACCCATATGATAGAGAAATTATAAAGTAGTTCATCAATCATATATTTTAGTAGATTCTCATTTTGCATTGATCTATTTATTCTATCTTCTACAATTCTTTTATCTCAGTGAGTTTAAAATGCCTCACTTATAATATTCGGGTACCCATTCAGATTTGGTTTAGGATTTTCAGGTTTAGGCTCATGGAACCCATTCAAGCATTTATAATATTCGGGTTGGGTTTGGTTTGGTTCCTATCGGGTTCGGTTCGGATCGGGTTTTACCTTTCGGGTTCGGGAAGCGTTCGGTTTCTTTCATGTTCGGATCCGAACCGAAACAATTGGAAAAAAACTACCCAGAATTACTCAAAAATATCCGAATAAACCAAAAACCCTTATAAAAACAACTCAAACTACTCAAAAGTATCTGAAAATACACGAAAATATATGAATTACCCTCAAAATTCCGTAAAAAAAATAAACTCGAACTCACCGTAAATATTCATAAGTATATGAATTTCTCAAAACTTCGGATTGTTTGGGGTACTAGTTCATGTTTGAGTAATATTCGAACCCGAATTACTAAAACCCTAGCCCCCCCCTCCCCATTCAGAAGTTTTTTAGTAACAGGTTCAGATCAGGATCTGGTTCGAGTTTTTGCCCAGCCCCATCTCTCACCGAGCTCCAAAAAAAAGACAAATATTTAATTAAATGATTATTAAATAATTTTAGAAATATATGTAGTAGATTTTTTGTATGTAATTCACTAATTTTGACTATTATAAGACAAATTTTGTGGTAAAATTTTTGTTATATATTTCACATTTTCCGTTCATTTGACCAAATTACACTCGTATACTAAACCGGTAATGTAGTCTTATTGGTATATTTCCAGTTTCAATTAAACCGGATACACTTCCAATTTCAATTTAACCGGATACACTTCCAATTTCAATTTAACCGGATCTATCTTCTTCTTCTTCACCATGCTATCTTACGGCTGAGCTTGGCGGAGGAGAAACCTTAATCCGATTACATCGATTCACATTTTCCCGATGACTTCCACTCTAATCTCCTCAAATCTCTCTTCCTCTTTCTTCTCTACTAAAAATCTCCACCGGATTCGAATCCCAGCGACTTCAATTCCCGGAGTTTGCAACATTCGCGCACGCCGTTCAAAAATCGTCGCCAAATCACTCAATCTTCCACTTCTTCCCTTCAGCATGAGCGAGGTTATCACCATGAATCACACCTTAACCTTCCTTAGCTGATTTTGATTTGAAAATTCTTACACAGGTTCTTGTACCAACGGAGAGTAAAACTTTGCATTTGTATGAAGCAAGGTACTTAGCTTTACTTGAAGAGGTATGGATTCGATACTTTTGTAAGCATTTTGCTCTGTGAGATTGATTACATGTTGGTGGTGAAGATGTTGGTGTTTTGGTTCAGTCTATGAAGAGGAAGAAGAATATGTTTGTTCATTTCATTCTGGATCCTATTTCGATTAGTGAGACTGCAACAGAAGCTTCTTTTGCTGCTAGATATGGATGTTTGGTACTTATTGAAAACGTAAGCCTCGTTTTTCGATCTTTTGTGTGTTGTTTGTTGACTGAGTCAGGAATTGTCTCTGAGTTCTGAAGCTTACAACATGTTGTAGGTTGAGAGATTGGATGTTGGCGCGCTTGTTTCGATAAGAGGTGCTGGTCGTGTGAAGATTTCGCGGTTTTTAGGGGTAAGATTGTGGGTATATAGTATGTGTTTGTAATCTTTGGTTATACACAAACTTTAGGTAACGATTAGAATGTGATACTTTAGCTTGTCGAATTGAACTAGACTAGTAGCTAAGCTGTTCCTTTTCTTTGGCCAAAACTCAGTACAAAGTTTGGGTTTCTTGGCTTAGGGGTAAGATTACAAATAGAAAGTATGAGTTTGTAATCTTTGGTTAAATACAAGCTTAAGGTAACAACTAAAATATGATATTTTGGCTTGTCGACTAGAACTAGATTGCGAGCTACTCTGTTCCTTTTCTTTGGCCAATGCTCAGTACAAACTTTTTGGTTCTTAGTTTAGGAGTAAGATTAAGGATATAAAGTATGACGTTGATATCTTTGGTTAAACACAGACTTGAGGTAACATCAGAATGTGATACTTTAGCTTGTGGACTAGAACTAGACCATGAGCTACTATGTTCCTTCTCTTTGGCTAAAAATACTGTTGATTAAGCGAAAATGTTATTCCACCTTAGCTTAAGCTCTGCAAATCAGTTTATCTATCTGATGAAAACAACCTGATGTTTCTTTTATTTCTTATGGAATCTGAGTTACTTGAGCTAATTTTCCGTGCATTCGCGTTTTGTGATTGTTTAGGCTCTTATTCATAATCGTTTTTACTTTCCATTTGGTGAGTTTAGTTAAGTTGTTTTCTTCATATAGAATATCCAAAGTTGATGTTCTGACAATATGAATTATTGTCTCAGGCAGATCCTTATTTGTCCGGAGAGGTCAGACCAATTCAAGATCGTGTGAATTATGAGAGCAGCAATGAATTAACCTCAAAAATCTCCCAGCTGAAGGAATCTATTAAGAATCTTAACAGCTTGGAAATCAAACTTAAGGTAAAAAAGTATAACGAAAAAAATCTCTCCTTCGTTGTGTGGTTGTATTAAGAATCTATTAAGAATCTTAACAGCTTGGAAACAACTGCATGTGTTGTATCATCTGTCTCCTTGGATTGTTCATAGCAATTAAATATGGAAAGTTCTATCTATGTTTTATGTACATCATTTACAGTTATGTTCTCAGAAGTTTTGAGTGTGGATTATCTCCTTTTGCAATAGGCTCCAGCAGACTCGCCGCTACAAACGCGTCTCATTAACTCTCTAAACTGGGCTGAAGATGAGCCGCTGGTTGAATTTGACGAATCATTCATACCTTCCCTCCAAGAACGTCTAAGCTTTTCATCATTTCAACCCATTTCTGGTAATTTCACATATTTTCTCCCTCGTGTTTTCATGTTTCATGAAGATTTTCATGTTTGAACTATCAAATTTTACATCACAATAAAGTTCAAATCCGTTTGATTACTCTGGAAATGTGCTGAATACTGTGGGTCTGAGAGTTAATAGCAAAAAAATCCTCAAGTTTTTCGGGTTTTCTTGGCTGCAGGATCGACGAAGTCGGAACTATCAAGGTTACAACAAGAGAAATTAAAAGCAATGGATATGAAAGATACAATAGAGAGGTTAGAACTCTCAATGGGACTCATAAAGGAGAACATTTCCTCAATTGCAGCCAAACTCGCCATCCAATCCTTGGACATTCGCTAATCGTTAGACTATACAATAAGTCTCTCCTTGTAAATGCGTGTTATTTGCAAAATTACTGAATATAAATTACAGCCAAGAAAGTGTATATGTTGTTTCATAAAATGTAAAAAGCCAAATGAAATACCAAAATGCAACAAGAGTCAATACATAAATGAAAACCATTGAATCTAAGAAACTCTGATTCATATGTGTAAAGAAGCAATAAGACGAGAGCAAATACGCACCCTTGCTTGGTTCAAAAGAGGCCTAAACATCTCAGCAATTCTAATCGGAGCGTTTATTATTTTGGGTGGTACTGGTGACTTCCTTGCCCACAAATGAAGAATGTTAGACTTTATCGCATCTCTCGCAAATCCATTCGCCTCTGAAACATCTTTGGAAGACCTCAACTTCTCTTCTAGCTTCTTCAGCTCTTTGTTGAAGTGTTCAAAATCAGACTGTGGCATTAAGCCACCATTATTGAGAACCAAAATAATGCGCTCCAAATTCCTGACTCCATAAGCAAAATGCTCGGTAGACGATTTGATCAGCTCCAATCGAGTTGATTTGCCATCAGCCTGATAGACTCCATTCTTGGGTTTGATATATGTTTCAAACACATATAGCATAACATACATCAGACCTTTTACCACTTGGGTGGGATTCTTCTTATCTTTGTTCCCTGTACACTCATATACTATTTGATAACAGAAGCCTAACATAGAATGTATGTCATCAGATAATAGGAACATTGCTTCAACCACAAAGAGTGAGAGCTCAACTCCGAGTCGCAAAGACTCATCTTTCTGCTTCTCAATGGTTAACTTAATCTTAGCAGTGTAAGGAGAATATCTAGCCTGTGGTAATTTCTTCTTGTTACGAACAACACGGTGAGTCATTGACATTGATTCCATCTTTTTCGAGATGGTCGAGATGGTTGAAGGATTCATCGAGGAAGAATGCTCCATATGCAATCTAGCTATGAATCAAAACAATTCAGAGTAGAAATATATATCAGATATTCAGATGCAAATTATAAAAAAAAAATCCAAAGCGTTTATCAATTGAGAGAAGAACCTTACTTGAAACATAAAAACCCTAAATCGTAACTTTAACCTAGAAAGAGTTAAACGACACTCACCTCTGAAAAGTGAAAACCTTGTCAATATTCTTTGACAAATAATAATATATATACTAGATTTATGACTCGCTAGCGATCACGTTGTAATTTATATAAACCAAACTTTATATAAAAAGACAAAGTAAAGCAAATATATATATATATTTTTTCCGGTAATGAAAAGGAAGTAATTCATGTACGGTTTATCTTCCAAAACAACTACTTACATACATACGTTGATATGAAAAAAGTGACCGCGGTCTATAGTAGGATTCATAAGTCTACAAGAACCGGCACCACTTCATCCAGAATCAAGTCTCCTACTAGGGAGTTATTTGGACTGATAAACCTCCGTTTTTGTTTATTGGATGATTTTTTTTTTTTTGAATGAATGTAAAATTTATTCAACCAAAAAAGTCCTTTGTACAATAAATCCAACCTTGAATCAAATGTTGTTTTGAAAGAAATCAACGGAACAAACTGAGAAAACTAGATCCTGGATTTGAACCATAGACGAAGTCCATCTTCGAGCTTGCGGGGGTTCAAGAAACGGATGGAAGATATGTTGTTGTGAATCAAGCGATCAAGAAATTTGATTAGTTGATCTGCAGCAGTTATCGGTTCACCATGCCTACGTTTGTTTCGTTCCAACCAAATGGTATGAACCGTTGCTTGGAACAGAATCCGTAGAATGAAACCAAGAGTGCCTTTGATTGAGGAATCAGATAACAGAGACAGGATCTCCAAGAAACAGTTTGTGTAGCGTCTTTGAAGGAATCTACTCGCCAAATCCTCCCAGACCTGAGAAGAGTAGGCACAAGAAAAGAAAATATGGTCCCGTGTCTCGATCGTTGCTTGACAAAAAACACATATTGGATGATTCTTTTAACACGATGGTTATATGCCTTCACAAACTCTCTCGTTCAATATGGTTTCATATATTAGAAGATTCAGGTTTTGGGTACTGGCTTACAGGAAAGTTTCCCATGCCAAACTAGATTCAAAAACCATCAGTAGATTCAAACCCTTTTTCCATTAGATTCAAACTTATAAGTTAAAACCCAATTAATGTTTTGTTATAATAAAGTTTTATTATCTTGCATGTCAAGAAATATGATAAGAAACTCGAAAATTCGGTGAAAAAATGTGCTTTCATTCTAGTTCATAACAGGAAAGACAAAATTTACAGAATGTATAAAAGACTTCAATATATACTCTGTGAGGCTTTTAAGTGAAGAATGTTAAACTTTATAGCGTCCCTCTGAGAGTGCAGGAGCCAACAAAAAAAAAATGTTTGTTATGCATTTTCTGTCATTTTTTTATCTGGGGAATCATTTCTTAATGCATTTTTCCAATTTTATCTTCCTAAGACACTTAAATTTATTGAAGTTTTATTCGGTACGGACTGGCCGTTGGAAAGAATTGAGCTTTACATGAAGATTGGTATTCAGGAAAGAAGATAATGGCATATGCTGGAGCCGAAATGTTACCAAGTATTTCGGAGGCTGGACATGTTCTTTTTACAAAGTTTACCTTTTCAAGATTTTTCCTTAGTGGGTTTTGTTTGTCCTATTTAATGATGTTTTCGATATTGATTTTACCGGCGTTAAGGAAGGATATTTCTTCCTTAAGGATATACAAAAATTGCACAAGAGGACTCATAATCTTGAGTTATGGAGACAAATCTCAATATTGTTTTTCTGAGTTCATCAGGAGGGGTCATGGGCTTTGGTCAAAAATCAGAAGAAGAAAATGTTGACTCTATTTGGAGTGGTAGTGGTCACACGGTTTGAAGTCAGAAAATGAAAAAGAAAGAATTGTTGTGTTCAAAGGGAGTGTTCACTCGCCTAGAACACAGAAAATAGGAAAGACGTTTTATTAAAGGTATTTTGGGTATTTCTGGCCCATGCTTGTTTTGCCTTTAATACTTGTTAATGTTAAGGATAAGCAATAAAGGATTTGTTCTTTTACATCAAAAGCTTATCAATTTATCACTTGGATGTTGCTTAAAAGAGAGATTTCCTCAAGGGAAGAATGTTAGACTTTATCTCTTCAATCACAAACCCATTTCGCATCTGAAACATCCTTGGCAGGCCTCAACTTCTCGTCCAGTTTCTTCAGTTCTTGATTGTAGTATTCGAAAACTAAGGGTTTCATCAAAAGAGCTTTCACTTATTTTGAGAATCAAAACAATGTGATCCAAACATTTAGTCCCAAAAGCAAAATGCTGTGAAGATGTTGTGAATAATGCCCATTTGATCACTAGCGTTATACACTCCAATCATCTGTCTATACTCAAAACTAGAACCGCTACCTCAGCTTGGTTGCATGTCCCCTCTGTTTGTAAGCTTTGGGAATCTGATTTTAAATGGTTACCAACCTTTCTTGAGAGCTGAAGTCCCTTATCTTGGTGATGATCTGCTAAACCCTATGATTTTTTTCAACTTAATGAAGATTCCATTGTGTTTTAATGCTCTGTTTTTAAAATCTTAGGTATGCTATATTAAGTATAAGGAAATAAATGAAATCATAATGTCATATCACATATGTTCCTGAGTGTTTGACACCGTCTCTCGAGTTTGTTGATTTCAAAGTCCAAGTACAAGGATATTCTACCTAAATGAAGTTGGAAAGGTACTTCCTAGAGAATTCGACAATCCTCAAAAAGCTCACTCCACGTTTGCGTTATCCTTCAACAAAAAATGATATCATGAAGGTACAGTAGGTACTCCTTAGAATCCCAAGACGCTCTACCAAATGTGAACTCGTCGTCCTTTGATTGGCAAAGAGTATAGAGAACATGGTGAGGTTTTGTAATTTTGGATAATAGACAAAGTGAGTCTCTGGCTTTGTGTTCCGTAATTTTAATTGGACTCTCAATGAGAACAATTCCTCGATTGCAGCCATACTCACCGTCCAATACTTGGATATTCCCTACTCCCTAGACAATATAATGAGTCTAGACTATGTAATGAGCCTCTCATTGTAAATGTTTGTTACATCCAAGAAAGTGCATATTCTATAACAGTCCAAAAGTAATTAGAATTAAATGGTAAATTCTTGTTTCTCTTAAGAAAACAATTGTTTCTCGGAGAGAATGGTGTACATGTATGTAAGACACATAAAATTGACAGAATGTAAAAGAGTCTGATATACACCTTTAACCATACTCAATGATGCTTATTCTTAAGTACTTGATAATATACAACCTTCTTCTAATCATAGTTTTTGTCTTACACTTATTTAGAAAATAAAATCTACCAATCTAAGAAACTCTGATTCATATTTTTAAAGAAGTAAGAAGACGAGAGCAAGCATCACGACTTGCTTCGTTCAAAAGAGGCCTAAAAAGCTCAATAACTATACTCTTAGTAGGGTTTATCATTTCCGGTGTTGTTTCAAAGAGAGACTTCCACAAGGGAAAAATGTTAGACTCTATAGCTTCTCTCGAAAACCCATTCGCCTTTGAAACAACCTTGACAGATCTCAAACTCTCCTCTAGCTTCTTAAGCTCTTGGTTGTAGTATTTAAAACCAGACGGTTTCACTAGGCTACCGATTTCGAGAATGGAAACAATCCGAGCCAAAACTCTTACTCCAAAACCAAAATGATAGGAAGACGTTTTGAACTGTTCCCATTGAATCGATTTGCCACCATCTTGATAGACTCCATTCTTTGGTTTAATATATGTTACAAACACATATTGAATAACATAAAACACTCTTCCTACCACGGGACCGTCAAATTTTCTCTTCCCTGCATACTTGAACAGCCAAAAACAGAAGACTAACATAGAACGTATGTCATCCGACAATAAGAACATTGCTTCAGCAACAAAGAGCGATAGATCAACTCCGAGTTGTATAGCCTCTTCTTTCTGCTCCTCCTTCTCCTTCTCCTTAGTCCTGCACACACATTGACATTATAACTTTATAATTTTAGTAAGAAAAAAAAGGTCTTAAAGTAAATAATGAAGATCACTGACCTTATAGTGTAAGGAGAATATCTACACTGTGGTAATCTCTTGTTGTGGCGAAAAACTTGAAGACGATCACTCATCAACATTGATTCCATATGTTTTGAGATATCATAAGAACTCACTGAGGAAGGATCCATAGGCAATTTTTGTTGGCTATCCAATGCATAAAGAAACAAACTCAGAGTCAACAAAATCAGATAATTAAGTTATAGAAATTTCCCAACGCATATAGTTCTATGAATTATCGGGCAACAGATAGAAGAACCATAGATCGTAACTTTAACCTTCAATTTGAATCGATATCAAAGCCAAATTCCTAGAAAGAAAAAAAAAATCATGAAAAAGAAGGAAACATCCACTCACCTCATCTTTGTAGACCTAATGATATCGGTAAAATCTTTTGCAATTCTATGCTTTTTTCTTATATCGGGACGACAAATATAACAAAAACCGGAGTTTTTTCCTATTTGACGAAAGATATATAGCATAGAGGAAACGAAAGACTTGTGTGTATATTAATTTTATAATTTAAAGTTTTTTATATATTTTAATATAATTTTATGTATCTGATTATATAATGATATTTTAAAAAGATGGACTAGCAAACTATGCGTTTTCTTACTGCTTGGTCTCCATTAATTTATGTTTGTCCGGAAGTTGTATGTCCGGTGTTGTTAGAGGATATGAGTGGGACTGCGTTTCCATGGAATGTCCGAGTGTAGTTTTTTTTTTTGTTATGAATAAATTGTAGGGGAGCTTATCCCCTACCCACTAAAAAAAAAAATATATGTTAAGAAGAAACCAAGAAATTCTAGAATCGCTGAAGAAAATAACGATCATTATTAATGAAGAAATCTTCCTATAACTCTTTTCTAGTTTTCTATTAGCTTTAGAAAACTTTCAAAGCTTGGCGCAATTAATTGTAAAAAATAGTTTTTTGATTGAATAAAATTTTACATTCAATTCATAAACAAAAAAATGTTAAAGATATATGTGATCATAGAATTAGAAACTGAGGACACATTGGTATAAAATGGATAGATTTATTGGTTGAGAATGGTTTCAACTGATTATCAGTTTCCTAAAGATTGTATTGGTAGACATTTCCTGCAAGCCTTATGACAAGAGAATTGGTAAATGGAGAAAAACAAAATCTACAATTGTTGGTTTACTCCAAAGCTTTTTAGAAAAAGTTTGTTTTTTCTTTTTGTTTCTGGTGCAAGTTGTTCAGAAACTTTTTTTTTTTTTTTTTTTTTTTGAAGAAAATGTAAAATTTATTCGAAAAAAACGTTTGTACATCAAGTGCAGCGTATGTTTAAACATGATTTAGAGATACAATTGCCTAAAAAAAGTAAGATTTGTTAAGGTTTTATGGTTATCTTGATGCGAACCAAGTCACCATACAACCTTCAAAGTTTTTATCCCCATGCTCTCGAATCGACGAAATTCTATTCCGAACTTGCTTATCCAATCGCTTGACTAGTTGGCCCGCAGGAATTTGAATTTCCCCATGTCTTCTATTGTTCCTTTCCACCCATATAGCATGTAATGAAATTTGGAAGCAATACCTTACAAGAAATAATCGATCATGTCCCAGGGAGTTTTCCGTGAGAAGATTAATAATGTTGTGCCATCTTGCTGTGAATCGCATGGAGAGAAGCTTGGAGACGAGAGCAGTCCAGACTTCCCTTGAATAGCGACACACGAAAAAAAGATGATTACGGGTTTCCAACTAATGTTGGCAGAGAACACAAGAGGAGTTTGTTCCCACATTCCAATGCATCATTCTATCCCCTGTTGTTAAACGGTTTAGTGTTGCAAGCCAAGCGATGAATGAGCACTTAGGTGTGGCGTGTGAGAACCATATACCTTTGTACCATTCGATCTTTGGCTTCACAACCCGAATAGCCTCCCAGGTTTCCTTTATGCTGAATTTTTCCTGAAACTGATCTCATGTTCCTTTCCACAACACTTGATCCTCTGTTTCCGACAGCCCTTGATTGCAAATGCCCTCCATTATTATTTCCAGCTGGTTTAAATAGACAGTCATGTGTCTTCGTCTTCTGTGGGTTGTAATAGCTTCAACCACTGTTGATTTTATTCCGATTCCCATGTCAATGCAGCCTCGCTGGCCTATAGTCTTCATTAAACACCCTAATGCAGACCAATTATCATACCAAAACGAAGTGCTCTGTCCATTCTGCACCTCATACTTGACAAAATCTGATGCTATACCTCGATATTTCAGAAGCTTTCGCCACATCCAAGATCCCAACGTTGTGCTTTCTCGTACTGACCAGAAAGATCCTTTTCGAAGTAAGTAAAGTCGCAGCCACTGTACCCATAGAGAGTTCGTTGACAACAGTCTCCAAATGAGTTTGAGACAGCTAACCTTGTTTGTTTACGTTAATGATCTCAGTCCTAGTACTCCTCCCTCTTCCTTAGGAGTACACACATCAAGCCACGCAACTTTTGCCTTCTTTTTGTTTAAGTTTGGTCCCGACCAAAGAAAAGCAGAACATAAACTGTTTATCTCTTTGATACATGAACTCGGTAGTCGGAAAGCAGACATCCAGAAATTCGTGAGGCTGTGAATTACCGAAGCAATGAGTTGGAGACGACCTGCAAAAGAGAGCTGCCTAGCTATCCAGCTTGTAATTCGTTCTCGAATTCGTTCTAGAAGGGGATTGTAGTCATTTAGCGTCATCCTCTTGGTTAGGAGAGGTAAGCCAAGATAACGGACAGGTAGAGAACCAGATTCAAACGGGAAAGAGTGTAGAATTTCTTCCTTATCTACGTCTCTTACCCCTGCCATATACAACGTCGATTTATCAAGACTTATTTTTAGACCCGAGAACTCCGCAAACTTGTCGAAGATCGTAAGAATGCCCTCTACCGAACTTTTTTTTTTTCATCTGTGAACACCAACAAATCATCTGCAAAACACAAGTGTTTGAGTTGTAGCTTTTGACACCTCGGGTGGTAGCCTATTTTTCCTTTCAATGCAGCCTTATCTATCATTTTTGACAGCACATGCATACAAATGACAAATAAATACGGAGAAAATGAGCAGCCTTGTCGAAGTCCCCTTTCACTTCGAAATAAACCGGACAATTCACCATTCACTTGAACCGAAAAAGAAGCCGTTGTGACACATAGTTCAATCCATTTAATAAACTGCTGTGGAAGATTTAACGTCGAGAGTATGGCCATGAGGAAAGGCCACTGAACAGAATCGAAAGCCTTCGAAATGTCAATCTTCATTGCACACCTAGAAGATACTGTTTCTTTGTGATAATCTTTGACTACCTCAGAAGCCAATAAAACATTTTCCATCAGTAATCGATCCTTGACAAATGCTGACTGGTTCGGTGAAATAAAAGCTGGGAGGAGAAGCTTAAGTCTATTAGCAATAAGCTTCGAGATTACCTTGTATGTCACGTTACAACAAGAAATGGGTCGATAGTCCTTCATCTCCTTTACTTCTTTTTTCTTTGGTATAAGCGCTAAAATGGTTGTGTTCACTCCTTTAGGGATGAAACCATATAGAAAGAAAGATTGAATTGCTACCACAAAATCTTTCTTTACTATCGGTCATGTTTCCTTTAGAAACTCCACTGTAAAACCGTCCGGCCCCGGGCTTTTGTCTTTTGGCATAGCAAACAGAGTCTCTTTTATTTCTTCTTCAGACACTTCTCTAACCAGTTTCAGTTTCTCTGCTTCAAAACAACGGTAAGATACTAGATCACTTAAATCCTCCTCTGACATACCTTGATAGTGGCCTGGCTTATGGGTTAGAAGATCACAGAAAAATCTTTCTGCTTCCTTCTTGATTTCTTCTTGAGTATCTACGATGGTACCATCAGAACATTTGATTTCTTTTATTGCATTTCTCACTTCTCGAATTTTTGCTGCTTTGTAAAACGCCTTGTTATTCCCATCTCCCACCTTTAGCCAATGTAGCTTCGACTTTTGCTTCAAGTATCTTTCTTCTAAACCCGAGAGATGTACCCATTTATGATATGCTTCTGATTCATTCCTCATCGCCATATTGGATTTGTGAGAGTCTCCAATTGCAATTTACATAACTTCTCGTAAGCTTCTTTTGTCTTTACAATTAGGTCTCCAAGCTTTTCCTTACTCATTCTTTTTATTTCTGGCTTTAAATCTTTTAATTTCTTCGAGAATCTGTACATCGCTGAAATAGAGTGGTAGAGGCTTGCCATATTATCCCAGTACTCCTTGATCATTTGCAAAAACTGCTTGTTTGAAGCCAAAGCATTTGTAAACTTGAAAGGTTTACGAATTCTAGTTTTTTCCGCTCCAATTTTGATTCTACAACGAAGGTGATCAGAACATCCCCTGCCTCAAAAACTCCATATGATTGTGAATACTCTGCTATCCAAGAATCATTGACGAGTACCCGGTCAAGCTTCTTACATATAAGCTCTTCATCATCCCGTTTATTACACCAAGTAAATAAAGGCCCATGGTACTGCATATCACTTAAAGAACAGTATCTCACCGCTTCCTGAAAATCTCTCATCCCCATTGGCACTGAAGGGTTCGTGTCATAGCAAGAGTGCTCCTCTCCCTTTAATATTTCGTTGAAATCTCCATAGACCATCCATGGTTTATTTCTAAACATAGGTGAATCCTTATGATTTTTCAAGTCCTCCCACAACATCTTTCGGTCTTCTACAAAATTTGAGGCATACACAAAAGATACAAAAAAACTCATTTTCCTGACCTTCCAATAAGACTGAGCAAGTGATCATCTGATTACTTGTAAAACACGGCGTTAGTCGAACACTTGGACTCCATACCACCCGGATCCGTCCTAGGCGGTGAGAAGCATAAATCGATAATAATGACCAATCCGGAAACACTGCTCCTACTATTCTTTCTGCTTTTCTTTCCTTAACTCTTGTCTCAATTATACAACCAAACTGAAAACCTTCTTTCAATACCCAACTTCGAACCACGGAATGCTTAGAATTTTTGTTGAAACCGCGAACATTCCAAAAGAAGCTCGACATAAAATTATTGTTGGAGAAGCCTAGTACTCTGTTCCCTTCCTGGTTGAGTAGTAGGGTTTGATGCAGCCTTTTGCGAGGTTTTTGAGCCGCGAGGCAGAAACTGACGTGGTGGAATGTCAGGCTTAGTTCCTCGAGACTTTACCTTATTTTCCTTGTTTTCTTTGGAGCTCTCTTTCTTTTTTTTTGAATCTAATGTTAAATTATATTCAAAGAAAAAATATCGTTTGTACAACTAGTGCAACGTTTGTCTGATGTTTAAAATATGTAAAAACTGAAACTCAAAGAAACTCAAAGCCTTGATTCAAACCATCTTTGTAGCCCTTTGTCATATCTTCGATCTCCCAAAAGTTTAATAGCCGAAAGAGTGTTCCGAGTGTGCTTGTCGATCCAAGCAACTAGTTGACCTGCCGAGTTATGAGGTTCTCCATGCCTTCTACCATTCCGCTCTCGCCAAATTGTGTAAACGGATGCTTGAAGGATGTAACGTGCCAAAAAACTCTCGATTCGGTTGTGTTGCATATTGGAGATATAGGAAATGAGGGAGTGCCAGTCCGTTGAGTACCTTGTTTTGAAAATGTTCTTAGCCAAAGCAGCCCAAATCTCTGACCCATAGCCGCATTGAAAGAAGAGATGGTCTCGGGTTTCTAAGTCGTTATTGCAGAGCACACATCCCACTTGAGAACCCGTGTTCCATTTGTCGATTCTATCCCCTGTTGCAAGCCTGTTAAGGACTGCGAGCCAAACACAGAAAGAGTATTTGGGAGTTGCATGGGGGAACCAAACTCCCTTGTGCCATGTAACTTCGTTTGATGTGGTTCTGATTCTGTTCCATGTATCTTTAGTTGAGAAACAGTCTTTGAATGTGTCGTTCTTGCCTCGCCAGAGTACTACATCATTGTCCTCTGTCCGTCGTTCTCTTGCTACCTGAAGAGCCTCTTCAATTTGGTTTAGAGGTTCTGTCCGATGCCTTCTTCTTCGGCGGGTAGACCAAGCCTCGGCGACAGTGAGGCTTCTATTTATTCCCAAATCAATTACTCCTCTATCTCCTGTCACCTCCATTAGTCTCCCTAACTCCGACCAGTTGGAGCTCTCTTTCTTTCCCTCCAAATTCACCAAAATCCTATTATTGCCCTCCTGTTCTATTTTTCCACTTCTTTCTTCCTCTTTTCCCTCCTCATCAGCTTCTCCCTTTCCACTAAGAACGGAGTAAGAATTGGATAGAATAGAAACTTCCCCATATTTCAAACCTTCCGCCTTCTTTCCCGGACTACGGCCTGGTTTATGAGGCGTTATCCATTGGTCATTTTCTGTTGTCGTCTCTTGTTCCTCTGCATTCTCTTTTGCAGTCACTACAACATTCTCTAGCCCTCTAGCGTCTGACACTAAAATACAGTCCCCTTCAGTAGCAGCTTTTTCTATTTCAGCGTCTTTTGATTCTTTCGGATTTGAAATTTCTTGCGAAGTAGTTTTTTCACTTTCCGCAGCGAGACAATCAGCCTTTACATGTCCCCATTTTTTGCAGCTACTACAGCGTGGTGGTAACCATGGATACGAGTATTTGATAACCACATCTAACTCCCCCTCTTCTTCTCCCGTTTGATAGTACTCTGCTGGTAAGTCCTTTGTGAGATCCGCCTCAACTAAAATCTGAGCTTCTTCGAAACTGACACAAGCTTCAGTTTTTGGATGTAGCCTTATCGGTTTTCCTACTGCACTTGCTAAAAATTCCAGCCCCTTATCCGTAAACATTGTAGGTGGTACATTTTTTAACACTACCCAAAGTGGTATAGTCTTCATTGCTGGTTGTAGGCATGACCAAAAGCTAACCATAACCGTATTTCGGACCGTAACCGGACCGTTTTTCAACCGTAACCAAACCGTAACCGTATAAAACGGTTAATAACCGTAACCGTTAACCGTAAAAATAGATTAGTTACGGTTAAAAAATATACTAACCGTAACCGTTAATTAACCGTAAACGTATCAAAACCGTTAGTTAACCGTACGGTTAACCGCACGGTTAACCGCATAATTAACCGTTCAGTGAAAACCTAAAATACATAATTATTTCACTAAAACAGTGCTTTAAATGGTTCAATGTGCCCACTGCTAACTTTAAACAACTCCACTCGTACACTACTCATTTCCACAAATCAAATCATAAATAATTTATAAGTTATTATTTCTACTCCTGTAATCGTTTCTTAATTCTCACAACATCCTTTCTATAGAATTGTTTGGAATAGGTATTGTCAATAAAACAATAACTCAATCATTATAATTATTACCATTGATTTAGTTATTCATTGGTTTACTTAACAAAACAAAATAGCTAATTAACTATAAATATTAAAGTACACAATCACATATATTATATATTATAAAATAAATATTATTTGATATCTCATCATTAAAATTTTTATTCCAAAAGTTAAAAATACCTAAGTTTTTGTCTTTGATATTAACCGTATCGTAATAATTAAATATTTGTAACCGTATTTAACCGTAACCGTTGCAACCGTAACCGTTGCAACCGTAACCGTTTTAACCGTATGTATAACGGTTAAGGTTACGGTTAGAGAAATTTTATAACCGTAACCGGAGGTTAATAAACCGTAACCGTAATAACCGTAACCGTGGACATGCCTAGCTGGTTGTGCCTCCTCAGCAAAAGGAGTCCATTTTGACATAAGCATGGGAATACCCGCAATATTCCACGTACCTCTGTTCAAAATCCGTTGTCTGATCGTCCCATTACGAACTCTAAATTTAACTGTCGTTTCATTGACAGCAAAAACATCAATTAGTGATGACTTACCACCAAACCTCCAATCTTGTTCACAATCATGTGGATCTTCCCCACATGTAGTGCTATTGTGTCGAGAAATTTCCCTATGAGAAAATCTTCCCAAAGTGGCTTTGCTCCTTCAAAAACCCCCTTTAGCACTACCACTCTCTGTTGCCCATCCACCTCCGAAATCACAAACTCTTGCTTTGTGAACAAATGTTTTTGAGCTACTTTTACCCATGACTTAACTGGAGCAGAGCTCACTTGCTGTGATGTTGAAACCGCAGGGAATGATCCCGAGGTGTTTTTTGAAACTACTTCCATCTCCTCATCTACTCGTGTTTGATTCAGACTTTCCGAAACCCTCGACTCCTCCCTTTGAAAATTCTCATCCAAACTTTGTTCCGTTCTGGTAACCTCGACCGATCCAGAGATGAGCCCTTCATCCGGCGAGGAGCCTTTCTCCTCCCTTGGCGGAGAAACCGCCTGCGGCGACATCGAAAACTTGACCGTGAAGTAAGAAACCCTAATCGCCCTCCACGTTAGCAGCTAATATAAAATGATTCCACACCGTTGTTCAGAAACTTGGTAAATCCTAGTGAGAAAGACACATATGCTCATGCTTCTTGGACAAATTATGTTATTGTCATTGCTTGTTTCAAAGTCTAGGCCAGCTTATTTTTATATATGTGCTCTTAGACTTAGATTCAACAGCTTAAGTTATTTAAATGGAGAAAGATATTCACCTCAAACCATCTATACTAGTTTTAGAAGCTCTTTTGATATAAGCTCATTGTCTCAATCACCTAAGTCCTTTTATGCTCATTTCCTCTCTCTTTTTTTCACAATTTACAAATAAATACAATCAAGCCTATAAGAATACCAATACACAATTGAAACTCCACTCATTGAAAAAACCTTGATTTGATCCAATCTAGGTGCTAACTATCTCGATCTTCCTCTTCGTTGTAGTTGAATGGTAATGGAACTGATTTGAATGCTCTAAACTTTCCCACGTTGTTCAAATGCTCGTTCTCTAACCTGTGTTCATAACCCAACGAAGCAAGAACCGTTAAGTAAAAATAATTTTGAGGAGTACAATAAGTGATAGTTTCTTGGTTAAGAAGTTACCTGAAGAAATTCCAGATACCGCGACGTATGATCTCAAGAATGGCAATAAGAGCAATCATTGTTTCTCTATGTAAGAACGAAATATTGAAATCCAGCACAGTCTGCAACCACGCCATCCTCAACACAACGTTTAAAACCTATACGAAGACAGAATCAAAATTATAAAGAAATCATAAATTAGGGATTATATACTGTTCTATCAATTTTCCTAGTTCTCACCATTGCAACGTAGTAGACGGATTTGTGAGGAACAAGAAGCTTCTCTCTCAACCAAGATTTAGATGGTCTATGAAGCAATCCCCAGTCATAAACAATGTCCCAATATGTACCGTAAAATGTTGCTAACCCCGAGAAAACCCAGGCAGCTATTTTCCAGTTGTTTCCTCTGTTAATGCTAAAAGCTGTTCTCAAGCACACCGCGACAATGGTCAATAAATACTTGAGAGCATTGAAGCCTTGGCTTAAATCTTTCTCTTCGATTAATCTTCGAGCACATTGAAGGAAACGTGACCAGTAAGGTATCCCAGCGACGATAAAGTAGAATGTGCTGTATACATCACTTGATTTGCAAGTGCTTTGCCTCTTCTTGAAGTCTCCCCAACCATAGTAACAGATGTAAAACTCCAGACTCCTCAGTGCTTGAACCTGAAAAAGATGGTTGAGAAATGAGTTGAAACATTTTGAAAACATAATCATGAAAGTGAGAAGAATTTTATGATAAGAGTAACACACAAACCTGGCTTGTTAATTGGTCTGCTAGAAAAAAATCTGCAAGATTGACCTGCAATATTGATGATAACAAATTGAGAGATTTACGGATGATTTCACTTAGCGAAAGCAGAGGATGTGCTTGAGTAAAATACCTTGTAGAACGGCGCAGCAATGCACCGGAATAGAACCATGAGGAAGAAGAAGCGGCTTGACCGATAAAATATGTTGAAGGGACAGACAGAAATAGCTATCACTACCTGAAAAACATTGTGTTACTACATTAATATATAATAGAATGATTTGAGAATCTTGTGGCTGTAATGATGAACAACTTACCGCGACAACAAAAAGGGGAACAAGTTCAGTGATGGTCTTGTAATTATTAGTATTAGGATCCATCTCCATGTCCAGGTTCACTAGCACAGCGCAGAGAGCAAGCGTGCCGAGGCCAAAGCTTAGAAGAAGAACATGTCCATAACCAAGTTCTGTTCCTTCTTTGAATTCAAATATAAACGGGTAATTCACTCGATATCGCTTCCAAAAGTATATGTTTGAAGCATACATGATCATGTGTAGAACCACAAATGCAAATAAACTGAAAAAATACGGTTTAAGAAATATTCTTGTCAGCAAGAAAACAGTGGTTCAGCTTAGAGAGTATCTATATATGTTATGGTTTGAACCTGTATAGAGGAAACATTGTCTCCATGTATAGTTTATGTCCGGCTGCGCCCATTATATTACGAGCATGGATGAACAAGCCAAGAGCAATCACTAGAGAGACCGTGCAACCGACGAAAAAGCCTGAGAAAGAAGAACACAGTGTAGGGATTTTTACTTATTAATCATGAACTAATGTTAAAAGATCGATTTCGATTAGGGGATGTAATTTTTAGTTACCAGTGGAAAACGTTATTCGATGTTTTTCTTTCATCACTTTTGGTCTTAAGAGATTCATTCCTTTGCTTCGATTCGAACTGGCGAAATGCTCAACGAATATAGACTCAACTCTCAACATAAGCTTGTTGATCTGTTAAAAGGTAATCAAACGTCCGATTTTAAGTTTGTATTTTTATTGAAACAAATTAATAAATTTTGTGTAATGATATTGTGTTAACCTCATCAGAGCTAGTGAGGTAGGATTTATCTACCATCTCTATATATAATTTTGCTGCACTTCTTGAAGCAATCTAATTGAGAATATTCATAGCAAAAACATATTAATTAGTCTCAAGAAACTATATATATGATTAAATCAAGTGTTACCTTATCATACTTCTTCATGATCTTGGAAATGGCTAAAGTGTTCAAGAAGCTGAATTAATCAAGAACAGAGCATACGTTAAATCAAACAATCCTTTTTAACTTGTTTTGGTAATCAAGAAACAACATACCTGTAATTCTTGAGATGTCGAAGCTTGCGATAAAACTCGATGAAGACATTCTTAAGCCGTTCTTCTATTTTCTTGAGATTTTCTCTTGTAAATTTTAGATCTTCCCTGTTAGAGAGCTTGAGGACGTTTCTAATTGTGGACAGAGGATTTTCTTGATGTTTGTTTAATCTGATACGATCAAGAACACTTAACGCCTCTGGTACAGTCTCTTTCGTTGAATCTCCACCGTTGGATACATTTTCCTCTAATTTGATTCCCATCTCTTCAGCTAATGTCTTCCCTTCTGAGTAAAACACACAAAAAGACACAACAAAGATTCAAGATTTGTGTCCTTTCAGACTAAACCATGTAACAAAACAATCTCTGAAAACTCACTCTGTTCCTTAGAATCCAAGGCATTGATATCGACTGATACTGTTTCAGAGCAGCTCCAAGAAGAAGAAGGTTGATCGAGTTTATATCTGAAAGCAATCAGAGCATCCATTTGTCTGTTCAAAACCACTGCCTCCTTCACCAATTCATCCACTTTAGACCGGTAAAAACGGTTTACCTTATCGAACTCGAGATCTAGGGTTTTAAAGAAAACAAGCTCTGACTCTCTCCCTACTTCAGCAACTTTCAAGATGGTAGTCTCGTATTTCTCAAACCCGTCATCCCCAGTCGTTGCGTGAACCAGAATATCATGGTTTTCGAGTTCCCGAGACGAGAAGGTGCGGCTGTACCGCTTTGTCAGGCCGCTGAAGTTGCGGCGACCAGATAGCTTGTGTTTCACGACACCTTGTCTCTCTGATCTTTTGTGTGAAGTTTGGATTTCTCGAAGAATGGTTTTGAGACAAGCATAATCAATGTAAGCTTGTTGCCATTCTGGTATCATTTGTGAAACATACTCTTTTCCAAACTTCATATTTGTTTTCTTCTTGAATTTCTCTGAAAAATTTCAAGAATCCAGATCCCATTTAAAGCCTATTTTTAATATATGTGGAAACAGCTTATAGATTTGCAAGTGGATTGAATTTGACGTGAGAAAATTCTAAAGAGTTGAAATAAAATTGAAAAAGACGTTTGGTGTGGTGGGCTTTTGGCTGGACATTTTTTTTTTTGTTGTTGTACAAATTGGTTGGACACATTATTTTACTGAAGAGGATATTTGTTCCAAGTGACGACGAAAAATAAATAATTGCTTAATAATCGCATGCACGAAAAGTATTCCTCTAAATTAATTGTAGAGTGGTTGGTCTGTATTATTATTATACCATCTAAATACATTTAATTAAATTCAAAAAAAAACGTATCGAAAGAAAAAGAACTGTTAGTAGTTAATGTTTCATTTATGCGATTTTTTCATCTAAATTCGATTCTAATAAATCGCGTTACTCAGTGTAAGAGAGATTAAGTTATGGATCGGATATTGTCATTCCAAATGATATTTAACAAAAAAGAAAGATAACAGATAGACAATACATAAACTGTTTTATCGATAATAGACTCTATCATAGTGAAGGATGCACTATTAACCTTAGATTATTTATTAGATAATGTATGGTTTAACGTAAAAAAATAAGTAGTTGAATACCATGCACTATTTATTTATGGTATTCACCTAATTATTTTTTATGGTGAGCCATACATTATTTACTGTTGACTATTTTTTTTTTATTCTACTATATATCGTCCTAGATTAAACACCATATCTAGTATAATAGTTTATAGGATTTAAAAGTAACCAATATGATACATAGTACCTAAATAACAAATATGAACAAATAAAATTCACAGATGACAAAAAAAAAAAAAAAAACAAATAAGGTTTCGGGAAAAATCTGAAGTTAGGTTCTGTTTTTCTCTTTTCTTTATTCAGGTTTCCTTGTTCTGAATCTTTCTTTCTCTTAGTTCTTGTTGTTCTTTATGTATACTTTTCTTTTTATTATTAATGAAAGCCTTTAACAAAAAAAAAAATATGTCTCCCACAATTATTTTTTACGGGGGATTTCTAGCACCCAAAAACATACCCTATTTATCTTAAACTTATGCCATATTTATATAATCATGTTCAGTCTTAAGAGTTGTAATTTAAAATCAATCGACTACGAGTCTTTTTAAATATGTATTTAATGTAGAATGTTTACAATAAAAATAAATGATAAAAAAAAGTTTCAACACGTAATGTGTCGGTGTATGGTCCAACCACTTTGTCATACCAAAAAAGACTAGCGAGTAGCGACACATACATATCATTCCAAATAATTATATCAGTGTATTTTCTGAAAGAATCAATCACACGAAAAATTTAATACAATATTAGATATATAAAGAGTATTGAGGATATTTTTAAAATAGGTAAAGACAATTTAAATGGTCTTCATAAAAATAGAACTGAACTAGAGAACAGCATATGAGATTACGATATATGTTGATTTTGTTTTTTATTCTCTTTTGATAGGTTTGTACATAAACGTACATGGCTGACTTATCCACGTACGCGTCAATATTTTTTTCATTATTTCTTGTTAAATCGAAGTTTCTTAGCACAATCGTCTAAGCTAACTACGACACACAATTGAATAAGGTGTACATTAATTTCATTGGTGAATTATTTGTTTACGTTTACAATTAAATTTGTCACATGTTGTTGACCCCAACAAAAAATGTCACACACCCCTTCTACCCAAAGCAATGACTGAAGAAGCAGGCGTACAAATAGAGAAGTGGACGGTTCGAGCAAATTACTTACATAGCAGAGTCAACTAGGGATCAAGAAGACGAGTGGCCTAGGCTAGTGACTTACTTAGCCTAAGGTCTTCCCAAGTGGAAGAGCCTACGTCATTATTTGTGTGAGAAGGGGTTTGCGTTCGCGCAGCAGCCCCTATCATTTATATCAGTCGTAATAATTATATGTTCCATAATAAGATAAGTTTGGTGTTGTTGTCTAAATAAATGTGGACAGTAACAGTTTCCTGCTTTATTATGTTAGTACCAATGGTCCCACATCAGAAATAGATACCAAGTTTGTAATGACGTATACTTTGTTATCCCACATCGGAAGAGTAATATCAGTTTGATATGTCATCAAATTAGATAATTTGCCGAAGATATCAAAAACAAAGATAAAGAATAAAACCAAAACAATCCATCGCTTTTCACCACATGTATTTGTTACTACATTAGAACAAAACTATCAATCATCAAGAACTTAAATTTTCAACGCTAACAAATCATCCCCCATAACTTGGATATGAAACTGAGGTGTGAGGCAGGAGTGACATCAGTAAATCGCAGAGCCATTAAGGTTAGGAGGCTTGGCTCTGGTGAATCTATCTCACTCATTGGAGAGACGTTTGGGATGAACCGGTCAACAGTATCCCAAATCACTTGGCCTTCAAAATTCGATGAAATAAAATCATTAGTTTAAAAAAGCTTGTGACAGCAAATAATGATCTACCCAATTTCCTCAATCGGTCTCAGACGGCGAGAGTTTCGTAATTTTTTGACTCCCTGTTATTTTAATTCTACAATTATATTATAATTTTTTTAATACAGTTAGACCACTTATAAAGTTATACGTGTTATATGGGTTTCTGATATCGTCTCTTCAACAAGAACTTTTATAAACCCTGTCTCTTCTCTCTCATAATTTTTTACTTATTTTTTGTTTTTGTTTTTTTTTTATTGTTAGTTACTTTGTTAAGAAACTCACGTTGGAGGTGCTCTTGGATGCTATAACGGTATATGCCTTTTGATCGCCTAAAGAAAAAGAATCCATAAGCCTTTTTTGTTATTATATTTGTCAAAGACGAGGTTAATCAATTAATGTTTTTAAACCCAAGTCGTAAAGGGATTAAAAAAAAACTAATCTTTTTCTCTAATTTAGAACTTCAAATTATTTCCTGTTCCTTGCCGACAAAAAAATATATTTATTTCCTTTTTTTTAAGAATGTAAAAAACGTTTTTCCTTTTCTTGTTCTCTTTATATATGCTTTCTACGACAAATAAGGTTAGATTGATTGGCTAGGTTTTCAGAGAACACTACAACGATTGCATCGTTACTTTTTTCAAGGAATTTGGATTTGATATCATTCTAGGGTTTCGTATTAAAGATTAAAGTTACGATCTACGGTTCTTCTCTCAGTTTTTTTTTTTTTGTTTTTAGATTCTTGTCTCACTGTAACTCGAGACCTCCTCAATGAATTCTTCAGACATCTCGATCATCTCGGAAAAGATGGAATCTATGTCAGTGAGTCACCATGTTACGCGTCACAACAAGAAATTACAAAAGTCTAGATATTCTCCTTACAGTAAAGAGACTAACATTACCATTGAGAAGGAGATGCAGAAAGATGAGGCTATACGACTCGGGGTTGAGTTCTCGCTCTTTGTGGCTCAAGCAATGGTCTTATTATCTGATGACATACGTTCTATGTTACTGTTCTGTCTTTGGTTACTGAAGGATGCAGGGAAAGGTATTACCGCTCCCGTGATAGGAAGGCTGATTTTTGTTATGATATATGTGTTTGAAACATATATCAAACCCAAGAATGGAGTCTATCAGGCTGGTGGCAAATCGAACCAATGGGAACTTTTCGTAAAGTCTAGCACAAATTTTGTTTTTGGAATCAGAGAATTGGATCGCATTGTTTTGATTCTTCGGAAGAGACAAAGCTCTTTTGGTGAGTTAGTGAAAACATCGGATTTTGAACACTACAACCAAGAGTTGAAGAAGCTAGAGGAGACGTTGAGGTCTGCCAAAAATGTTTCAGAGGCGTATGGATTTTCGAGAGAAGCGATAAAGTCTAACATTCTTTATTTGTGGAAGCCTCTCTTTGAAACCTCACCACCTAAGGTGAAAGTGATCAACCCTAAAAATAGAATTCTTGAGATGTTTAAGCCTCTCTTGATCCAAGCCAGGGAGGATGCTTGCTCTCGTCTTATTGCTTCTTTACACATATGAATCAAAGTTTCTTAGATTTTGATGAAATTCATTTATGTATTGACTGTTGTTGCATATTGGAGTTTGGCTTTTATATATGCAGCTTATATATTTTTATAGGTTTCAAAATTTTCTGTTACATCACGTAAGTGTAAGACAAATATCATGAGTAGCATTGGGGATTAAAAATCATGTGTGAGTGTAAACACGTTTACATGTTTCTTGGCATGCAAGTAACAATTTAAGTGTAATTTTCTTGTTCCTTGGCTTACAAGATTCGCACCTATAAGATATGTGCATTCGCACCTATAAGATATGTGCGTCGAGGTAAGTATCAGCATCTATGGATGCCTCTGATCACCATCAACTTCTCCAAATTTTGCAGGTCTCCTCGTTGATTAACGACGATGTGTATGCATATTTGGATGCTTTTCAGCATCTATGTATGCATATCGTAACGTTACCCTCTAACAATATTTGGTGCAGATCCTTAGATGAACGAAACTCTCTAAAAATGTCTCAGATTTTGATAGGTTTGGTCTCCGGGTAAAAATGAAAGTTGACGATTTTGTCACATTGTTTTAGAAGTCTTATAGAAGAAGGAAAAGAGACACAAACTTATATGGATTCTTTTGTATTTTGGTAGACTAATTTTGTATGTATAACTAGAAATTAACCCGCGGTACACCGCGGGCCTATATTTTATATAAAATCATTTATTAAATTATGAATTATATTTTTCTTTTAATATTTGAGTTGGGTTATTTTAATTAATTGTATATGTAGATATAGATTTGTATATATATATATATATATATATATATATATATATATATATATATATATATATATATATATATATATCTTTAAATTGTAGGATTAGGCAATTGTAATTTTATTGTTGTCTTTGTATATATATATAAGAAATGTATAAGTTACTGAATCAGTTATAGTAATTTGTTTGTAATATTTTGAATTTATAATATGGTTAACATAATATATGTTTGGTTTTTGTAAATATAGATTAAACTAAGTTAAATTCAATAATTAAATGTGTATATTTGTGTATATATTATAAATTAAATAGATATTACATATGAATGTAAATATGAAACATAAAAATAAAATGTGTATGTGAAACTATGTATATCAAAATTGCACACAATTATGTAGATGAAAGTGGATAAAATAGTAAATTAAAAATATGTAGATGAAACCATCAAAATCCTATGTTATTATAAGTAGAAAAAAAAACTTAAGCCAGAAATCTCAGTTTCACAATAATCTATATACTTGCTGAAGAGTGTAATGGGGCTTCCTCTTCTCGTTCATAGCTTTTGTTAGCTTCTGCAACCCAAATAAAAATACATCAAGAATCAGAAACCAAATTCTAATTCAACTTGGCTTTAATCATCAAAATAATACATCACACAAATCTTTTCATAAAACTCAAAGATGAGAAAACACACCTAGAGTACACGGGATGAAACATGTGCAACTGGAATCTTCCCCTTCATCTTTTTTATAGATTCAAATTAATATATTGAAGTAATTGATCTCATTATCACTTAATGAGCTTACAGTTAAAGAAACCCTAAAAACAGAGAGATGAAACATACCAATATACCAATCGAAGTGAAGAAGATCAGCTCGGTGCAAACTATGTTGCAACTGATACAAACCGGATAAAAACCGACCATCCATCAGTTCGATTTTGTATAATTTCGGTTTAAGATTTTAATTGAGTTCTTGTCTCGCCGAGACGTAGAGAATTGGTTTTTGTCCATCAAATCGTCAATGAGAAGTTTTGCCGAATCTGAAACAGCAAATATTCAAAATCCAAACAAAAAAAAAAACTTTAATTGGAAAATTCATCCGTTGAATGCATCAGCTTAAAAACTTGGTTAACAAAGATGTTCCAACATCAAACTCTCAACCAAGTCAGAAATTTTGAATGGTCTTTCCAGAATAGTAAAGATTCTTTGGTTGAATCCATTTCCCCCAAGGCTGTTTCAATAGCTTCCTCACCTGTCACCTAAAATAAAAGATTGTAAATCTTACAAAATCAATCGGCTATCATCTATAAAAACTAATAAGAGAAAAACAATATTCTAACCAACTGGTCTTCCTTGAGGTAAACGACCATCTTGGTTCCTCTACCAAGAGCCTCCCCAGAGGTGTCTATGGTCACGATTAAAGACCCACCGGCCTGAGACTCCCACACATACTGCTCATCGTCAATTGGTCATTGTGCTTGGTAGTAACAACAACCTTGTTAGCAACCAAGTAAGCAGAGTAGAAACCAACACAAAACTGACCAATCACGCTAACATCAGCGCCAGCAGCGAATGCCTCCATGAATTCCTTGGTTCGTGACCTTGCAATTGTTCCAAGGTTGTTCACCAAATCTAAACAACAGAACAGAAACGCATTAGCCAACACATAGATGCAAGATTAATAAACAAAAAACCAATACAAATTGTTTTAACTAAAATCAATTACGTACCAGCCTTAGTCATCCCAATCCCACTATCGATAATGGTTAAGGTGTTATTAGTCTTATCGGGAATGATATGAATGAATAGCTCAGGCTGACCATCGAGCTTGCTCTTGTCCGTCAACGACTCAAACCTAATGTTGTCCAAAGCCTGTTCCACCAGAATAAAACAGCTTCACAAAGTCGAATCACAATAGATTTCACTCACCAATTACTCTAGACATGGCAAGAACTCCAAGAACCCTAGCTCCATGTTCATTGTAGCTTTGTTGACTTCAAGGAAAAGTTAAAAAAAAAATTTGCATTAGACATAACAAATTCAATCATTAGTCAATACCAAAAGAATATTTGTATGGAACACAAAACAGAAAATATGAAAGTTTTTATAACAAAATAGAAGAAACAAAAACTTTGCTAGTACTATTTCTATTGAATTCACCAAAAAAAAAAAAAAACTATCGTTTTCAAAATCGTATAATCTTGACTTTTATTTCTACATGTTCGGTGTTTATTTCTACATGGCATCAAAGAAGTGTTTATCTTGTTTGGTGAGATTAGAGAAAGCGACTTAGATGTATTTATAGTATTCTCAGAAAATTGTAGGGTTTTCTTTTAGTGAGTAGAAAACATCTTGCTAAGCAAGTACAATATCTTCATAATATAATATATTTGGAATTTATTTAGGAAAAAATATAAATTAACTATGGAATATGCTAGTAATATGCTAAAGATTACCATCTTTGTAGGAAAGAAATCGATCACATTTATGTTTATTGTTATCATTCAAATTTTATTTTACTTTAGGCAATAAATCTTTAATGCCATAACTAAAAAACGTTAGAACAAATAAATTTTTTTATTAGCATTAAATTAAAAACGTGTATCAAATTAATTTATTGTTAGCATTCAATATTGATTTGTTAGAACAATATATCAATTTATTGAGTTCTTTTTACTTATGGCATTAGAAATTAATTACGTTTTTTTTCTAGCATTTAAATAGGAAACTATTTGATTTGAAAATATTTGTTTGTTATAACTACATATACGAATTGTTAGAGTCATATTGACGAATTTGAAAGATTGTATAGGAGAATTTAAAGAAACAATAGATGAGATAAGATATGTGATATTTATTAGTTTAGATTGTGAATATATTTGAAATCAATTAGAGAATAAAGTTATTAAGTTACGATTAATGTGGTAATTAGATTAGGTAATAATAACAAACTGAATTCTGCGAGTTATTATTGGCCAAATATATTTATTACAACATTCCTAAAAATCCTTATCCAAGATCCGGATAGAGTTAAACCCGGATAAAACCCGGATCCAAATGAATTAATGTAAAAATGTATATGTAGATTGATGCAGCAGCATCGTGATAGCTTTGGCGATAAACCAAACGTAGCCGTTTGGTTACTTTCTTTATCGTCTTTTTCCTTTTAAGTGTTTTGGCTAATTTCCTTTTTCTTGTTGCTTAAGAAAGACTTCTTAGGGTGTTTAAGTCTTTTAATTTACTTCTCCTACGTCGGTTGTGACCTAGGTTTAGAAGCTATATATCAAACCCAAGAATGGAGTCTATGTGGCAAATTGAAACAATGGGAACTTATCGTAAACTCTAGCCAGAATTTTGTTTTTGGAATCAGAGAAATGGATCGCATTGTTTTGATTCTAAGGAAGAAAGAAAGCTCTTTCGGTGATGTAGTGAAACCGTCTGATTTTGAACACTATAACCAAGAGCTGAAGAAGCTAGAGGAGACGTTTCGGTCTGCCAAAGATGTTTCAGAGGCGAAAGGATTTAAGAGAGCAGCAATATATAAAGTTGTACATTCTTTATTTGTGGAAGTCTGTCTTTGAAACATCAGCAACCGAGTTGATAAAAGCTAAGAATAGAATTCTTGATATGTTTAGGCCTCTCTTGAACCAAAGAAGGGAGATTGCTTGCTCTCGTCTTATTGCTTCTTTACACATATGAATCAGAGATTCTTAATTTGGATTATTTTTGTTTATGTATTGACTGTTACTGCTTATTTGGTATTCGGCTTTATTCAAATTATATTTGTGTTTTCTTAACAAAACATATATATTTTATAGGTTTCAATACTTTTTTGTAAACCAAGAAAATGTTAGACAGAACTCATGAGTAGATTTCTACTTAAGAAGCATCATTAAGTATGGTGAAGTGTATATATCAAAATACAGTTCACATGCTGTCAATTTTGGATTTGTACATCTTTTGTTGTTATAAACTCCTCAACACGTAAGATCATGGGCAAGGACGGGAATGTAAACATATTTTAATTGAACCCAATTTCGAGTTTCTCTTATATGTTTTTGGCATGTAAGTTATTGATAATATTGAAAACTAGAAAGCTGCCCACGCGATGCGTG
The DNA here is from genome assembly GCA_905216605.1 of Arabidopsis arenosa. NCBI lineage: Eukaryota > Viridiplantae > Streptophyta > Magnoliopsida > Brassicales > Brassicaceae > Arabidopsis > Arabidopsis arenosa. The sequence continues at coordinate 14,985,257 of LR999451.1, forward strand.
GGTTATATATTTAATATTAATTCTGGATAATAATGAAATTTGTATTAAAGTAATACGTTCGATTAATTTTTTAAAATATTAACTTTTATGTTCCTTTTCGAAGTACTTTTGTGAATTGCTAAAAAATAAATTCTGTTCTTTTTTTATTCAAGATGGTATGACATAAATATATACCACTACTTGATCTTCATTTACATAAAATATTTTATTGTGGAAATACATATATCATACCTCATCGTAGAGTCTCTTGTTTGCTGCTTCATGATTCTTGGATCGGAAAAACGGTCAAAATCAACTCCAACTATTTCTATGCGGTTTTTTTCATCCCAAACTCTGACCCCCGGAACTAATCAACCCGAACTCATACAATTTTTAAAAAACAAACCAAAACTATCTAACCGTTATCCAATTTCAACACAGTTTTTTTTTGTATTTGTTAATGTCGATTAGAATTGTTAAGTCGTAATTATATGTTCTTTTGTATCTGAATCATTCCTTTTATTCAATTGGCTAAAGGTTAAATAATTCAGGTTTGTTACATTATTTAATAACAGGTATATGTTAAAATTGGCTAACGATTATATAGTTTAGGTTTGTTATTTGACATGTATGTGGTTTCGAGTTGATAATTGGGGTTGATATTGGCCGTTTTCCCTCGTTGGATCTCATCAGAAGGTAGATCTTCCCGATCTCATGACTTTCCCTCGACAATAAGGTTTAGATATTATATCCATATAATCCATAATAAAATTAGGAGATCAAAGATAAAACATATTCATATTTATTATTTTTTTGCTAAATTTTATCTATATATGTTAAAAATTTAAGAAAAATTTAAATAATTTGTGATAATGATTAAATTTAATAAAATAGCAAGGTGGTCTAAATGAGCAGAAACATATTTTATACATGTTAATCTGGGTTTTTCAAATCTCTCTCTCGCTTCCGACTCAGCACAGCTAGTCAAAGCTTTGAAATCGGAGCTTCAACACAAGGAGCTTCATGGGATTCTCTTCGATATCCTGAATTTATCTTCTACCTTTGATGTTATTTCGTTTAGTTTCATTCCCCGTTTGCAGAACTCAGATGCCGATTCATTGGCAAAACAGTCTCTGGTTTCTCTTGTAATGGGCCTAGCCCTAACCTAAATTAAATTGAATCAGCCTTTGCGCAAAAAACAAATATATATGTTACACTTAATTATAATCATATTTAATTTAGGAAAATGACTTCAGATGATATAATAAAAATTTTATTTTTGAAAGTTTATATTAAAAAATTTTAGTTCAGTTTTAATATAAATTATATATATATATATATATAAATTCAATTTTTTGAAAACAAAATAAATATGCCATTTATAAAATTTGTATATATATATATGAGAAAATTAGCATTGGTACCACATTTTGCCAAAAAGTTATTACTTCTACCACATTTGAATCCCAATTATCATTCATACCACATTGTGTTTGTAAAATGACCATTTTACTCTTTAACTGGTGAGATAAGGAACTGTGGTTGATGTGACCTTCCGAAATTTCTGCCGTCCTTTTTCTCTCTCCTAGCGTATTGGTAACCGTTTTCGTCCCTCTGGCTGGTAAAACAAAGTTGTCCACGAGTAAATCCAGATCTTCGTCTTCGGCTCTCTGACACAATTAGATCTCTTGATTGTCCATCGCCAGATGATATGGTTTTACCAGCCATAGATCTGGATTTACTCGGGGACAACATCTCTTAATTATCCATCACCAGATGATGTGTTTTTACCAGCCAGATATCTGTATTAACTCGGAGACAACTTGATCTTTATTTTATTCTGTCAGAGAGCCGAAGACGAAGATCTGGATTCACTCGGGGACAACTTTGTTTTACCAGCTAGAGGGACAAAAACGGTTACCAATGCGCCAGGAGAGAGAAAAAGGACGGCAGAAATTTCGGAAGGTCACATCAACCGGCGTCTACTGTAGCTCCTTCCCCTGATACATTCCTGACGCATACAGAAGGGTAAAATCGTCCAAGCTCTACCACACAAACACACACAAGTGGTATGGATGCTAAATCGATTTGCAATGTGGTACATTTGCTAGGATTTTCAAAAATTGTGGCACATTTGCCAAAAATCCCTATATATATAGGTCATAAGAGTACAAAATTTAATAAATATAATGTAATGCCGTTTATCTAAATACTTTAATGGCATGTTAGGTTTTAAGTGAATTAGTCAATTATTGATATTCTATGCAAATGCCCTTAGTAAACATAATTCTTTTCAAAAATTCCATGAGGATAGATTAAAAAAAAAACCTTTGGTGGAACTTTTTAAATTTTTTTGGGTAAATTTCATTGGGTTGGTTTATATGGAAACTTTGATAAAAATAAATACAAATTTTATATTCTTTCATATGATCTTTATTTCTTACTTAATTTGTATGATAAACTAAAAAAAATTGAATTCAAAACATAATCAAGTCAAATGATATACAATATTAAAAATAAAAAAAAAAACTATTTACTCGAGATATATGAAACTCAAACGTCTATCCCTCTCAAACGTTGAGTAATTATGTAAAAGAAATAAAGAATGGCATAAACTATCTGATTTTTTTTTTACTCATGATCCCATGAGTTTTACGTATTCAAGAACAAAATCATCTTGAAACAGCTTCACATATTCATAAATTTGAAAACAAACTCTTAACTTTTTGATAAGTGATGTTGAGAATAATTACATAAATGGTTTTTCAATTTATATCATAAATTTTTTTAACAAACTTATGGTTTTCAAATTAATGAATACATATAGATCATAAGAGTGAAAAACTTTAATAAATATCATGTCATTTATCTAAATACTTAAATTTATAATTACACTTTAACTGACCATAATAATAGATATAAATGTTTTCAATGTATGAATACAAATCTTATTGGTGAGTTGAAAAATAGAGAAACAATTAAAAATAGAACACTAATTTTATGTAGAACTAATGGTGTTGGTGAACCTAACTTGAACACCATATGAAATCACAAACCTAACTTGAACACCAAATGAGAAAACTTTTGTAGATATTTTTACTATATGGACGATAGCCTGAAATAAAGAGAAAGCAACTAAAAGTCAATAAAAAAATAAAAGAACGGACTGGAAAAAGCAAAAACTCTACAATAGTTTTTTTTAGCTTCACATGTAGGTAATATATAGAAGTAGACTTAGCGTACATGTTTGTGAATTAATTGGATTTAATGTTTTGAATTAATTAGAGTTATTGTGGTTATCTGTTAGCCTAATCACTAATGCATCAATTTAGAGTTATTTGTTTTAATAAGTTCATTTGTGGGTTTTACTTTGGGTAACTAATTCTAGAACAAAAAAAAAAACACTAATATATTTCGGTATTAGAAGCAACATGAAAAGCGTTACTGGAGAAGAAAACTCGTCGCAAACATTTATTTTGAGAGAATGCGTAACACATGGAGCAATACATTAATATAATGCACGCTACTATATTTCTTTATTAAAATTACATTGACTGTTATATAAGTTAGAATTTCATTCACTGAGACATTTATAAAACAATATATGGGATGACATATTAAATTTAATAATTCCTGTAAATTATATTATACTATATAAATACATTAAATGTATTGTGTAATAAAAATTGTAAATAAATACTCCAACTTGGAGTTGTAACGTGTGAGAATAAATTGGTCTTATAAACTTTTTTTAAAAAAAAAGTTAGATTGGAAAGAAGAAAAAAAAAAGAGACAAATTAGAAAAGATTAGAAATGTATTTTATGGAGATATTAAAATATTATGTAAGATAGAAAAATGAGGAAAACAATTAAATTTAAAAATAGATGCCAAATGTACAAATATTATGAGAAGTTTAAAAAATGTACTAATATTTTGTGAAGTTAAAATTTTACTGATCCATAATTTTGAATCAGATGAATAAGTGGTGATTTTAAGTAGATAATAGTTTTGGCAAAACAAATTAGATACAAATTTCAATTTAAATACATGTCAAATGTATCCATAGGATAAGAGAAATAACTTCTTTGGAATTAAATTATAGGCACAAACTTTCAAACCTAAGTTTAAATAAATTAAAACAAACATTAATGAAATGAAGGAGGACACATGTCACCAAAAGAGAGTGACAAATGTCGCAATGGTAGGTAAAGTTAGAAGAAAACCTTCTCATATTATATAAGAAATATAATGTAATGCCGTTTATCTAAATACTTTAATGGCATGTTAGGTTTTAACTGAATTAGTCAATTATTGATATTCTATGCAAATGCCCTTAGCAAACATAATTCTTTTCAAAAATTCCATGAGGATAGATTAAAAAAAAAACCTTTGGTGGAACTTTTTAAATTTTTTTGGGTAAATTTCATTGGGTTGGTTTATATGGAAACTTTGATAAAAATAAATACAAATTTTATATTCTTTCATATGATCTTTATTTCTTACTTAATTTGTATGATAAACTAAAAAAAATTGAATTCAAAACATAATCAAGTCAAATGTTATACAATATTAAAAATAAAAAAAAAAACTATTTACTCGAGATATATGAAACTCAAACGTCTATCACTCTCAAACGTTGAGTAATTATGTAAAAGAAATAAAGAATGGCATAAACTATCTGATTTTTTTTTTACTCATGATCCCATGAGTTTTACGTATTCAAGAACAAAATCATCTTGAAACAGCTTCACATATTCATAAATTTGAAAACAAACTCTTAACTTTTTGACAAGTGATGTTGAGAATAATTACATAAATGGTTTTTCAATTTATATCATAAATTTTTTTAACAAACTTATGGTTTTCAAATTAATGAATACATATAGATCATAAGAGTGAAAAAATTTAATAAATATCATGTCATTTATCTAAATACTTAAATTTATAATTACACTTTAACTGACCATAATAATAGATATAAATGTTTTCAATGTATGAATACAAATCTTATTGGTGAGTTGAAAAATAGAGAAACAATTAAAAATAGAACACTAATTTTATGTAGAACTAATGGTGTTGGTGAACCTAACTTGAACACCATATGAAATCACAAACCTAACTTGAACACCAAATGAGAAAACTTTTGTAGATATTTTTACTATATGGACGATAGCCTGAAATAAAGAGAAAGCAACTAAAAGTCAATAAAAAATAAAAGAACGGACTGGAAAAAGCAAAAACTCTACAATAGTTTTTTTTAGCTTCACATGTGGGTAATATATAGAAGTAGACTTAGCGTACATGTTTGTGAATTAATTGGATTTAATGTTTTGAATTAATTAGAGTTATTGTGGTTATCTGTTAGCCTAATCACTAATGCATCAATTTAGAGTTATTTGTTTTAATAAGTTCATTTGTGGGTTTTACTTTGGGTAACTAATTCTAGAACAAAAAAAAAAAACACTAATATATTTCGGTATTAGAAGCAACATGAAAAGCGTTACTGGAGAAGAAAACTCGTCGCAAACATTTATTTTGAGAGAATGCGTAACACATGGAGCAATACATTAATATAATGCACGCTACTATATTTCTTTATTAAAATTACATTGACTGTTATATAAGTTAGAATTTCATTCACTGAGACATTTATAAAACAATATATGGGATGACATATTAAATTTAATAATTCCTGTAAATTATATTATACTATATAAATACATTAAATGTATTGTGTAATAAAAATTGTAAATAAATACTCCAACTTGGAGTTGTAACGTGTGAGAATAAATTGGTCTTATAAACTTTTTTTAAAAAAAAAGTTAGATTGGAAAGAAGAAAAAAAAAAGAGACAAATTAGAAAAGATTAGAAATGTATTTTATGGAGATATTAAAATATTATGTAAGATAGAAAAATGAGGAAAACAATTAAATTTAAAAATAGATGCCAAATGTACAAATATTATGAGAAGTTTAAAAAATGTACTAATATTTTGTGAAGTTAAAATTTTACTGATCTATAATTTTGAATCAGATGAATAAGTGGTGATTTTAAGTAGATAATAGTTTTGGCAAAACAAATTAGATACAAATTTCAATTTAAATACATGTCAAATGTATCAATAGGATAAGAGAAATAACTTCTTTGGAATTAAATTATAGGCACAAACTTTCAAACCTAAGTTTAAATAAATTAAAACAAACGTTAATAAAATGAAGGAGGACACATGTCACCAAAAGAGAGTGACAAATGTCGCAATGGTAGGTAAAGTTAGAAGAAAACCTTCTCATATTATATAAGATATGTAAGATAGAAAAATGAGGAAAACAATTAAATTTAAAAATAGATGCCAAATGTACAAATATTATGAGAAGTTTAAAAAATGTACTAATATTTTGTGAAGTTAAAATTTTACTGATCTATAATTTTGAATCAGATGAATAAGTGGTGATTTTAAGTAGATAATAGTTTTGGCAAAACAAATTAGATACAAATTTCAATTTAAATACATGTCAAATGTATCAATAGGATAAGAGAAATAACTTCTTTGGAATTAAATTATAGGCACAAACTTTCAAACCTAAGTTTAAATAAATTAAAACAAACATTAATAAAATGAAGGAGGACACATGTCACCAAAAGAGAGTGACAAATGTCGCAATGGTAGGTAAAGTTAGAAGAAAACCTTCTCATATTATATAAGATTACGGGTTTATTTGAAGTCTGAATATGATAATTATATTTTTGTTGTTAATTATAAACTCCACAACACGTAAGATTATGGGCAAGGACGGAAATGTAAACATATGTTTTGGCACTTACAGAACATGTTGGTTGAAGTAAGGCTTGGCATCTATGATGAACGACGATTATATATGTATGACTTATTTGAATGCTTTATTCATATCTTCTTTTGCATTGATGCCTTATAATTCTTTTTAATAACATTTGAATAACAAAAAATTTAAACTAGCCAGTTACAAAATTATTCGAATGGTAAAAATTTAGATAGTAATTCGAAGTACTTCACTTTTGGAAGCGATATCGAGTGAATTACCCATTTATATTTGAATTCAAAGAAGGAACAGAGCTTGGTTACGGACATGATCTGCTTCTAAGCTTTGCTTTGGCCTCGGCACGCTTGTTCTCTGCACTTTCTTGTTAACCTGGACATGGAGATAGATCCTAATACTATGACTACAAGACCATCACTGAACTTGTTCCCCTTTTTGTTGTCGCGGTAAGTTGTTTTTTTTCTTCTTTACAACCACACATCTATTGTTAATGTAGTAAGACAATGTTTTTCAGTTAGTGATAGCTATTTCTGTATGTCCCTTCAACATATTTTATCGGTCAAGCCGCTTCTTCTTCATAGTTCTATTCCGGTGCATTGCTACGCCGCTCTACAAGGTATATTACTCAAGCACATCCTCTGTTTTTGCTAAGTGAAATCATCGATAAATCTCTCAATATTGTTCTCATCAATATTGCAGGTCAATCTTCTAGATTTGTTTCTAGCAGACCAAATTAACAAGCCAGGTTTGTGTGTTACTTATCATAAAAATTCTTCTCACTTTCATAGACCATCTAAATATATATAGAAATCCAAACAAGCTCCCCATAGAAAAAGATTCTTACGTAGACGAAATAATTGAAGATTGATGGAAGCTTTTGCTTCTTCATCTTATGTGATTAGAGAGATCCTTTGTTTGGATGATTAGTTAGGCTATAGTTGTAGATTACTTTTGTAATGTGTTAGCTGTAGCTGTAAGATTTTTTCTGTACTTCTATCGGTTATAGATGTAGTAGATTTTGTTGTTGTAAGATTATGGTTATAGGTATTTTATAATAAAAATGATTGGATAATTTAAATTTTTGTTAAATATTTAAACTAAAGAAAAATTAGTTCATTTAGTATCACATATATATTTTATTTATTTTCTTGTTTCTACTGACAATTTCCTTCTTTTTTTTTTTCTAGTTTTATCACAATTTTTAAAGTAATATTAGAATTTACAGCAAAAAGATAAGACTTTAGAATTTTTAGTTGCTAGTTGCTACACTAATTAGGGCTTGATTGGTTTAAACGCAGCGGTTGCGGTTGCAGTTGTGGGAGTTTGTGGAAGCGGGAGTTTACAGAAGCGCGCAGTTGCGGTTTCAAGCCTTAGTTAGCGTTTTGACCGACTGGTTTATCGGTTGAAAACGAGTGCGTTTGCGGGAGATTTACGACTGGTTGATCAGCGGGTACCATAACGGTTAAACCAAAATTTATCAAAATAAATGTATTATATAATTGTGAAAAGTATAAAAACACCAAAAACTATATTTATGAAAAAAGTATAAAATTTTTAAACTTGATGAATAATTAAAAACCATAAATAATTATTCGAATATTAAACGAATATATTTTATAGTGAAACAAAAATAATTATTAATATTGAAAAATTAAAATTAAAATTAAATAATGATTATTTGTTTTAGAAGTAACATGAATATATTCAAGATTTGATAATATAAATTTAATTTGTTGATTTTCTTTTTTAGTTTTTTTCCTTTTTTAAACCAACCGCAACCACAAACGCTTGCGGGAATGAGTTTTTGAAATCCAGCGATTTCGAGCGGTATATATGGAGCGGTGTCTATGATTGGTACCAACCGCTAACAACCGCAACCGATCACTAACAACCGGTAGGCGGATCCTAGCGGGAGAACCAATCAAGCCCTAATACAACTTTGTTTATTTAGAAAAAGTAAAGAATGTAGAAATGACTTAGAGCCCAACCAATCACAAACATTGTAGTTCCAAAAACTAAGTTTTTGCCAAATTCATTATACATCATTCCTTTTTGGGGTGAGAAAAACTACGTTTTTGCCAAACTTCATTATAAATAATACCTTTTCCTTTCCTCTGTATATACCATTTTTAATCCAGCCATTTTCCTTGATTATTATACAATTCGTCGAAGATTAGGTTTTCAGAGAACACTACAACGACAAGGTGAGTGCATTGTTTCACTACAAGAAAAAGGGCTTTTCGTAGCACCCGAATAACGCTATCTAACGATACTATAGCGTTTTGACAAGCGCTATTTCTGCGCCCGTCATAATAGGTCAGACACTTTAGATAGCGCTTTTTTGTAATGCTATGTAACTGTTATATACAATAGCGCTTTTGTAAATGCAATTAAATATTATATAATAGCGTAGTTATGTTGTTATGAATAATATTATTAACAACGTTTTAGGCAATGTTATGTTAATTATTAATTTATAATAGCATTATATTAAATTTTTTTATATTTCTGTTTTATATAATTTGAATCGATATAAAAATATTAAAATCTGGGTTTATTTTATCAAATACTTCATTAATTATTTGTTCCAAAAGAGTCAAACATAAGTTTTACATTTTTAAACACTTAGTTCAAAAGTACTAAAACTCAAATCACATGAATATAATCTTGTCATTAGGCCAAGCCACAGTGGTTCCTACTGCATCAGCAATGAATTTAACTTCAGAATTTGCTCTCCACACTCGTGCACCCTCAACCTTGGAAACCTCTACCCAGACCTTGCTAGCGTTGGCACCTAAAGGGACTTGATGGACCTTCTCTGCTGGATCAGTTGAAGACACCCGACCTATTGCAACTCTCTGCCCAGTGTTATCAATATCTAATAGAAAACACTTCTGCTTAGCACCTTTGCTACTAGCAGTGCTGGGAGTAGTAGAACTGGGAGTAGTTGCACTCTAAAATCAAACATTATAAAAAGAATTACATCAGACTAACATCACAGCAACATCAACACAATCCAATACAACATGTGACTACCCTAAGATTTCCAAGTTTAAGTATTCATACCATTTAAATTAAAAACTAGTTGCAGAGAAACTTACTTGAGGTGATTTTCTGGTTGATTCATCATTTGCAGGTACATCAAGGAGTTGTATTCTATCAATAGGCCATGCGATGGTCTCATTTAGTGCATCACTCATCAATGAGATTGGAGGATTTGGTCTCCACAGATAAGCCTCAGGTTTAACCACCTCCAGGACCTTAACAACTGCAGCACCATGTCCCAGAGGTCTACCATCCACCAATTCATTATGGTCAGTTGACAACAACATACCTTCAGCAATCAAATCATCATCTCCACTCCAATACTGAAAGATTTTAATTCTTCCTAGTGATTCATCTGTTGGCTAATGAATCATGCAAACATATATCTATATTAGTAATCTACCCAATATGAATTTAAGAGGAACTCAATAGTAGTTGTAATTTACCTGCTCTGATTCGACAGACTTAGTAGGTTGGGACAAGTTAATATCCTCATCCAATATAATCTTGTCAAGTGGCCATGCAATTTTATGTCCAACAGCTTCATTAAGTGTGAAAATGGTTGGAGTAGGTCTCCAGACAGATGCATGTATAACTGTTGTGGACTTCACAAGTACAGCAGCTGCATTGCGACCCAATGGTATTCTACCAATCTTATATGTGTGTTCACTGGAGCAGAATTCTCCTTCACCAACAACCACCTCAACATTTGAACACCAATCAAGAAGCTGGCACCTAACACCTCCTTTGCTAACATTGCTTAAGTCAGACATGGAAACATCATCAGTCTGTCTCTGCAATGACCAAAAAAACACTTAATTAACCAAAACTTATATAAGTTGGCATTGTGAAACAATGAGTGCCAAAAGGTTTACCTTTTTACTAGCTAAGTTACTAACCAGATTCTGCAAACTTTCAAGCTTACTTTTTATTGTAACTCTTCATACAGTTGCAACCGCTTAATCGAATCATTGCAATATTTAGTTTATTTCATGAACAATTGCAACTTTTGATTTATATATTTAGTTTATTCACGAACAATTGTAACTTTTAGTTTATTTTATAAATCGCTATAACATTTAGTTATCTACCGTCGCATCTGTCGGTATAACTTTTTATAAATTATTATTTTTGATTTTTAATTTTTAGTTACCAGATGTATTTAAATGAGATTGTAACCGATTAATTGAACAGTTGCAACATTTAGTTTATTTGACGAATCATTGCAACTTTTGGTTTTATTTTACGAATCGTTGTAATCTTTAGTTTATTTGACAAACTTGACTAACCGTTGCAACTTTTGGTATATTAAAACATTTTTTTTATTTTTTTAAGCTAAAAATAAATTTTACGTTATATTTTTTGAGAAAGTTGCAATCCGAGTAAATGTTTTCTACGGTTGCATCTTTTTATTGTAACTCTTCATAAAATAGTTACAATTGTTTAGTTGAACCATTGCAATATTTAGTTTATTTCACGATTAATTGCAATATAAACTTTTTTTTTATAAATCATTTAATCATTTACCGTTGGTGTAACTATTATTTTTAATTCTTAATTTTTCATTACTAAAATGTATTTAGATGAGATTGTAACTGTTTAATTGAACTGTTGCAACATTTGGTTTATTTGACGAATCATTGCAATTTTTGGTTTTGTTTTATGAATCATTGTAATCTTTAGTATATTTAATGAAGCTTTACAACATTTGGTATATTTGACGAACCGTTGCAACTTTTGGCATATTTGATATATATAATCGCGTTTCTCGGTTAAAGTTCGTCATATTTTTTAGAAATTATTTAATTACTATAATATATTTAAATGAATTATTGTTACCATTTAATTTAACATAGTAGCATTTGTTTTATTTATCAAACCGTTGTAACATTTGGTTTACTTGTGCCTTTTGCAGTTGAGATTAGTTTTTTAGTTACAAAATAATTTTTTTTTAATACTAATCTATATAAAATAGCAATCTCAATAAATGTCTTTTGCACTTCTGAACAATTGCGTCTTTTTATCGTAACTTTTTGTAAATATTGGCGGTTATTTTTTTGTTGTGTTTTTTTATCGCAATTCTTCGTTAAAATATTGACAGTTACATGTTTTGTTGGCGGTTATTTTTTAGTTGTGTCGTTTTATCGCAACTTTCCGATAAAATATTGGCGGTTACTATTTTCGTTTGTGTCATTTTATCCCAATTTTCCGTTCAAATATTGACAGTTATTTTTTTTTGGTTATGTCTTTTTATCGCAACTTTCCGTTAAAATATTGACGGTTAATTTTCTCGGTTGTCTCTTTTTATCGCAACTCTTCTTTAAAATATTGACGGTTATTTTTTCTCGATTGTGTCCTTTTATCGCAACTCTTCGTTAAAACATTGACGGTTAGTTTTTTCGTTGACGGATATTTTTTCGGTTGTATCTTTTTATCATACATTTCCATTAAAATATTGATGGTTACTTATTTCGTTTGTGTCTTTTTATCGCAATTTTTCGTGAAAATATCAACGGTTATTTTTTTCTCGATTATGTATTTTTATCGCAACTCTTTATTAAAATATTAACGTTTAGTTTTTTCGTTGACGGATTTTTTTCGGTTGTGTCTTTTTATGATACCGTTCTGTTAAAATATTGATGGTTACTTATTTCGTTTGTGTCTTTTTATCGCAATTTTCCGTGAAAATATCAACTGTTATTTTTTCTCGGTTATGTATTTTTATCGCAATTTTCTGTTAAAATATTGACGGTTATTTTTTTCTCGGTTGTGTCATTTTATCGCAATTCTCGTGAAAATATTGATAGTTATTTTTTCTCGATTTTGTCTTTTATCCCAACTGTTCGTTAAAATAAATATTCAGATAAACGAAAAAATAATAAAACTATTAATTTTTGTGTTCAAAACTATTCTAAAATCACATTTCAAGTTTAATAGAATAAAGTATTTGAAACAGGAAGGTGGTAAGAAAGCGGTTCTTTCAAGTACTTTGGGGTCTTTAATTTGAGAGAGGCCAACATCCACCGATTTCAATCAACTTGCCAAGTATATGTTATTTGTTTCTTAATCAATAATCATATAGTATCTTTAATCAAACTAGGGTAAAAACCCGCGCTTCGCTGCGGGATATCTTTTATAAATTATTTTTGTTACTAATGACTTTTGCTTAAACTAAGATTATGTAGTACAAAGTTCACAATGAAATTTGTATTTTTTGGTTTAGACAATGAAAGTTGTCTTCTTTTTTTTGTAATACAAACAAAAGAGTATCCAAACTTGAATTTAAACAATACACAAATACGAAACTTGAATTTAATATAAATATGATTTGTAAAACTTAAATAAAATTTTAGAATTTGATGGTTATCAGATCATTTTCACCACTTCATCTCATTTAAAAACTTTATTTTGAATTTCAAATCAAATAAAACAAATTAATACACAGATATGAGAAGGTGACCGTGACACATTACTTAAGAAATCAATGCACAAAATTCTTCTTCTCTTCGTCTACCGGCCTTGGATTCATTAACTTCAACATCTTTAGAAAATTGCTCCACCTTCATCTTTAATCAACATTAACTAAATTGACCAAACGAACAATAGTGTATATATATGTACGGAAGAAGTGTATAAGCAGAGGTAGATGAGAAATTCCGACAAGTTTTCGGTAGATCCCATGGTACTTGCACAATCTCTCATTCATTCTTTAGATAGATACAAATACAATTGTGGATGTATTAATATTATACAATTGTCCAACCATCTCAAGAGATTCAATATGCATTACACGCTTGATACTTGATTGATTTAACTATTCCTAAGACCAATAGAATATATTACGTAAAGATCATCTATGGTCTCACAAGTCACAATACATGCATTCAAACTTTGGGGTGGACAACAATAGTTCCAGACCTAAATTATGACATTTAGGCAAAGTGAAATACACGGGAAACCTGAAGTGTAAGTAAATAAAACATTAATAATTCTAGAATCATTAATCTATAGATCTCTGTCCACATGAAATATTTTAACAACCATATTTTCCATTAAACGACTGCAAACACTGATAAAGTATAGGTAGCACTCCAATATATAAAGTACGCAGCTGTTATTTGCTAATTAAATTATTGATTTCGAGCAATTGTGTACTTTTGAAGTCTTCTTTACACGAGTCTCAACAATAAGTACTACCAATTCAAAACTTCCATAACTAAAATAAGTTGTATAAACCTACCATAACTCCCTGTCGATGAAATGCCTACAACACTACCAACAATGACAAGGAAAGAAAGATCTAGATGGTAATGAAAGCAAAAAACAATGTTGGGGAAGGACACTATTTTTTTTTTTTGGTAAAAGGGAAGGACACTATTTGAATCATGTTTGGAAAATAAGATGGTACTCCCAGTACTCTTTAAATCTTAATCAATAACAAATTTTGTCGGTGATTTTTCTGGTAGTTTATGGTGGTTATTAGAGCTCCTTCCGATGGCAAATCGATTCGACAACAAACCTTGTCGGCGAAGGCAAAACAAAAAAAATAATCTTCGTCTCTCCACGTTTTCAAAGCAAACAGCGAAGGCACTTTCTTTAAAGAGGTAAACGGCGAGCACCGGCGGTTGGGGTAGGAGTAGCGGCTGAAGGAGTGGAGGAAGAGTGGTGCTGAGAGTGACGAGGAGATGAAGGATGGTGGATCTTGATGTTAGAGAGATGTAGATAATCAGATTATGGATTCATGATCTCTTTTTCTTCTTCTTCTCTGCTTGATTCAACAGATTTATAGAAACTTTTTTTTTTTTTCTGATCGAGAGGAAGATGATGACGAAGAAGAAGAGACAGCCGTGTTTTGTCAATTTTTATTAGTCTCTCCATGTTTTCAACACTACTTTATCAAGTGGGCTTTTACTTTTGGGCTTTGTTATTTTATTTTTTTCGTCATACTTTTGGGCTTTGTTACTTTTTTTTCTTTTTGTGTGTTTTTAATAATATGAAACAACAGACAAAGGGGAGAGAAAGAGTGACGTTGCAGAATAGAAGATTATTATTGGCAAATAAAGTTGAGCTGTATTATTTAAAATGTTTTGATTAGAGTTTCTTTTTAATGATGTGTCATAACCAGGAAAGCTGAAAATGCTGATGTGTTAGATTAGGAGAGAATCCAATTGTTATTATTGTATTAATCCTATTGTTATTTTGTAATTTTTTATTTAATATAACTAAATAAAATTTTATAATTTAATGTTTTATTTGTATTTAAATTGTAATTATTTTTACTTCTAGGGATTAGTTTTTTATTTATGTAATTAGACTTTGTAATTATAATTATAGTCTCTATTGCCAATATTAATATCTAATGAAAAGATGATGTTTCAAAAGTAAAATTCTAGTATATTTTTCAGTTAATAATTTATTTTCGTAGCAAAGGTTATTTTTTGAATTTTTTCTTTAGTGATTTGCTATAATTAAATAAAATTTTTGAACTTAATGGTTTACCTTTATCCCACTCGGAACCAACTAAATAACTTTATTTTTAAAAAACTATCTTTATTTTCAATGCCAGTTTTCAAAAATGTCACATTTTTAAACCTTATAAAAATTGCTCCAAACAATATGAAATTTACCCAAATACATATGTAACATTATTAAAACATATACAAACTATCTTTATATGTATCTAAAATCTTATAAATACCGTATAAAACCTTTAAAAACCTTTAAAGAATATAAATTAATTTATATAATTTAAATCTTATTAATTATTTTATATCTTTTGCAACTTTAAAGAATTAATAATTAGAATTTTCAAAAATCGTATTAGCTAGAGACACTGAATTAATTACCATGTTCAGTTTTGTTTCGTACTTATATTTTGATTAGATATCAATTCTAATGATGTGTTACTCTGAGAATAGCCTAAAAAGCTAATGTATAAACACCATCAATTTTTTTTTAATATTATCCTTTTTATAATAAAAATTTTATATTATCACATATTTTACATATTATCTTTACAAAAATATATAAACTATTTAAT
Source organism: Arabidopsis arenosa (assembly GCA_905216605.1). NCBI lineage: Eukaryota > Viridiplantae > Streptophyta > Magnoliopsida > Brassicales > Brassicaceae > Arabidopsis > Arabidopsis arenosa. Next base: position 15,001,117 of record LR999451.1, read on the forward strand.
TATATATATGATATATTTATTTTTATTATATATATGCAGTCCGCGGGGCAATCCGCCAATCTCCGGCATAACCTGCTAAACCCCGTAATCCGAGTGGGATTGCCCGCAAAATCTACTTTTTAACGGATTTAATATTTTGTGTTCATAACTGGACCGGACTGGGCTAAGCCCACGATTTTAGGGCCATTTTGATATTTCTATGAGAGATGATGATGTGGAAAAAAGAAAGGTTCTTATTGGATATTATAAATGAGTTGTATTATTTAGAATGTTTTCATTGGTTATTCATTTTAAATGAGGTGTCAACCCCACAAAGCTTAAAAAAGCTGAGGTGTCAATCTCTGGAGAGTTTCAAGGGTTTTTATTGTATTGATATCTTTTGATGGTTAGAGCTAATCTAATTTTTGAGTTTTGTAAATTTTTTATAAATGATGAAGAGAAAGCGAATTTGCGGCATGGACGCTTTTCTACGGCTACACAATGAACCATCTTGCTTTCGCGGTTCATCGTCTTAAACACCGTTCCAGTGACATCAAATGCGTCAAAGAGTATTTTGAAGAAAAAGGATTCGAACTCAACAAGGATGGAGGAGTTCTCAAAGGTTTTCTCTATTAATACTTCTCATGAGGTTTTTATTTATTTTAATTGATTCTATTCAATAGCCATTAATTATTTAATTGGAATAAAATATAAATTTCAGTGAGTCAAGATGGTCTACGGTTACAAGTGTCGGCTATGTCAGAGAAACTTGTGGTTGAATTTGGAGACGGAGTAACTCAAACCGTCCCGGCTTGACGCAGTCGGAATCTGTAGGAATAGCAAACACTATGTCTAGATAGAAATCAAGTTCGCAAGCGTCGAATTTGAAGGGTTGAAACTCTGAAAATCCACCAGATTAGAGAAAAGTTCTCTGCTTTTATTAATTAAAATGATAAAACGTGTCTTACAAATAACCTAGGATCTCTCTTTATATAGAGAAGAAACCAAAACATAAAATAGAAAACTCTAAGCAAAATAGAAACAAGAAATAAGGAAATATCAAAAGAAAAGTAAAACTATTAAAGCTAAGTCCCTCCTATACGTCATGGCTTCATACATTGAGTTCGTTGAACGTTTAATTCTTCCCAAGTTCAAAAATGTGCCACATGATGAGGTAAGAAGCGATTCACATTAATCGCATTGTTTTATTAATTATTCGACATTTTTTTCATTTCCGTTGTAATGCAGATCAAAGAGTTTCATAGACGCGAGGGTTTAAAGCAAGCTAGCGCCTACCATATAATGGAAAGCACCAGTTTCACAGCATAAGTATAGAACTAGCTTGTCTTTTTTTTTTTTTTTGCTAAACTTGTAAATATCATATAAAATGAATGTTGAGGTATTACAAAAGCACTACCTAAAGAGAGAGTAACCTTGGCAAAAAGAAAATAAAAAACAAGGTTACAATAAATTACACATTAGGAAAAGGAATTATCTAATCCAAAGGAGCATAAGAGGCCTCCAAAGCCGCCTATGACGTCTTCCGGTGATGATGTTTCGGATTTCTCTATCGATAGTCTTGAAGATTGTTGATGGTGGAATTCTTTGATCATTGTCAACTAGCTTGTCTTGTTCAGCTCAATATGTCAAGAATGTGTAATATTGTAATTTATGTATGTTATTTTGGACAATTTGTGTGTGAGATCTTTATGTTCTTCTCTTGAAATGACGGTAACTTAATTTTACCCGTTACCCACGAATAATGGGAAACCAAGTGTCATGGTGCGTATTTTATTGAAGTTAAACTTGATTTTGGGTTAAGCTTAATTATGGGTTTATAATTCAATATTCTATATTGGACAAAACCCAAAGTTAAGCTTAAGTTCTAGATTTCTCTAGAGCATCATAGAAAAATCATCACCTCCTTAAATGTTCTAGAGAATTCTATTAGATAGATATTTAGATAATTATGTAGAATAATCTAGAAGGTTGTAAGATAAAATCTAGATATTTTAGTAGAGTTTTAGAGATGATGGTAGAATAATCTAGAACTTTTGTAAACTATCTTTGGAGGCTATAAATACCTCCTCACCCCCTCATTTGTAACTAAGTTGAACAAGTGAATAAAAAGAAAGTTCAAATAAAAGAACACTCTTTAAAGTTCTCTAAGTCTCTCCAAAAGTTTTTCAAGTAATCTCTAATTGTTCTTCCAAATTTTCTATCATACTTAGAAGGTTTCTTATCTTGGTTATATCGAGTTTCTCGGGTATTACGGTCTTGGGCTAGTGCTAAGCACTATCGATTTTGGTTTCTTTACATGGTATCAGAGCCATTCTAATCTTGTGCTCATCAAGATCGGTGTGATAGAGAACTCGGGTTTACTCTAAGTATGGAATCTATGGGTCGCGTTGTTGGATTGGGAATGGAGATCTTAAACCAATCTAACTACCGGTTATGGAAGTCATGTATGGAGTCATACTTGGTTAGTGAAGACTTATGGGATGTCGTCGGCGGAAGTAGTACTTCACCACCTACCGGAGATGCTGCAACCGCGGAAGCGACGAAGGAGTGGACACGTAAAAATGCCAAGGCGGAGTTTGCTTTAAAGAGGTCAATATCCTCAGGAGTTTTTGAGCATGTCTCAAGGTAGGTCAATTTGGCAAGCATTAGATCGATTGTTCAACAAGAAAAACGAAGCTCGTCTACAATTGTTAGAAAACGAGTTGGCAAATGCGAAGCAGGGGGAGTCTTCAATCTCGGAGTTTTTCATCAAGGTAAAGAACCTTTGCTCTGAGATTAATAGTCTTAATCCGGAGGAGTCAATTTCGGATGCTCGGTTGAAGCGGTTTATTATTCGAGGTTTACGACCCGAGTATACACCGTTTGTGACTTCAGTTCAAGGATGGGCTACACAACCTTCCTTGGAGGAATTTGAAAATTTGCTCGCTTCGCAAGAATCACTAGCGGTACAAATGGCGGGAGTCAAAATTCATGATGACTCAGGGAGCGCCTTTGTAGCTAGGAGGCAACAAAACTTCAAAGCCAAATCCAATGATGGTGGTCCAAGAAACAATGATGGACATGAAGGATCTTCTAAGGGAGATAAGAAAAAATTTAAGTGCTATCGGTGTGGAAAACTTGGGCATTTTAAAAAGGATTGCCGAGTCAAGCTGAAGGAAACAAACATGGCGGAATCAAAAGATCATAATGAAGACGAAGAATGGGGAAAATGTTTTACGGTGGAGGCTGCATCTTCAAGTACATCTACACCCAAGAAGGTGGAAAATAATTGGATCGTAGATTCGGGTTGTAGCCATCATATCACCGGAGACGAGAAATTATTTTCTAGTCTTGAACGCCATGATGGAAAAGAAGCAATCATTACCGCGGATAATTCAATCCATCACGTTGAGAAAGAAGGAACGGTGGTCATCAAAGGAGATGATGGAAGCCCAATCACTCTCGAGAACGTTTACCATGTTCCTAGAGTAAAAAAGAATCTTCTCTCCGTGGTAAATGCGGTGGACTCAGGTAACTATGTTTTATTTGGCCCAAGGGATGTTAAATTCTTAAAAAATATCCAAGAGTTAAAGGCGGACGTGGTTCACACTGGAGCACGGGTGAAAGATTTATACGTTTTATCAGCGTCAAACTCTTATGTGGAGAAGATGAGCACCAACGATAATGTCTTTATATGGCATGCTAGGCTTGGTCACATAAATATGACTAAGCTCAAGGTTATGGTGAATAAAGATTTGGTGAACGGGCTCCCAAAGTTGAAGATCCAAGATGAAGGCACAATTTGTGAAGGATGTCAATATGGAAAGTCTCATAGGCTTCCATTTGACTATTCCACTTCAAGGTGCAGTTTTCCATTGGAGAGGGTTCACAGTGACTTGATGGGCCCGACAAGAACACCCTCATATTCCGGGTATCACTACATGTTGTTGTTCGTTGATGACTTCTCACGGTACACTTGGGTATACTTTGTGAAGGAAAAATCTGAAGTATTCTCCAAGTTTCTAGAATTTAAGGTTACCGTGGAAGGGGAGTTAGGTCAGAAGATCAAGACCTTAAGGACGGATAATGGAGGGGAGTTCATGTCTAAGGAGTTTCTCTCTTTTTGTCGAGATAATGGTATCAAGAGAGAATTTACATGTCCGCATACACCTCAGCAAAATGGAGTAGCAGAGAGGAAGATCAGACATCTAAGTGAGACGTGTAGAAGTTGGCTCCATGGCAAAGATTTGCCTAAGGCGTTATGGGCGAAAGGCATGAGATGTGCTGCCTATGTCATCAACCGGATGCCACTTAGTCCAAACAATATGAAATCTCCTTATGAGATGGTTCACGGGAAGAAGCCAACAGTGAAACATCTTAGGATATTTGGATCAGTCTGCTACGTCCATGTGTTTGATTCACAAAGAACTAAGTTGGAGGCAAAGGCGAAGAAATGCATATTTATCGGCTACGATGAACAAAGGAAGGGTTGGAGGTGTATGGATCCTGAGACACACAAGTATGTTGTGTCTCTTGATGTTGTCTTTGATGAAGTTTCTTCATACTACGGGCCACCTCAAGTCTTGGTTGAAAAAGATGGTGCGAGTTCCTCCAAGATCGATGAATCAACTCTCCAAGTACCATGTGAGAGTGGAAGTCCTGAAAATAAAATTCAAGGTGAAAGGGGGAGCACTAACCAAGAAGAAGAAGAGGAACAAGACCATGGTTCGATGGTCAATCAACGGCCGAAAAGAAACATTGTCAAGCCTGCAAGATATAGAGATGAAGAATTTATCACTACTTATTCATGCTTCTTCGCAGCTCCTTTAGATGATGATGAGCCATCTTCTTATGATGAAGCTAAAGGAGTTCAAGAATGGGAGGCTGCAATGAAGGAAGAGATGAGTGCTCTCAAGAAAAATGAAACTTGGGATCTAGTTCCAAAACCCAAGGATGTTGAGCCCGTTTCTTGCAAATGGGTTTATCGAATTAAGCGAAAAGCAGATGGGAGCATTGATAGGTTTAAAGCAAGGTTGGTTGCTCGGGGATTCTCTCAAAAGTATGGAGAAGATTATGATGAGACATTCAGTCCAGTGGCGAAGATGACTACGGTACGCTCACTCTTATCCTTAGCAGGAAGCTTTGGTTGGAAGTTATGGCAACTTGATGTGAAGAATGCCTTTCTATATGGTGAGCTTGATAAAAGTATCTTCATGGAGCAACCACCTGGTTTCGAATCACGAGAGCATCCTGATCATGTGTGCAAGCTGAAAAAGGCCTTGTACGGATTAAAACAAGCTCCACGAGCTTGGTATGGAAAGGTTGCTCAGTTCCTTCAATTTTGCGGCTATGAGGCATCAAATTCTGACCCGAGTCTATTCTTCAAGAAGAAAGGAGGAGTCCACGTAGTAGTTCTTCTTTACGTGGATGATATGATAATTACTGGGAATGATGATGCAGAAATTGCTCGCTTACAAGAAGACATGTCGATAAGGTTCGAGATGAAGAAGTTAGGTGAGCTGAATAACTTTCTTGGGCTAGAGGTTGAAAGAGTAAAGGATGGAATATTCGTTGGTCAACAAGGTTATGCAAGAAGGATTGTTGAGAAGTTCGGGGTGCACGAAGGAAAGATGCGCACTACTCCGATGGATGTGAACATCAAGCTCAGACGTGATGAAGGTTCATTGTTACCTGATGCTCGACCTTATTGCGCTCTTGTGGGAAGTCTTCTATACTTAACCATTACAAGACCTGATATTGCCTTCGCAGTAGGTCTTGTAAGTCGGTTTATGCAAGCACCAAGGAAGCCACACTTAGAAGCGGCAAAGAAGATCTTGAAGTATGTCAAGACAACTCTTGGCATGGGCTTGGTGTATAAGTACAATGCAAAGATTTCCCTTCATGGTTTTACAGATGCTGACTTTGGTGGAGATCTAGATGACCGAAAATCAACTTCGGGCTATGTGTTCTTATGTGGAGACACAAGCATTTCGTGGTGTAGCAAGAAACAACCAACGGTGTCGCTATCTACCACTGAAGCAGAGTATAAAGCTTCCACACTCGCGGCTCAAGAGTGTACATGGCTTCGAAGACTCTTTGAAGATTTGTTCGAGCCTATAAATAAACCGGTGGCTATCTACGGAGATAATCAAAGTGCTATCAAGTTAGCTAACAATCCGGTGTTTCATGCAAGGACAAAGCATATTGAGTTAGAACATCACTTCATAAGGGAGAAGGTTCTTGATGGGATAATTGAAGCCTTGGAAGTTCGAAGTGAGGACAACGTTGCGGACATCTTCACCAAGTCATTACCAAAAGGCCAATTCGAGTTACTTCGTTCGAAGCTCGGGATGGTTGACAAAATCAAGTTTAAGGGGGAGTATTGAAGTTAAACTTGATTTTGGGTTAAGCTTAATTATGGGTTTATAATTCAATATTCTATATTGGACAAAACCCAAAGTTAAGCTTAAGTTCTAGATTTCTCTAGAGAATCATAGAAAAATCATCACCTCCTTAAATGTTCTAGAGAATTCTATTAGATAGATATTTAGATAATTATGTAGAATAATCTAGAAGGTTGTAAGATAAAATCTAGATATTTTAGTAGAGTTTTAGAGATGATGGTAGAATAATCTAGAACTTTTGTAAACTATCTTTGGAGGCTATAAATACCTCCTCACCCCCTCATTTGTAACTAAGTTGAACAAGTGAATAAAAAGAAAGTTCAAATAAAAGAACACTCTTTAAAGTTCTCTAAGTCTCTCCAAAAGTTTTTCAAGTAATCTCTAATTGTTCTTCCAAATTTTCTATCATACTTAGAAGGTTTCTTATCTTGGTTATATCGAGTTTCTCGGGTATTACGGTCTTGGGCTAGTGCTAAGCACTATCGATTTTGGTTTCTTTACATATTTGTGGTGTTTTTGCATGTTAAATCTTTTGATAGTGACGTGACACTTGGTTTTGGTGACTCAACGTGCCCATTCTTGGGGTTGAAGACCAACGTGCCCATTCTTTCATTTACTTAGTGTCTTCTTCTTTTTGGCATTATTGGAATTTGATTTTTTTTTTTTTTTTTTTTTTTGGAATTTGATGTTTCACGTAGAGAAACTGACATCACATGCTTTTTTTTTTTTATGTTGTTGTTTAAGTCTTAAGTTTTTTTTACGCAGTTAATATATCTTAGAGAACGTAGCCTTTTCTATTTAGCTATTATTCGTTTAATAGTTATAGTTTGGATCTAAATTAGTATACCAGTACGTAGTATTATGTGTTTTAGACCGGTCGCCTTCCTCGATTCTAAACAATTACGAGCTAGTAGCTAAGCAAGTTCTAAAGTTCGTTTAAGGATCAACTTTTTGTATCCTATATTTAATATTAATGATCAAAATAGTTGAATGCCAAAATCCCTGTATTTCATTTAATATATAGTTTTTACCCAACTAGCTCTGGAAAATCCAATTCTATTCTTGTCTTTAGCAATCATAGATTTTTGGCTTTTTCCCTAGTTATTGAAATAAGAATTTACGATAAGAGATTAGATATTATCAAGCAAAGTTGTGTTTCTCTCGTACATTTCTCAAGGATCTTCCCGCAAGGGTTCTCTTGACTTGCCTAACGTTTCATAGTTAAAAAGTATTTCTCTATATATGATATACAAAAACTAAAATTAATCACGATCATGCATGATCTAACTATATCACGGAGAAAAAGAAACATGTGTCTTGGGTTTTCTTAATGAGTACTGATACTCCATTCTCTCTCTTTTCTCTCTCTTCTTCTAGGTGATTCTACAACCTTCTTCCACCGACTTTCCACCGCTTTCACTTCAACAAATATCAACATTGATAGCACACGAGGATAGCTCATTTTCTGTTACCGCTATGGTAGATTTAATTTTTTTTGGGTTTCTTTATAATAGCGGTGTATAAACGCTATGATAGAAATTTAATGAGCGGGAATCTAATATGACTTAATCCGCCAACACTTAATTCACTTTTCCGGTTGCTTTCTTACCGTCTTGATGCGGATTTCGTCTTCCGGTGACCTTGCCGGTATGTTGTTATCGTCTCTTGTTCGTTATTGGAATTAATTTCGACAAAATGGAGAAAGAATTATAGGAATCGTTACAAAATCTGAATCTAGGTTCAGAGCGGACTCCGTTGGAAAGATGTCAGCTGAAGCCAGGCGATCAAGAGACATCGACAATCGATTGTATCTTATTGTTAAAGCTTTAAATCCTCAATATCAGAAGCCAGTTGGGATCTAAGGAGCTCTTCCTAAAGCTTGGAGGTTAGACGGGAGAATTACATGTAGGATAAACGATGATAGCACAGTTCAATTTTTCTTCAAGGTAGAGCATCACCTTATATGGATTCTGGAAAACGGGCCATGGCATCATAATTTTGGATGGTTGCAGTTGATAGATGGACGAATCGCAATTTACCAACCTTCCTCTCCCAAATCTCCTTCTGGGTCAAAATTGTGTACATCCCAAAAGACTTCCGAACTGATTTGGTCATAAGGGAGGCAGCATGTGTTCTTGGCCATATAGATGAAACCAAAATTTTGGAGGCCACTGGAGATACTGAAGGAGAAGTCTGGGCTCATGTTAAAATGAATGTCTCTGCTCGGCTAATCTTTGTCAGATCCATTGAATTTGAGCCCGGAACACTGTCTGTCGTGATTCGTTTTATCTTCTCTAAGCTTCGCAAGTTCTGTTTTACATGTGAATCTTTATTATATGATGAATCGTGCTGTGATTATGGACCCCCAATTCTCCATCTCCAGAATCAAGCGATTAGGCGGGAGATTGAGCCGATGCAAGGGGTCAATCAAGAGGAAGATGAAGCCATGAATGAACAATCAGAATCATCAATCCCTATAATTGGCACTCTGCGACCAATGAATCCTCCTATCTTGAGACAAACTGATAGTATGTCAATTACTCTGGATGTACAACCTATAGCTATACGGGAGATTGGTGGAACATCTAGAGTCCCTCAGAGCCGCAAAAGACTAGATGTTCAGGTGGAATCTGATAGTGTCCATGCTATTAATGAAGAGGCTGAGAATTCAACACAAGCGCAACCCAATCTCCTAGCTGAAGTGGTAGGTCAGACTGACCAGATGTTAAGAGAAGAGTGGAAGAACTTAGCATAGAACAGATAGAGGTCATAAGAGAAAATGTGGTAGTCTTTTGGAAGAAGATCAAGCTTCAACCACTAAGCAAAGAAATAAAGGTGCTTTTCCAAACAAAGGGGAGGTGGCAACCCCTAAGCCACCATCGCCAAGATGAAGATATTGCACTGGAATTGTCAAGGGCTTAAGAGGAACCCCTTGACAATTTCATACCTAAAAGACATCAGGCAGTCTTCTAAACTTAATGTCATGTTCCCCGTTGAAACTAAAAACGGCTATGATTATGTGAATAGCTTAATTACAGAACTCGGATACACCCACAATTTTGTTGTAAATCAAGATGGGCTAAGTGGTAGAATGGCTATATATCTTTTGGAGTGATGATGTACACCTAGACTTTTTGGAGCCGCCGACTTTGGATTACTCTGATACATACATATCGGAATCATGTAATTCACCTACCTTTTGCCTTACCTATCTATATGGCAGTCCTGATCAAAACCAAAGAAATGCTCTCTGGAAGCGCATGACTTTTTTGGCAGCATCTAGTCTGTATAGAAGCAAACCCAGACTCGTTCTCGAAAACTTTAATGATATTAAAAGAAATGCAAAGAATTGCTCAAAAAATGGAAAGCTGGTATTCTCAATTTCTTTCTCATGCAGGAAAAGAAGTGCTTATCAAGGCGGTTGCAACCTCTCTTCCATCTTACTGTATGTTATGCTTTCTTCTCCCTATGAAGCTCCTTAACTAGATCACTTCAACAATTCGGAGATTCTGGTGGTCCAATGCTAAAGATCGTCAGAAAATTTCATGGATAGCCTGAAAAAAATCAATAATCCAAAAAAGATGGGAGGCCTTGGTATGAGGGATATAAAGTACTTCAATGTTGCGTTGCTTGCTAAACAAAGTTGGAGACTTATGCATCATCCACAATCTCTACTGGTAAGGCTCTATAAAGCAAAATATTACCCTAAATCAAGTCTCCTTGAAGTGGGTACTAAATGGAGATCTAGTCATGCCTGGAAGAGTATCTTACAAGGTAACCAATTAATTGCTATTGGTGCTAAATGGATTATTGGTAATGGGCAGCATGTGAATATTTGGCATGATAATTAGCTTCTATCTATAGGCCTGCCAAACCGAATCCCAATATTACATTTGGACCTAAACTAGTCAATGACCTTTTCACCCCAATTAATGGTAGATGAAATGATGAGATGATTGATTATTATATTTGTTCTGAAGATAGGAATTTAATTAGAAGTATCATGCCATCTACTACAGCTGCAGCCGATAGTATCTCTTGGATCTATACTAAGGATGGTAATTATTCTGTTAAATCGGGATACAATTTGTTGCGTCAACAATCCAGTCAGCCAAATACTAATCTTGGCCTTGTTAATCCGCAGAAATCTTTTACTCAAATTTGGAATTTCAATGTAGAGCCTAAGATTAAGCATTTCTGGTGGAAATTTTTGCATAATGTCCTTCCTGTTGCAGATAATTTGAAGAAGAGGAAGCTGAGGATTGATAACACTTGTCAAATATGTGGAGAATGTCCTGAAACAGTTAACCATCTGCTGTTTCAATGTAAACTAAGCAAAGAAATATGGGAATTAGCTCCTATATCAGCTCCCCCAGGTGATTTCTTTAACACTCATTCCTTTTCTGAAAATATGGAAATGATGGTAAAGCTCAATGCTCATCAAGGAAATGCTATGAATTTATTCTCTGTACTTGGATGGAGATATTGAAAGCTGAAAAATGCTTTAGTTTTTGAGAACAAACGATGGTCCAATACCAGCTTGTTGCGTTGAGATCTGGGATGGACCATGTATGACAAGAGAGCGCATCTCATTGTTAAAGGTTCTGCAGCCGTCAATCCATCTGCCTCCCCATTGGAAGTTGAAACAGAGGCTTTAAGAATGGCTATCATGCAAATTAAAAACCTTGGCTATATTCATGTCACTTTCTTTGGGGACTCTGCAGCCATTTATGAATCTCTTGAGGAAAAAACATCTATATCTCATCCCAGCTGGTGGTCTAACTCAGCGATATCTATTTATTTGAGAGACATTTTGAATGTGACCTGAATCAATGGACCTTACAATTTTATGCAGATCTCAGGAAGAGCTAATGACGTAGCTGATATTTTAGGTAAATGTGCAAGAGTTAAAAAAACAATGCTATGTAATTTTTTGGAATATTTTACTCTGATGTTTAATACAAAATTTGAATTGATGACAAAATAAAAATAAATAATAATGAGTACTGAACGATTGCTTACATAAATAATATAAATTCAGAATCAGACAAGATTCGTTTGCTGAACGATTTTATCTAAATTTAGTCCATACCTGCACAATAATTAATCATGTCGTGAGCAATAATGCGTAGCGTCATGAAATAAAATAAAATATTAATAAGTGACTCATTTTTTTCTTGCTCTTTTTTTTTTTTTTGTGGTGTGCACCGACCTTTGTTAAATATGTATAACAAGAATAAATAAGAACAACCAAGCAAGGCTCAGTTTCTCAGAAACTACTCAAAGATGGGTTCCTTCGACTTGCCTCACAGTTCATCGTTCAAGGTTCTTTCTCAAATTTGATTTTTGAAGGAGAAATTTTTTTGTTACGACTATAATATATATATAACTAGAAAGCTGCCCACGCGATGCGTGGGTTATATATTTAATATTAATCCTGAATAATAATGAAATTTGTATTAAAGTAATACGTTCGATTATTAATATAGTTTTTTGAAAAGAATTTTTAAAAATATTAACTTTTATGTTCAGTTTCGAAGTATTTTTGTGAATTGCTAAAAAATAAATTATGCTCTTTTTTTATTCAAGATGGTATGACATCAATATATACCACTACTTTTTCTTAATTTACATAAAATATTTTATTGTGGAAATATATATATCATACCTCATCGTACAGTCTCTTATTTGTTGATTCATGATCCTTGGATCGGGAAAACGATCAAAATCAACTCCAACTATTTCTATGCGGCTTTTTTCATCCCAAACTCTGACCCCCTGAACTTATCAACCCGAACTCATACAATTTTAAAAAAACAAACCTAAACTATCTAACCGTTATCCAATTTCAACACAGTTTTTTTTTTGTATTTGTTAATGTCGATTAGAATTGTTAAGTCGTAACTATCTGTTCTTTTGTATCTGAATCATTCCTTTTATTCAATTGGCTAAAAGTTAAATAATTCAGGTTTGTTACATTATTTAATAACATGTATATGTTAAAATTGGCTAACGATTACATAGTTCAGGTTTGTTATTTGAAATTTATGTGGGTTCGAGTTGATAATTGGGGTTGATATTGGCCGTTTTCCCTCGTTGGATCTCATCAGAAGGTAGATCTTCCTGACCTCATGAATTTCCCTTGACAATAAGCTTTAGATATTATATCCGTATAATCCATAATAAAATTAGGAGATCAAAGGTAAAACATAATCATATTTATTATTTTTTTTGCTAAATTTTATCTACATATGTTAAAAATTAAAGAAAAATTTAAATAATTTGTGATAATGATTAAATTTAATAAAATAGCAAGGTGGTCCAAATGAGCAAAAACATATTTTATATATGTTAATCTGGTTTTTTCACATCTCTCTCTCGCTTCCGACTCAGCATAGCTAGTCAAAGCTTTAAAATCGGAGCTTCAACACAAGGAGCTTCATGGGATTCTTTTCTATATCCTGAATTTATCTTCTACCTTTGATATTATTTCGTTTAGTTTCATTCCCCGTTTGCAGAACTCAAATGCCGATTCATTGGTAAAACAGTCTCTGGTTTCTCTTGTAATGGGCCTGACCCAAACCTAATTTAAATTGAATTAGCCTATGCACAAAAAACAAATATATATTGTACACTTAATTATAATCATATTTAATTTAGGAAAATGACTTCAGATGATATAATAAAAAATTTATCTTTGAAATTTTATATTAAAAAAATTTAGTTCAGTTTTGATATATATATAAAAATTCAATTGTTTGAAAAAAAAAATGTCATTTTATAAACTTTTTATATATATATATATATATATATATATAGGTCATAACTCATAAGAGTACAAAAATTTAATAAATATAATGTAATGTCGTTTATCTAAATACTTTAATGGCATGTTAGGTTTTAACTGAATTAGTCAATTATGATATTCTATGCAATTACCCTTACCAAACATAATTCTTTTCAAAAATCCCATGAGGATAGATTAAAAAAAAAACCTTTGGTGGAACTTTTTAAATTTTTTGGTTGAATTTCATTGGGTTGGTTTTATGGAAACTTTGATAAAAATAAATACAAATTTTATATTCTTTCATTGATCTTTATTTCTTACTTAATTTGTATGATTGACTAAAAAAAATTGAATTCAAAACATAATCAAGTCAAATGTTATACAATATTAAAAATAAAATAAAAAAACTATTTACTCGAGATATATGAAACTCAAACGTCGATCCCTCTCAAACGTTGAGTAATTATGTAAAAGAAATAAAGAATGGCATAAACTATCAAATAAAGAATGACTCATGATCCCATGAGTTTTACGTATTCAAGAACAAAATCATCTTGAAACAACTTTACGTATTCATAAATTTGAAAACAAACTCTTAACTTTTTGATAAGTGATGTTGAGAATAATTACATAAATGGTTTTTCAATTTATATCATAAATATTTTAACAAACTTATGGTTTTCAAATTTATGAATACATATAGATCATAAGAGTAAAAAATTTAATAAATATAATGTAATGCCATTTATCTAAATACTTAAATTTATAATTACACTTTAACTGACCATAATAATAGATATAAATTTTCTCAATGTATGTATATAAATCTTATTGGTGAGTTGAAAAATAGAGAAACAATTAAAAATAGAACTTTTAAAAAAAATAGAACACTTTTATGTAGAACTAATGGTGTTGGTGAACCTAACTTGAACACCATATGAAATCACAAACCTAACTTGAACACCAAATGAGAAAACTTTTGTAGATATTTTTACTATGTGGACGATAGCCTGAAATAAAGAGAAAACAACTAAAAGTCAATAAAAATAAAAGAATGGACTGGAAAAAGCAAAAACTCTACAATAGTTTTTTTAGCTTGACATGTGGGTAATATATAGAAGTAGATTAATTGGAGTCAATATTTAGAGTATTAATTTACACTCTAAAATTAATTAGATTTAATGTTTTGAATTAATTGGAGTTATTGTGGTTATCTGTTAGCCCTAATGCATCAATTTAGAGTTATTTGACGTTACATATGTTTTAATAAGTTCATTTGTGGGTTTTACTTTGGGTAACTAATTCCAGAACAAAAATAAAAACACTAATACTCCCTCCGTTTCACAAAAAGTGTCGTTTTAAGGTTTTATTTTTGTTTCACAAAGAGTGTTGTTTTAGGTTTTCAATGCAAAATTTAATGATTTTTTATGTTTTATGACTATTAGTATTCTGCAGATTATTTTACTATTGGGCAGATTGTGTTTAAGTATATAGGTAATGATGTTTTTGTTTAGAAAAAACAAAAAATTTAATGTTTTCTTAATCTGTGTGCAAAACTCTAAAACGACACTCTTTGTGAAACAGAGGGAGTATATTTCGGTATTAGAAGCCACATGTAAAGCGTTACTGGAGAAAAAAACTCGTCGCAAATATTTATTTTGAGAGAAGGCGTAACACATGGAGCAATACATTAATATAATGCACGTTACTATATTTCTTTATTAAAATTACATTAACTGTTACATAAGTTAGAATTTCATTTACTGAGACATTTTTTTTTGTCAACAGCTTAAATAAAATAGATGCTCAAAAGAGCCATTCCTGGGGAATGTTGTTTACATAAGTGATATGATGCGGTTCGGTACGAATTTTTCGTGCCAAATTATCCGCTTTTACATTTGCGCTACGCGGGATTAAAGATAAAGAAAAATTAGAGAATTCTTCCTTGTCACTCTTCAAATCTTCCAAATACACTGAGAAGGCCGGCCATTCGGTTGGGGAAGATACCATCTTCACCAAATCTGAACAGTCTGTAAAGAAAGCTACATCTTGGTTGTCAGCACCAATCATACACTTCATCGCCCAGAGTAGAGCTTCGACTTCTGTATGTAGGGGGGATAGACTTCGCCGGATGTTTGCAGCTCCCATGGTTGGCATTTCTCCATTTGCCGATGTACAGTATCACCCTGTTCCTGAAAAAATATCTGTCCTTTTCCATGATCCATCCACGAAACACCGATGTCCGGAGTAACTGGAATCCAATGAAATCTCTCTCACGCGATTTCGAGTTACAATATCTAAAGAACCTTGGTTGTCAATATGTAGCTCAGATTGAGCAACCTGCCAAACTTGTGCCTCTTTCTCCGCTAAATGTAGAACCTCTAATGGGTCTTTATCCACATTATCAAAAATCTTCTCGTTTCTCGCTTTCCAAATATACCAAATTATCCATGGAAATGAAGATGAATCAATCTATAATGGAATTCTCCAGAAAAGATGATCCAAGTTCGCGTAAATAGAAGCCGAGGGAAAAATCCCTGTAACCGAAGGGATGGGAGAAAGAGCCCAGATTTGTCTTGCAGGATGACATTCAAAAAGTGTGTGATTAATTGTTTCCTCCGCAGCGCCACATCTAACACATCCGGTGTCACAATTTATACCTCTCTTTCTCAGATTCTCTGTAACAGGGACGCAACCTGATAATATTTACTGAGACATTTATAAAACAATATACAGTAAAATCTCTATAAATTAATAATGTTGGGACCAACTCGGAAAAAAATTATTATCTTATTAATTTATCGATTTATGTCATATTTTACACTGGTCCTAACTCGGAACCTAAAGAATTTATTAATTTAGAGAGGTTATTAATGTATAGAGTATTAATTTATAGAGGTTTTAAATAATTTAATAATAAATTAATAATACATTAATAATAAATTAATAATACATTAATAATTCCTGTAAATTATATTATACTATATAAATACATTAAATGTATTGTGTAATAAAAATTGTAGATAAATACTCCAACTTGGAGTTGTAACAGGTGAGAATAAATTGGTGTTATAAATGTTTTTATAAAAAAGTTAGATTGGAAAGAAGAAAAAAAAGAGACAAATTAGAAAAGATTTGAAATGTATTTTATGGAGATATGAAAATATTATGTAAGATAGAAAAATGAGGAAAACAATTAAATGTAAAAATAGATGCCAAATGTACTAATGTTATGAGAAGTTTTAAAAATGTACTAATATTTTGTGAAGTTAAAATTTTACTGATCCATAATTTTGAATCAGATGAATAAGTGGTGATTAAGTAGATAATAATTTTGGCAAAACAAATTAGATACAAATTTCAATTTAAATACATGTCAAATGTATCAATAGGATAAGAGAAATATCTTTTTTGGAATTAAATTGTAGGTACAAACTTTCAAAACTAAGGATTTTAAATAAATTAAAACAAACATTAATGAAATGAAAGAGGACACATGTCACCAAAAGAGAGTGCCAAATGTCGCAATGGTAGGAAAAGTTAGAAGAAAACCTTCTCATATTATATAAGACTAGATGAATTCCCACGCTACGCGTGGGTTTGTTTTGAAAATTGTTAAGATAAAAATATGTTAATTTTTTTGTCGCTAATTTCTGTTTATTTTTTTGTTTGTTATTGTATAGTTAATAAAATTAGACTCATCTTATGTACTTACAATTTTTATTGTTAGATTCGTTTTTTACTCTAAATATCAATTTATACATTTTCATGCATAATCTGATTATTTTATATATCTAAGATTCTAATATTTGTTCACTATCATAAATACACACAATAAGAATATTAGATATCTTGATCTCAAGAATTTTCGTTTGAAAAGAAGAAAAAGATAGCAAAAATTAAAGAGTTATTTAAATAACACTTTTAGATTTTATGCTATTGCATATAGCCATATAAGAGAAATGAATTTGTTTTGAATTTCATGGTATGTCTAACGTCTCAAAAGCTCAGTACTTGAAAAAATTTGCATGTCAATGTTACGAACTTACCTTAAGACACAAAAATGAAAAGAGAGAATGTGATATGATAATATATGAACCATAACGTAATAATAAGAAAATATTCAAGGTAAAATTACTAAATAATAAGATATTAGGTAGCAAACAACTAAACTACAACACAAATAATTATTTAGTCATTATCGAGACATGACCATTGACCATTAAATTAAAAAAAATAAAAAAAAATAATAAAAGTAAAATAAAAGTAGTAATTGATTTATTAAAATAATTTTATAATTTTATTTTTATTTTGAAGAAATCATTTAAGAAAGAGATTAATGGAGGATTAACACAATGGGAGACTTTTGATTGTTCCTCAATTAATTTTGCTGATTTTTAATTTAAATAATGTTGAATGACACATGTCATTTTCTTGTGTGATGATGTGGCACTCATATGGAGAGAGTTGGCCAACTTTCATATATATGATTTGTATGTCACAGGGAGGAAGTGAAATATTTCTTCGGAATGTGTTCGAGAATATACTGAAAACGTACCTAAGGAAGAACCCGACGGCGAAGACGATATGGGAACTGGTTCAGTCGTTGGACAACGAAAAGATCTGCTACGACCACTTCACTTTCAGGACACTAAAGGTAAGAATTTTACTCTTCAAGATTTGGTGAAACTAATTGTGTAAAAAAATGTTTCTCTTTTTCCTTTCTTTTTTGGGGTATGAGTTTAGGTCGATGGTTATGGAATAGACTCCTTGTCGAGTTTTTTCATGGATTATGGATATAAAATTGGAGGTGGACTTGATTTTCCAAATAAAAAACTACGAATTCTTTGGTTTTCTCCTCCCGATGTTCACGTCCCTAATGACGGTCACGGTCTAGGCAACGGCCCTTTGCCACGACTTGTTATAGCTGAGGTTCTTGTGGACGAACTAAGCCATGAATCACAGGTATGATTGATCGCAAACACAAATTTTTTTATTATGTGTGTTTAACGTATCTAATTTAGCCTTTGTTGGTTTTAGGGGATAATAAGGAAGTATTTGAAACCAGAAGGTGGCAAGCAAGCGGTTCTTTCTAGTATTTTGGGGTCTTTAATATGGGAGAAGCCTACATGGACCGACTTCAAGCAACTTGCCAAGTACTCCATATATATTAACTTTCCAATTAATAATCATATCTTTATTGTTAAATTTTTTAGAAAAATAATTTATTCTATTCGTTTTAGTAAAAAAATTTGTGGATCTACACTTTTCGCAAACCGGTACTAGAGACTATCAAAACTTTTCTATTTGTTCATCGAAATTTGTTCGTAATATGTTTTAGTCTATGGGAAATTGTCCATCAAAATCTAACACCTAATTGTAAATAGAGTAATTTATTTTAAAATTAATACTCTTACACGAACTGGTACATATACTTTACAAACAAATTATTATTAAATAAGATTTTGGGTGATAGGTTTGATGATATTAAGGACAAGTTTTGATGGACAAGTATAAAAAAATGGTAGTTTCTAACAAAGCTTTGAGAAAATGATAGATCAACTTTTAAACAAAAAAAATTGATAGATGAATTTTTCTAAAAAGTTTTATAAAAAGAAGAAGTAAGAATTGAGTTTTGTTTGTGATTTTTTTTGTTTTTTTTTTAATTTTAGATTATAACTATTTTAATGGTTAGAGCTAATTTAGTTTGATATTGTATGTATGAACAATAAAGAGAAAGCGAATTTGCGGCATGGACGCTTATCCACGGCTACACAATGAATCATCTTGATTTTGCGGTTCATCGATTCAAACATCGTTTCAGTGATATCAAATTCGTCAAACAACATCTTGAGGAAAAGGGATTCAAACTCAACAGCGACGGAGAAATCCTCAAAGGTTTTTTTACATATTCCCTTCATGAGATATTTCATTGAAATGGTTCTATTTTATATACATTGTTTAATCGAAATGAATGTGGACATACATATTTCAGTGAGTCAAGATGGTCTACTATTTCAAGTTTCATCGATCTCGGAAAGGCTTCCGGCAACATTTGCAGATGGAGTAACTGAAATAATCCCAGCTTCGTACATTGAGTTCACTCAACGTCAAGTTCTTCCAGAGTTCAAAGATGTGCCGCATGATGAGGTAATGTAAAGAAAGAAAGAAATAAATAAACGATTCGCCTTTTTTTGCATTACTTTGTTATTCAGCATTTTTTTCATTGCCACTGTGATGCAGATCAAAGAATTTCATAGACGTGAAGCTTTTGAACTCGATAACGCCAACCACGTAATGAAAGGCACCCGTTTCACAACCAAATTCTAGAGCCAGACTTTTCTTGCTCGACTAAATATGTCAAATTTGTGTCACTATATATGTGTGTTTGTGTGCAATCTTTTATATATATGCGTGATGTGTTTTTGCGATATCTTTATGTTGTTATGTTACTGTGAAGTGACAATTACTTAAAACATTTATATTATCTCTCATGATGGTTATTGTTGATAAGAGTGACCAACTCCGTAAAATGGATCACATTATTGACGAATCATGGGAAATAAAATGTATTGTTCCGGATGTTTTTGTCAATGAGACGGATTAGAAATTTAGAAGTTGTGCAGAGATAGCGGATATCCCATGACGCCGACATGGTATTGGCGCTATTTTCCAAAATCGCCTCTGATCTCGCACATGACAGGTATCACCGACCGTATCATGAAGTGTTTCTTGTATAAAGGCAAAAAAAAGGATCTAAAAGACGACTAATGTTATTTATGTTATAAATAATAACTATATATATACATCTATATATGTTTGATGTATATTTGTTAAAAGAGAGACGTAGAGATTGAATGAAGATGGAGAGAATCTTAAGTTATTCACGAGAGAGAGATGGAGTGGAACAGAGGAGAGACTCATTCATTCCTTCTCATCAAAGGACTACATATATATAGTTTAAGTAACTTGGGGCCAAAGCTAAAGAAGATAAGTCACAAATAGAATAAAGATAAACTCTAGTTACTCAGGGAGAAAGTATTAGAAATGGATAATCATCAACCAATGGATAATTGTCTAATTATCCAATAATTTCTAACACTCCCCCTTGATTATCCATCATCATTAATGTAATACGTACTGTCTCGTTAAAATCTTATCATGGAAAAACCCAGTGGGATAAAAACCATGATAAGGAAAAAAGAGTACAGTGATGCAATCTCCCCCTGTAATAGACGAGTCTTGTTCTCTCCATAGCTTTCATAGATGACTCGGTCATTCTTTGCGCTTCTTCTGATCTCGTCAATATATAACAAAGATTTTGGCAGAGAGATAGACTTTCACTTTGATGTCTATCTTTTGCGTGTTATTTGCTGCCTCGTTAAAAATCTTGTCATGAAAAAACCCAGTGGGATAAAAACCATGATAAGGAAAAAAGAGTGCAGCCACGCTCATCATCATATTTCTCCTCCTGGAAGCATCATCTTCAAAAGATGCATTTTGAATGATGTAGCAGGACACACCTTTGAACTAAAACTGCTACATTGTTACTTGGGCGGATGTATTGGACATCAACTTCTTGCTTCTTCTCAGATTCTTGAGTGCATGAGAAGAATATTGGGGAAATATGTCTTGTCATCTAGCTTTTGACATATCTTTCTTTGAGTTGGGAAACATATGTAACAATGTCTTGTTGTTGGCTCTTCACTGGTGCATATATTTCTTGTTACTTGTATATGTTCAAGGCATCAATCTGAGCCATACAGATTCTCGACATGCTTCATGGAGCGCAGTAATTTTGGCATGGCTTGAGCAAGCGGCGGCCAAAATTTGTTGTTGGAAACGCCACGTAGTTGTTGTTTTGCGATATATATTCATATAGATCATCCATCTGCAAAACCAACTAAACCAAACTCGGGGTTTCTAGAATAAAATAAACCCAAGTCAATCGTACCTTGCAGCGATAATGGAAGACACATTTGAACTCATTCAAAGGTCTTGTCGGAGAAAATGAATTAATCCTGCAAGTAGATCAGTAGCAAATGCTAGGTATAATATATTCACTAGATATATAAATGCTCGTCAGCATTTATATATGCTAGCTACAATTCACAAAATATATAAATACTCGTCAGCATTTATATATAGTGCTTCATGATCAAACTATATAGAGTCGACTTCCTTTAGAAGTGACTAATATAACATCTCTTTCTTTAGATGTTTAGTTGGAATATCTGGAGACACTTTTGTCTTTCCAAGATCTTTTATTCCAAATAACTCTTTAAGAGTTTTGATGATGTTCAAAAACATCATGCTTATAAGTTCCCGGGAATATATCTTTCAGGGATTAGTCCTACACACATCCCATGAGACGCAATTCAAGTCATTTATTTATCAGCTCAATATCGAGTGATTTTGACAAAACACGGCGCGACACACCGTCTTGTCTTAAGTAGCATAATACTCTTTTGATGCTTGGACCATGTGTCCAGGAAGTACTCGTTTCTTATACGAGATTAATATAGACTTGGCTGCGTCTTTGTTTATTGGCCAATATATATCTCTTTACGCTCACAGAGCGGAGATTTATGATCCTCATTTTTCACATTTGTGCGCTAGATCATTTTTATTGTCGACATTATGTTGTCTTTGGTTCCATATTTGCCGTAATGACATGGTTAATCGAGATCTCTTAATCATTACAAATGATTTTATTTAGGTACCTGATTTCGCTATTAACCATGGCAATCGGTCTCTTTACTCTTCTTGAAGAGTCTTTTTGCTCCTTTCTAGGAGTCTATATGCTCCTCTTTTTAAGAGTTTAATCCTCTTTTTAGTAATAATATGCTCCTTTTTTATTTTCGAGGATTTTCTTTATATTTAGAACCAAAGTTGTCTATCACGTTTTTATCGTGTTATAGACAATAATATGCCATCCGCCAGAGACATATTTTTGTAGAGCATTTTTAGCTGGGACAAGAGATTTTCTATGAACTTTATGTTCATATGCATTTATACGAGGATCAATAATTTCATGAAATCTCATCCATCAGCTTTTTGAATTTGATTTGCAATTTATTATGAATAGTGATCTATTTGAACTTTTGAACTCTTAAGTTCATATTTATTATAGTCATTTGTTCAAAGATCTGAACTATTCAACGATTCTCCCATAATGATGGGGAACTTTATCATCAACATGATGATTTGCAAATCTTGCAAGAGGCACATCTCGCATAAGATGGCTCAATATTTATAGAGCAGAGATTTATCTCCTGCATCTATATATTTCATCCTTTTTAGATGATATTTTTATGCGGTGCAGAGGAGCATTTATAACATATATCTCACACCCATAAAATTCAAAAATGAGAAATATTTGATCTCCAATCATGTATATAAAACATGGAGAAATATTTCTTATAAATCATTGGCCTTGTATATAATCATTAATACATGCAAAACTGCATGCTCCATGTAAAAACATGGAGATTAAATCACCATGAATCGTTTTGTAATCTCTTGGATTTGCGTTATGAACGATTCGCTTAAAGCTCATTTTGAGAGTGAACATCATTTTGAGATGTTCCATTTTATCAAAAAGTGATAAATTTTAGGATATGACTTCACCAAAGTTATTTCGCTCTAGGGTGTCAAACTCACCAAAATTTATCGACTTCTTGTCGATGTGGGATTCCTCTAATTCTCCCCCTCGAGATAATAACTCTTCGAGTTCATTCATCTCGAAATGAATCCCACTTTAGGATCAATAACATATCCGATACGGATTATGTATTTAATCTTAGATCCTTATAAAAATGTGGGACTTGTAATACCCCTTCTCAAGATGATGGCTTTTCAAGCCTATTTATCTTGGACCGAATCTTATTTTTATAGATCGGTTATATTCGGGGCTTAATTTGGGGATTATTGAAGAAATCAACTAACATATACAATGAGTTTATCAAAGAAAAATGGTGATTTGGCTAAAGACCATATAATTCTGGAGGCTTAGCCTACTACAGAGTTAAGGAGAAGGTATATAACCTTCAACTCCTTATATAATATAAAATTTAAATAAATTTAAATAAATTCAACATAAATGAAGTGTTACCTCTGAAATGTGGATGGAAGCATGATGTGCTTGAATAAACTTCTCTTTCTTTACATAAAATTTTAGTGATATTTAATCACTCTTTTTAAGTTCCAAATATTTAGGTCATCAATATATACAAAAATGATCACAAATCTCAAAAGAGATTTCTTAATAAAGACGCAAGGGCATATTTTATTTAATATACCCTTTGTTTAATAAATAATCGCTCAAACGATTACACCACATGCGTCTGGATTATTTTAATCCGTAAAGTGATCGCTATAATTTGACCGTACATATTTCATTAGACGTTCAGTCTAATGGCTTAGGAACTTTAAATCCTTATAGGATTTTCATGTATATATTATTATCCAGTGATCCATATAAATATAATGTCACTACATTCATAAGGTACATTTCTAAATTATAAGAGACCGTTAGACTCGTTAAGTACCTGAATGTAATTGCATCTATGACCGGAGAATATGTTTTTTCATAATTAACTCCAAGT
The DNA here is from genome assembly GCA_905216605.1 of Arabidopsis arenosa. Taxonomy (NCBI): domain Eukaryota; kingdom Viridiplantae; phylum Streptophyta; class Magnoliopsida; order Brassicales; family Brassicaceae; genus Arabidopsis; species Arabidopsis arenosa. Next base: position 15,024,894 of record LR999451.1, read on the forward strand.
CTTTGAGAAAAACCTTGTGTAACAAGTCGGGCTTTATATCGTGTGATTTCATCTTTTTGACACGAATACCCACTTGCACGCAACAAGTTTTAATCTTTAGATGTAGTGACAAGAGATCTAAAGACATCTCTTTTATCAAGGGAGAGCAATTCAATACATTGCACCCTTTTTTTTTTTTCAATCAGACCGGTTATGAACCTTGGATCTGGATCATCATTATTAATTGCTTTGTTATACCGGAATGGCTTGACCGGTTATACTATATTATAGCAATTAGCAAACCTCTGTTTACTATCATAAATATTTTGTCATCTTTATTTTTTGCATGATATAATCATACATTTGCGTGTCTCCATTGTGGTCGGATATTCAATACCACATTTATTTATAGTCTCAATATAATAATTATAAAAAAAAATATTTTGGAAACTACACGAGTTTCCTTGAGACTTTGGAGTACACAAAGCATCGATATTATGAGTCTGATGCATTTAGAAGTCGAGAGACTAGCTCATCTAGACCTTCCAATTATTTTGCACTGTCTAAAAATATTTTGACACGTGCTTTATATATTCTCATAAGAGAAATATATTTTTGAAATTAAAGACATATGTTTTAGTCTTTAATTCTCATATAACACATATTTATTCTTTACGAATAAAATAAATAAAAATAATTAAATGCATAAATTCATTAATAATATAGAGACCAAAGCCTTTTCAGACAAGAATTCAGGAGGCATCGCCTTCCATTAAGAATTCAATAGGCATAGCTTTTGTTTGATCGTAGAGGAGGCATAGCCTACCATATATATCGATCAATCCGGAAAAAATATAAATTTTCATTTGATCGTTAGGAAGGTAAAACCTATCATATATAACGATCGATCCGGAAAAAGCATAGCCATTTATTTGATCGTAAAGGAGGCAAAGCCTACCATATATAGCGATCAATCCGGAAAAGACATAGCTTTTTATTTGATCGTAAAGAAGGCAGAGCCTACCATTTATAACGATCAAACCGGAAAAAGGCAAAGTCTCACGATGTCTAAAATAATTATGTTCTATAAACATAAATAAATTTAAATAACAGAAATTGTAACTTACCTCGTAAACGCTCTAGCGGTAAAGACATCGTGCTGATAACGTGTTATAAATAATAACTATATATATACATCTATATATGTTTGATGTATATTTGTTAAAAGAGAGACGTAGAGATTGAATGAAGATGGAGAGAATCTTAAGTTATTCACGAGAGAGAGATGGAGTGGAACAAAGGAGAGACTCATTCATTCCTTCTCATCAAAGGACTACATATATATAGTTTAAGTAACTTGGGGCCAAAGCTAAAGAAGATAAGTCACAAATAGAATAAAGATAAACTCTAGTTACTTAGGGAGAAAGTATTAGAAATGGATAATCATCAACCAATGGATAATTGTCTAATTATCCAATAATTTCTAACAATTTATTATTATTTTTTTTTTGTTAAAAAGTAAAATTTTATACTATTTTGAATTTGTAACAGAAGTTACAGAGAATACTAGAAACAGATTAAAGCACACTACAGAAAATTAAAAACAACATTACTACTCAAAATGATTTGGATCGAAACTGAACGAACAAGGCGAAGTCGTGAGGGGAAACACCGATTCCGAGATCGAGAAGCCCGGAAATTTGCGTGGTTTTCACATGACCGAAGAACTAGAGTCCTCATCGTTGTTGCCACGAGCCAATCTATCTGAAACCCGCCCTCAGAACCTCGTGATAGAAGCCTACAGCTTCTCCGAGAACTAACGCAAAGACGTAAAGACAACCGCGGACTTCTACACTAGTTCAGCGAGCTAGCGACGCCACTTAGATCTATCCGCCGGCTCTATACAACCCTCGTGAAACCAAGCCAAGCACCCAAAAGCTCACCTGCACAAATGGAACTGTCACCGACGACAACAAACCACAAAAACTCCACCTAAAAGCAACCGAAACCGAAGCGAATGGGACAACCGAAAAGGTCATGGAAACGCCATAACCATGGCCGAGGAGCCTGCCACCCTAAACTGCCCACTAAAGGAGGAGAGACGTTGACCACCTGAAACAAAACCCACAACGCCACTAACCGTCACGATCAAACCACAAGAGCAAATACCGACCCTGTGACTTGCCTCCACAAGAGACGCTTGAAAGATTCCAATCCAACCACCTCCGGAGCGGAGAAAACTAAGGTGGAGAGACCTGAGAAGAGAAGAACCGCCACTCTGCAAACACAACGAAAAGCCCAAACCACAAGAGAACCGGCGATGTCTGAAAAAACACGGCGATGCACCACCGGAAATTCAGACCAAAAGGATGGTCCCGCTGCTAGGAGCAAAACGCTGCTAGATCCGCCGCACCAGAGCCACAACCGAAAGCGGAAGGAGACACGCGCACAAGGATAGATCGAAGCCAATCTCGCCGGAGGAGACAACCTGAAACAACACCGTCCTCAAATGTTGACAACCAGGGCTCACCGGGAGAGCGAGGCGATCTGTCCATTGACCGTGCGAGAGCACTCGTCGCTTCTCCACCAACAAGAGACGAGAAGCTAGCTGTGGACAGGGCATCAGAGCATCAAAAGAGAGACGGAGGAAGCAAACAGAGACTTAGGGGAAGGAGAAGGAGAGAAGTCCTCTCCGACAAACGGCAAAGAGCGCCGTTGCCGGAGAAGCGAATCGATTTGCAATTAGGGTTGTCGCAGTCGATATTTCTCGATATTTGGGTTATTTTTGGTTACCTTAATGAAACAAGTAGTATTGGTTAACTGACTGTTCGTCAGTTGAAATGATCTGTTCCGTTAGATGAATTCTGGCCATAAGAATTTTTTTTAACTCTGGTGGTAGTAATAATGATTGGGGTAATTGAGGTTAAGTCTACAAGATTCTAGAAAAAAAGAGTTACGTAATAACTAAGATATCGTGTATCATGTTTTATAAAACGATTCGTTGAATGATTTTGTAGAAATAAGCACGTCCTGTCCAATATAATATACTAGTATTTGACCCGTGCATACGCACGGAATTAAAACTGTGGAAATCATATATTATATCCTAGATGTGTTATGTTACTTTACAATAAAAATTTCTTAACAATTGATGATTAGTTAAAGTTTTGTAAAATAAAATTATGATTTGATAAAATTAGACAGAACATTATTCGTGGAATAGAAATATCTAGTTTTGTAAGATAATGTAGTCAATATCAATTACAAATTTTAGTTGCCAGTTAAGTATAATTAGAATATTAGGATTTCATATCAACTTATGGGAACATTTCGTAAAATCTTTAGCATCAATCCTTTATCTTTTGCTTCATTTAATTAATGAATTAGTTGAGCTGAATCGGGTGTAATCATCTGAGGCCTACTCATCAGTCTGCTTCTATTCCAAACGCTTAAAAAATTCCCAACTGGTATAAAGAAAATAAGTGTGGAACAAAGGTAGAATTTTTTTTCCTATTGTCAATTCCCTGAAAGTCCTTGAATCATTCTCCTACTTAAGGCATACTTCTTCTGCAAAATTGTAGAGTAAAGTAAAAAGATTAATCATTTGGAACTTGGTAAATTGGTGTTTGAATTATAGTTATAGAGTAAACAATAATTATGTGGATATTGGAATCACTGTTTGAGTACCTTTACTTGTCGTTGTTTCCTCAAAATTTGTAGGTCGGCAAAACATGATCCCTTGTTAGCAACTACGTCTTTGAATTAGTCAAGTTGTTTACTTTGCATCTTCCAACTAAGACGTGAAGCATAATAAAGACCTTCACTTTCGATCTGCATGCACCTCCTTGAACTCTGCATATTGCCAAATGCACAAACTATCAGATAAAAAAAAAAAGAGTAACTGCAGATCTTCTCAATTCTAAAAGATCAAGATATGGAATCATTCAATGACCTAAGCAATGATGAAGCATCGTAATTGAGTCTATCTCTCTAAGACACAAACAACTCAGTTCTTTTTCCATGACAGATTTGATGTTAAGGAATAAGATGATGATGAAGTAGATAAACATAAATAATTAACTGTAAACGATCAAAAGGAGATTGAAAGTGAACCTAAAAATCTGATTTGGAGCCACGCTAGAAATTTAATTCTAGGTTTTTAGGAAAATAATGAATGGAAAGAAGCCAAACGATGAGGAGAGGCAAATATGAGAGATCCAAAACATGTTTATATATGAGAATCATGAAGTGATTTTTTGAGAAGGATGGCGAGAAAAAGGGATCGTGGAGTAGTGCTTCGTGGAACAGTTATATTGTTTGATTTTTGATTATCGTCATTTAAGGATATAGGTTTTTTACAGTTTTTTTATGTACAGATTTCTGGATATCTTTAATATTTACTACAATTTAATTGATACGTGCCTTAAAATTAGGAAGCCCAATTTTGCTTGTTTAATAATTAGTTTTGTTTTCTGTTTTTTCCACGATCTTTAATTTATTTTGTTTATTTTTAATTAAATTGTAAAATAGAAATCTACGTGGCAAAATTTGATTGGCCAGGTGACTTGTGCTTTATAATATAAAGGATTTCTCTCATGTATAATGTATAATGTTCTTTTTTAATTAGTTAATAAATAAATAAAGGATGGATGTCCATTATCTGAAAAAATTAGAAAAAGATTCGTAGACTGATTTTATATAATTAATCCGAACCTGTCCAGTAAAATATTATGGGAAAATTAAAAAAAAAAAATATCTACTACAAAATTTGTCCATAAATTCCTTTTTTTTTTGTAGATTGGTCAAATAGGTTTTTTAAAAATCAAAACCCAACTTTACCCTCATTTTCTCTCAAAATTAATTCAAAATTGATTTAAAAAATAAAACTTCCTAATTTATTTACAAAAATTAAATAGAATTTAAAAGATCAAATCATCGTCCACTTGCAAATTCTTATTTCTTTAATTTCATCAACATGTATATGTTCGTTTTTTATATTATATACTTTGACGGGCATGTTCATATTTTTGTATACATGTATATTTTGTCCATCTTACGCATTACCTTTAGCTTAAAATCATCGAATTTTCTCAAAAGCTGTTATACGTAATTTATTTACACACATTATTTTTATAAATGAAGATGGCAAACAACTCAACGTAACGAGTTATTATACATTTGATCAATCCAACATTACGCATATTGTAATCTTTAGTATATATTACGTATTGACCATTTCATTTACACTTTTTATGCTGAAACTATAGAAAAACAAGATTAATTAAACTTGAAAAATCATATTTTTAAATAACGAACAACATAACCACATTCTTCTAGTTGAATATTATTATCTTCGGGTGGTGAAAGCCGGAATAGGACTAATCCGAATCGGTTCTTAATAGATATAAAATACAAAAATTAAAAGAAGGATTATGATAGGCATGAGAGGTTAATTCACTAATGTAACTTTTTCACACATAAACCGGAAAAAAAACATAAATCACACGATGGCTAAAAATCAAGAAAATGACGATGACGCTGCAGCTTTTGAGAAAGTGTTTGTAAGCTTGTGGGTTATCAAAGCGGCGGACGACGGACCAAACGGTGGATATTGGAGTGGAGATCTCTCGAATAACAGCAGAGCAACACTGGTTAGGATCAACCTCGTGTGTGTGAAAACGAGCGGCCGTGGAGTCGCGTGAGAGAGAAGGAAAAAGTTTTTGGAACGACGCGATCATCATCGGAATCTAAACGTAGGGTATAGCAAGAAATTGAAAGTGATGGCTTAGCTTGGGGTTTAGAAACGTTTTTGGTTTTAACTTTTTCTAAAAAACGTAGAAAACGATTTCTAAATTGTGTAGATCGTAATCTAAACAATTAATACCCATTTAAAACGTAATTTACAATAATATTTAGTTTCCTTTTCTGAAAATTTACTTTCTATATTTAGAGCATTCTAAAAATTACAGAAATCGAAATCTGCAATACCGTAGAATTTACATTCTAAACGAAGATTACAATTTCTAACTATGGCAGAAGATGTAGAAATTATTAGAACGGCTATTCTAAAATATTTAGAACATAGAGTAAAACGTAGAATGCATGTTCTAAATATTTTAGATATATGATGAAAACGTGTTCTACCAAAATTAGATGAAACTTTATCTATCAAAAAATCAACTTTTTTAAAACCAAATCTAAAAAATTCCACTTCAAATTCCTCTACTCTTGTATATCTACATGTTTTTTTTTTTTTTTTTTTTTTTTAAACATTTAAATTAGGGTGTAGGGGTAAAATCGTCCAAACTGACAATCTCACAAAAAATGTGTATATGGACAAATTTTTAAGTAGATATCATTTATTTATGCTCGTGCATGTTTAAAATTTTTTGTTCGCTTATAAATAAACGATAAAGAAGAGCATAATCGGATAAAAAACAATTCCTTTAATATAAATTAATCGCAGTCTGTCCAATTTAGCTTGTCAGAGATCGTAGTGGTGGAGTAGTTGGACAACGGGCCTCCCTGAATATACTTAAGTACGAAATGCCTTCGTAAATAAGAACAATTAAGCAAAACTGTGTTTCTAATACACCAACTCAAGGACCTTCCCACATGGATTCTCTGGACTTGGCTCACACGTCATCTTTCAAGGTTCTTTCTCTAAAATTTGATTTTTATAAAAATGAAAGAGTAGGAAGTGAAACATTTCTTCGAAATGTGTTTGAGAAAATACTGAAAACTTATTTGAGGAAGAACCCGACAACGGAAAGGATATGGGAGCTAATTCAGTCAAGAGAAGATTTGCTACGACCACTTCACTTTCATGACACTTACTGGTTGACGATTGCTCGTACTGGTTGACGATTGCTCGTACTGATCGACGATTTTTCGTACCAGTTTTCAATTCCTCGGACTTTCATAAGAGCAACCCCAATGGGGGTTTCTAAACATGATTCTTAATAAATAATAAAATATGTATATTATTTAAATATTAGATGGGTATCTTAAATTTGGAGAAACTTAGCTCAATTGTTTCTTAATTAACAAACAATTGGGCTAAGTTTCTCCAAATTTAAGGTACCCACAATTAAAAAGTATTATTTATCTATACTTACACTTTAATTTTATTTAAGAAACTTATGTTTAGAAATCCCCATTGAGGGTGCTCTTAAGGTATTCCCTCAATTTTTAGGAATCCATTGTTACATAGGATCTAGGTGTTAATTACTTAACTAAGCCATATATATCCTGATATCCACATGACTAGACGCTCTGATTCAGTAAATCAACATTTTATATTAATCTTTTAGTTTTTGAGGTCTTTACTCCTCCATTAATCCCAACTATCAGCAGAAGTTTTACAGATATCATAAAATATATATACATACAAACATATATATGTGAAATGTTTATGTTTCTTTTAAATTAAATGCTATAAATACATTTGTCTTTGTCATGATGTTAGAATATGCATTCGGGTGAAACATGTTATGATTATATTTAATGCTTGAGGGATCTAGCATGGACTTTTGCTTCCTAATAATTTCAATTGTGTTGTTATTTTTTTTGGAAATACTTTGATTTGATTTTTGAAAATTTCAGTATACCAAAAACAGTAGAACGATATCAAAAGCGGATACAAGATCTCGGGTCTAACCATAAGAGAAATGATAACTCACAGGTAACAAATTTCTTAAATTGTTTGTGTATAATCATTATCATTTTTGCATGTGGGGAAACAAATCTTTTAAATACATTTGCAAAAAATATTCTTATCATGAAATGATCTAGTAATTAAAAAGAATTTCTATATCGATGTTCGTCATAATCTGTTATGATTTATCGTGTAGTTATTAATCCGTTGTTGTACCACTTCTTAAAATTGAATATACATGTCAAAATTTATGTTTTATTTCTCGAACATGGGTGAGAAAAATATTGTTCATACGTACAATTTTGGTTAAATATTGTATTTCTTATAGATTATTACAGTTTTGTGTTTGTTTTCTTTCACATGATCAAACCTTGTTGACAGCAATCAAAGGATGAAACCTATGCCTTGGCGAGAAAGATCGAACATTTGGAGATTTCGACACGGTTTTGAATTATGAATGTAAACTTAGACATTGTAAGTGTTTATTTACCAATATTTTTATCTTTTAAAATACTTAGACGCATCTTCTATAGAAGAGTTACAACAATTGGAGAACCAGTTGGACAGAAGCTTATTGAAAATAAGAGCCAAAAAGGTAACTTACATTTACATATATGTGATCATATATTATTTCTTTGTTATAGATGAAAATAAAATCTTTACTCTTATCATCATATTATTATTTTTATTTTTGTATGAATGTAAAATTATATTCAACAAAAAAACTGTTTTAAAATAAATACATCATTATAAATAGAGAATTTGAAAAATCAAAAACAGCTTAATTATTATCGGGTATACGGGTTTGGAACCAAAACCGCAATCCGTCTTCGAACTTAGCTTTGCCCAGTTGTTGGACCTGTTCCTAACATTTTTGTCATATTATATATTATTATTGTTTCATCGAGATTTACGACTATGACGTGGTGGTTGGTTCGATTTATGTTTATAAAAAAATTCGATTATCACAAATGAGCTGATTGCCTGATTATGTAAACAATAAACTAGATTACAGACACACACACACACCTACTTGGAGGCATGCATGCATGCATATGTGTTGAGAAAAGGACCTTATATGTTATTTTTTATGTGTCTTTTTTTTTTTTTTGAAGATATCTTATATGAGAGTTTCTTATATACTTGTTTATACCAAAACTAATTTAGCTATTTTATTTCTTAATTTCAGTACCAATTATTACGCGAAGAAATTGAGAAGTTAAAAGAAAAGGTATCACATGTAGCTTTTCCATATATTTATAAGTGAATATAAATGCATTGGTTAGGTACTAAACATAATCCCTTAATTAAATCGGTTAAACCATATGTTTCGGTTTCTTGTCAATATTTTAGGAGAGGAACCTCATTGCAGAGAACAAAATGCTGATGGAGAAGGTATTAATTAATATTAACATACGACTTCTCTCTAGAACTACTACGTATTAACGTACTGATTTGTGTTCTAATTCTATATTATTATAAGTTATTATCTGGTTTTGTTTCAAAACGAGAGTTTTAATTTGAGGAAATGTGTGAATGAAGTGTGAGATGAAAATAATCCGGGTGCCTAGCTAGGATCGGTTCCCTAGCTATCATGACTTTCGCGGATAAGATCTTCACGTTTCATGCTAGCCATGAAGATGTATGCAAGGGAGTTGGGAGCGAAGTCCTGAAACAATCGTATGGTCAAGATAATATAGTAGATGATGAATTTTTTTGGATATTGGAATTGATTTATGACGAAAAATGGGTCAATTGGAAAGATTTTCGAATCCGCGCGGAGGTATGATACTTTTTTTTTTGTAGGAAACAGGAGACTACTAAGTCTTCTGTCAATTTATTAAAACAAAAGAAACCTTATAAACGAACATTCTGTGGTCGTGAAGACCCACTCATATCCTCTAACCAAATAGACCGAACAAAATCGAGACCCACTCATATCCTCTAACCAAATAGACCGAACAAAATCGGGAATAACATTAAAAGAATGAAATCCTAAAGAAAGAGTAAACGCATAGTTAGCTAACCCATCAGCAAGACGGTCGCCTCTCTATACACGTAACCAATCAAGACTATCCAGTCCCTCGAGATAAAGTCATAGCACATACGTACTAGGAAAGACAGCGAATGCGAATTACTAATCCCTTCGTAAGAAAGCCCACCACAATCTCTGAGTCCACTTCAAGTTCTACCCACGTGATTCCTCTCTCCAACACACTATATAACCCGTAGTAGACTCCCCATAGCTCCGCCAAAGGCGCTGAACAAATGATACTTAATTACTTTGGATTTCGTGGAAAAGTTGCATTGCACCCGCCTCTTTAAAGTCCTTTCACTTGCTCTAGACCCAAAAATCATCGGTTTATGGGAATTCAGGAAAATGGGGTAGCTAGTTGGTTTTCTTGTGGTCGTTCTTTGTTAACGTGTTATTTACGTGACCTGGTTTGGTTCGTTATTTCTAAGTAGCTGATGACAATTCATTTCCTTCCAAAGACCATCATTTGGAAGTAAAATTCTATGGTTATAATTTATGTTTTATATCATTTTTTTATAAAAACAGAACGACTAACTTCTATGTTTTATGTAATATATATTTAGTTATTTGTCGAACCTACATACAAATAAAACAAAGCAAAACAAAAAATACTTCAAACTATTTTCCGGGTACTATATTCTGAAATTAATGTTTCTATATAATATTTTTGATTTTAGAATACCAATTACGCTGATTTTAAAGAATATAATATCAATAAGGTTCTGTTTCCGGGTACTATATTTCTGCTTGGTCATGGCGGATATGGTTCTGTTTACAAGGTTTTCTCTTTAATTTTTAACGAATTTTGAGTTCAATAGAGTGTAAAACTCGACTTTAGATCCGTTTTCATATCATGGTTTGTTTTTAGTGTTTGGTGTGAAATTGTAATTAAAACATCATTTTTAAAATTTTCAGGGTAGGCTTCAAAGTGGACAAGAAATAGCAGTCAAGATTTTGTCTAAAAGTTCAATTAGAACTGAGAGACAGTTTCATAATGAACTTAATATTTTGTCAAAGCTTAGGCACAAGAATCTGATCAACCTTCTTGGTTTCTGCACTAAACGAGACCAACATTGTCTTGTTTATGAGTTCATGCCTAACTCAAGCCTCGATTGTTTTATACTCGGTTAGACAGTCAAAAACATAGTAACCTTTCTAAATCCAGTCTCTTCTAGTTTCAAGTTCTCATCATTAGTCGTTGTGGTAATATGTTACAGATCCACATAGAGCTTCTCAGCTAAGTTGGGAGATATGTCGAAACATTGTTGATGGTATAGCTCGAGGGTTACGTTACCTTCATGTAGAATCCGGGTTGTGGATCGTTCACCGCGACATTAGACCTCGAAACATTCTATTGGATTCAGATCTAAAACCGAAAATCGTGGGATTTGAATTGGCAAGGAGGATGCAACAAGGTGAAAGTGAAGCAGAATCAACTGTAATTGCCGGTACCATGTAAGTGAAGTTTATTGATTTAACATACTTAAGGAAAAACGTTGATCCCCGTTCAACAGTACGTTTGAGAAAGTTGGTTGTTTCGGAATCGGAAGAGTGTTATCGTTGCTCAACATATAAATGATTTGCGAAATCGTGGGTCTATCTTTAGGATGATCTTGAACACAAAGAAGTGCGATGTAAACACACCGCATCACTTCTTTTACGGAATACGAGCCACATAGTGCTTCATCAATAATGTTTACACCTTTTGTTTCACACCAAGATTCCCATGCCTGAAGATTATCAAGGACATATATTTTGGGATTGATCTAAGAAGGTAAATTAATTACTTATTATGTATGGTAGATAAATGATATTGAACTATAGAAACACTTACGTAAGCAATAAGGCTGTGTTTTTGGTCGTTATGAACAAACCTTGTCGCCTTTTTACCCGATATGATCTCCAATAACAACACTCCGAAGCTGTATATATCCGATTTCTCTGAAATCACTCCACCTAATGCATATTCCGGTGACATATAGCCACTAAAATTAACCGATTATGAAAGTTAATCCAAAGATTCTGATGTAAATACATAGGTCGTGATTTTTTTTTTCTTTGCATTGACATGTAAAAATAGTGTACTTACATTTAACACAATAGTTCTTAAGAGTACGAAGAATTGAAATGTGATTTATTCTAGGGCTTTCTCATCTCTATGGCTTTGAGAACACAAAAATCGGTTAAGAAAGCGGAATATTTATTTGAAATGCGATTTTGTGATAAGAGTACGAAGAATTGAAATGTGATTTATTCTAGGGCTTTCTCATCTCTATGGCTTTGAGAACACAAAAATCGGTTAAGAAAGCGGAATATTTATATATAACAGCAATCTCAATTAATGTCTTTTGCACTTCTGAACGGTTGCGTCTTTTCATCGCAACCTTACGTTTGTACGGTTATTTTTTCGGTTGTGTATTTTTATCGCATCTTTTTGTTGAAATATTTATGTTTATTTTTTACGGTCGTGTCTTTTTATCGCATCTCTTCGTAAACATATTTATGTTTTTTTATAGTTATATTTGTTCAATTACAGTCGTATCTTTTCAGTTTGCGGTTGTGTCTTCATAGTTGCATCTATACATCTAATATTATATAGATTTAAATTTTGATTTTTTAACTAAAATATATATTTTACGGTTGTTTTTTTCAAAAAGTTGCAATCTGAATAAATATTTTCTACTGTTGCATTTTTTTTTATCGTAACACCTCATAGACAATTTCGATTGTTTAGTTAAACTCTTGCAACATATAATTTATTTTTCGAACAAATATAATTTTTGATTTATTTTATAAATCGTTTAAACATTTAATTTTTTAAAACTAAAAATATATATTTTACGGTTGAATTTTTTTAGAAAGTTGCTATCCGAATAAATATCTTCTAAGGTTAACTTTTTTTATCGTAACTTTGCGTAAATGGTTGCAACCGTTTCGTTGAACCATTGCAACATTTTAGTTTATTTAACGAACAAATGCAACTCTTTGTTTATTTTTTAAACCGTTATAACATTTAATTATCTATGAGATAGGTGGGTTTGGGTGAGCCGTCGGCCTTCTGTAACTGCCGCGATTTTGTTTCCACCGGACCGGTCTGATTGGGTTATGCTCGGGGGAGATCGAAGAAGTTGGGGAAGGGGAGAGAGGGGTTTGGTCTGAGTTTCTCAGGTTGCTTGGTCGGAATCTGAGAACGTCGATGTCGGATGTTGGACTTGTGCATTCTGGGAGCTCCGTAGTGGGTCTGGAGGCTAGTCGGAAAAGAACCGACGACGAAAATCGGGTTCTTTCGTTGTTGGTTTTGATCCTTCGATGTCTCCGCAAAGCCGTGGAGCTTGAATCCTGCCGGAATTGGTGCTGCGACACTCTGCTTCCGGTGATACAACAGGATCCGAGCTTCTTTTCGTTTCTCCGACTACTTTTCGTTCTGCTTCCTTTTGTAACTGTATTGTTTTTGCAAAGGCCCAGGCCCCATTTTGGGTAGTTAATAAATATTATTATTTATTTATTAAAAAATATATTTAATTATCTACAGTCACGTCTTTCGGTGTAACTTTTTATAAACTATTATTTCAATTTTAGTTACCAAAAAGTATTTAAATAAAATTTTAACCGTTTAATTGAACCGTTGCAACATTTGGTTTATTTGACAAATTATTACAACTTTTGGTTTTGTTTTATGAACCTTTATAATCTATACTATTAATTGGGAATCACTAAATAATAAAAGACCTTTAAGTTGTAGAATATTACATAAGATGCCATTGTTTTTAAAAATTTAAAGAAGGATAAAAATAATCAAAAAGTACAATTGTAAAAATCTACTATACATTTTTGCAACACTTTTAAGAAAAGCTAATCGGGTCGGGTATTTTTAAAATTTTGACCCGGAAATCTGTTGATTTGGACCCGGAAAAAATCAATCTCGGATCTTACCTTATTTGAGATTTTGATCCGGAATTAAGTTATCAAATCTTTTATTATTTGAGACTTTCCAAAAAAAAATCCAAACAAAATTAAATGATTGATTTAGTAGTTATAACAAACATATATTTTTGGTGTAAATCGTTTCCTATTTAGGTGCTAATGCGTTTAGTGCAAATTCTATTTCTTTCCTAAATAAAATGAATTATATAAACGTGGATATTGCCTTAGATTTATGCAAAACATGTGATTTATGATATAAAGATTACACGATAAATGCAATCCTATCAAATCCTTAATTTTGGTATCTAATTAGAAGCATATTCTCTCTACATATTCGATCAAACAAGATATCAATTATCTACAATATTCCATCATATTCAATCGAATTCATATTGTTACTTCACGAAATTGTAATCTTCCCTTAAACTTTTGTTACATTCATTGTGATTAAGCTAAAAATCCATTTTTAGTTTTCCGTATCTTAGATATTTACTTGCTCTCAAAGAATTTTCTCAAACCGACTTGACCAACCCTAGACATCTAAGTTCTCTATAAATATAGATCAGTCGATCTTCTACATCATCAAGCAATTACCTCATTTCTTCATATTCTCCTTTATTCATCAAATCTAGCAATGGCGGCTTACTTTGTATTTCTCAGAGATGAAACCCTACAAGATAACATGGCAAGCTGAAGTGACGGTCCTTCATACCTGAAAATTATACACAAGAAGATTTGGTGAGACGTTGGACATGGTGTTGGCTGATATGCAAGTAAGATACCAAAATTGAGTCTATAGTATGATTATTCTTTTTAAGACATCATCTGCAAATGCTCACAAATTTTTTTTACAGAGTAAACGATTCTTGCTTCAGTGAGAATGAAACATGTGACTCGCTTTGAAAAGCTGATAATCCGAGGAGAATAGAAAACCACCGCGGGATCACTTAAGCTAATTAAGTAGTTGCTTAGTAAATAAGCTAATGAACTCTTACCTTTGTAATCATTGCATGGTCACTTGTCTCCATTTCGGTACATCATCGTGAACAATATGGGTTGACGTTCATGTTTCTTCGTCGTAGATTTTCTGCGATCCCTATAGCTCTGGATGCAAATCTCCATAGGAAATGACTTAAGCTTCGGAGTGATTTTCAACTTCTATATGTTAGTTGCAATGTCCGGGTTGGTTGCTAGTGGTGGTGTAGGATCCTCTGTATCTAAGCTCAGATTGATAGCTCGCCAATAGCCAGATTTAATCGTAAAGTTGCCATCTCTTTTGTATGACCAAATATACGTGTCTTCTGTTGGCCAATGAGGCAAGTAGATTTTCTGAATTATATGGTGGTCTAGAGGATGAATGTATTGGCAGAGTTTGTGTTCGTCCCATCGTTGATCATGATGCGAAATCAACGTTTCCACTGTCAATTCCGGGTCCGTATTATCCAGAAGGTTAGGTGGCCGTGGTGGCATTGTGGGAAGCCATGGATCCGTTATCATTGTTGTACGTCCATTACCTATGATCCTCTGTACATCCGTGTGCAGTAATTCTCGTCCAAACCTTAGCGAGTTCCATCCATATGAAGGTTGTGCTCCTCTAGAGGCTGAGAAGAAATTCTTTTCTCTGAAACCGTGCCTTTAGAATCCGGTATAGGAGGCAGTTCGGTCTTTGGATAATTTTCCAAGCTTGGTTCGCTAATAAGGCTTTGTTGAAGAGATGGAGATCTCAAAAGCCAAGTCCTCATGTTTTGTTTTATGTCACCATCTTTTTCCAGGCTACCCAGGAGATCTTCCTCTTTTTTGGTGTTGATCTCCACCAGAAAGCTTGCAATCATGCTGTCTATATCGGAACATAATTCTTTAGGGAGTTGAAAACAGTTCATAGAATATACCGGTATCGCATAGGCTACTGCTTTGATGAGAGTCTCTTTCCCAGCTGCTGATAGAAATTTCGTTTGCCAGCCATCTATTCTCCTTTTAACTTGGTCTTGGATATATTGAAGCATCTCTTTCTTCCTTCCGCCAAATTGTTGTAAGTTTTTGGTTATAGGTTTCTTATAATTAAAAATTAATTGATTAATATAAAAGTTTTGTTAAATATTTAACCTAAAGAAAAATTGGTTCACTTGTATCTTTTATTTATTTATTTTTTATTTTTTGTTTCTACTGATAATTTCCTGATTTTTAAATTTTATTTTTTTCTTTTTCTAGTTTTATCACAATTTTTAAATATTAGTGTGATTATTTTTATTCAACAGACTTTACAGCAAAAAAATAAAATAAAAATCAGGCTTTAGAAATGACTTACAGCCAAACCAATCACAAACTAAACATTATGGTTCTTGCTTTTTGGGGTGAGAAAAACAAATGGAAAGGTACTGATTACAAAACTAAATATTCTAATTTAAAACATAAAAGTTGTTGTGAAACTTATTGTTGTCTCTTCACATTCCATGAATAATGATACATATATATAGGCATATAAACCTAGGGTTTTAGAGTACATAATGAATAACCCTGATGGGCTTATTGGGCCCGGTTATAAGTCCAATATGATGTATTATAACACTCCCCCTTGGACGGAGTAACCGGACCTGATGGTCAATCGGGATCTCGATAATACGCTGGGGAATGTTGCCTCATTAAAACCTTACCAGGAAAACCCAGTGGGAAAAACCATGGTGAAGGAAAAAGAGTACAACACGCATTACTCCCCCTGATTAGAGCATCACCGTAGATCTCTAAGTCTACGCATTCCTATTTGTTGGATGAGCTTCCGGAGTGTTGAAGCGGGCAATGATTTGGTGAAAAGGTCGGCGGAGTTATCGCTTGATCGGACCTGTTGAACGCTGATCGTACCATCCTTCTGCCAATCCGAGGTTGAGAAGAATTTAGGTAGGATGTGCTTCGTCCGATCTCCTTTGATATAACCTTCCTTGAGTTGAGCAATGCAAGCCGCGTTGTCTTCAAACATAACCGTGGGCTCCTTATCTTCTTTCATACCACAATCTGATCGGATGTGCTGAGTCATGGATCGTAGCCAAACACATTCTCTGCTGGCTTCGTGAATGGCCAAAAGTTCTGCATGGTTTGATGAAGTGGTAGTGATTGTCTGCTTTATCGATCTCCAAGAGATAGCTGTTCCTCCATGCGTGAACACATAACCAGTTTGAGACTTGGCATTGTGCGGATCTGATTGATATCCTGCATCAGCAAAGCCAACATTCCAGTGCCTCTGAGTTGGGCATGAGCTGAAGCGAGCTAGGAGGTTCACGGCAAAGCAAATGTCTGGTCTAGTGTGACTAGCCAAGTACATTAACGCTCCTACAGCACTGAGGTATGGCTTTTCTGGACCGAGAATTTCTTCATCGTCCTTCTTGGGACCGAATGGATCACTATCCAATCCTAGGCTCCGAACAACCATTGGGCTGGTCAATGGGTGGGCCTGGTCCATGTTGAATCGCTTGAGTACTTTTTCAATATAAGCCGCTTGATGCACAAGGATTCCTCCTTTGACGTACTCAAGTTGTAAACCCAAACAGAATTTAGTTTTACCTAGGTCTTTCATTTCGAATTCTGCTTTCAAGCAGTCGACTGTTTGGGAGATTTCACCAGATGTTCCGAGGATGTTTAGATCATCCACGTAAACTGCTATGATTACAAATCCTTTGTTTGAGTATTTCTTGATGAAAATGCATGGACTGATGGGATCGTTTTTGTAGCCTTCTCTGATGAGATATTCACTTAACCGGTTATACCACATACGTCCACTTTGTTTCAGTCCATACAAGGATTTGTTCAGCCTGATGCAGTATTGATCTCGAGATGCATGCTTATCTTTAAGCTCTATGCCATCTAGTAATCTCATGTATATTTCATTGTCCAGGGGCCCATAGAGATATGCGGTGACAACATCCATTAACCGCAAATCTAGATTTTCTCTTATGGCCAGACTTATGAGGAATCGAAAAGTAGTTGCATCCACCACCGGAGAATAAGTCTCCTCATAATCGATTCCGGGTCTCTGTGAGAATCCTTGTGCTACAAGCCGTGCTTTATAACGAACGACTTCACCGAGTTCGTTTCTTTTACGCACAAAGACCCATTTATGGCCCACTGGTTTGACATTGAATGGTGTCCGGATGATCGGACCAAACACATTCCTGAGTTTGAGACTCTTTAACTCCACGTTTATGGCTTCTTTCCATTTTAGCCAGTCTGTTCTATGAGTGCACTCTGTGATAGACGTGGGTTCTAGATCCTCTTGCGTGTTCGCAATATCAAGTGCTACTTTGTATGCAAAGAGTGCATTTAAGTCGACTTCATTTCTGTTCCATTGGATTCCAGACATGTTGTAATTGATAGAGATCTCATCGTTATCGATCTCGTCAGAACCTAGAGATTCGGCGTCCCGAACCTCTTCTGGTGGTTCATTAGAGAGAGTCTCAGCGCGCGCTATGTCTGTTATATTGGGAATCCCGGTTTCAACTATTGCACCTTTCTTTGATTTCCGTGGATTCTTGTCTTTGGAACCTAGAGGTCTGCCACGTTTATGTCGTGATGCAGGCTCTATAGCAACTTGAACTTGTCCCGTTGGGACAGTGATTCGTACTGGTGCATTACAAGCTGGTATGTACGATTTGGTTACTTTGTTCGGGTCAGCAAAGGAATCTGGCAATTGATTAGCTAGCTTTTGATAGTGTATAATCTTTTGGATCTCTGAATCACATTCTAGAGTCCGAGGATCTTGCCAATTTAAGGATGTTTGATTCCATGATAGCTTTTTGACCAGCTTGTGTTTCTCTCCACCCAATGTTGGATATACCGATTCATCAAATTGGCAATCCGCATATCTGGCCTTAAATAGGTCTCCAGTGGTCGGCTCGAGATATTTGATGATGGTGGGAGAATCAAAACCAACATATATTCCCATCCTCCTTTGAGGTCCCATTTTGGTTCTATGTGGTGGAGCAATGGGTGCATAGACTGAGCACCCAAATGTTTTGAGATGGGAGATGTCTGGCTCATGACCCGTTAATAATTGGGATGGGGAATATCTATGCTCACTAGATGGCCGGATGCGTATTAATTCAGCAGCATGTAATACTGCATGTCCCCAAGCTGAGACCGGGAGTTTCGACCTCATGAGTAATGGTCGAGCAATCCATTGGATTCGTTTAATGAATGATTCAGCAAGTCCATTCTGAGTATGGGCATGTGCCACAGGATGTTCAACGGTTACCCCCATGGCCATACAGTAATCATTAAACGCTTGGGAAGTGAATTCACCAGCATTGTCAAGACGTATAGTCTTTAGTGGGAAGTCTGGAAAATGGGCTCGTAATCTGATGATTTGAGCCAACAACCTAGCAAAAGCTTGGTTCCGAGAAGACAATAGGCAGACATACGACCAACGGGTCGAAGCGTCTATTAGTACCATGAAGTACCGGAATGTCCCAGAAGGTGGGTGAATGGGACCACAGATGTCTCCTTGGATTCTTTCCAGAAAATGTAATGTCTCTTTGGACACTTTTACTGGTGAAGGCCGAGTGATCAACTTCCCTTGGGAGCAAGCTGTGCACATGAGGTGCTGAGGGAAGACTCGGTTTTCTCGAAGGGTGTGTCCTTGAGAACTTTGGATTAATTTACGTATCATGGTCGTACCGGGATGACCAAGCCGGTCGTGCCAAATAGTGTAGTCTTGGAATCGGGCTTTGAGAGCATTATTAGCCTTAATCATACTGACCTTAGCATAGTAAAGGCCAGTAGATAATGTGGGTATAGTCTCGAGGACTTGTTTATGGCCAAGTGTGATCTTAGTGATCAGTAGGGATTCTTTGTTCCTTTCACCCTGGGTTTCTATGTGGAAACCATTAAGTCTGATATCTTTAAAACTCAAAAGATTTCTTTTTGAGCTGGGTGAGTATAATGCATCTGGAATGTCCAGATGTGTGCCGTTTGATAACAACACATGTTCAGATGATAGGATCAATTGAGGAGATCTGAGATCTCGTAGTCTATGGGATCGGTCGGCTCGGTGGTGGTGTCGTCAGCATCAACTTGCTGGGCCATGTTAGCTTCAGCAGGTGCTTTCCCATGTTTCTGATACAAATCGTAATGAAACTTGGGAGTACGACAGTTCTTTGTCCAGTGATTGAACATTCCGCATCTGGTGCAGGCTGATTGGTTGGGTGGGCAGGGCGGTTTGGTTTAGAGATACCACGGCCCTTACCGGAACCATAACCGAGGTTATGTCGGTTGCCACGTCCATTTCCACGTCCATTCCCATGTCCACGGCCACGATCTGAGGATCTGTCTCGCTGGACATTGTAGGATTCTTTGCGGGAATCTGGTACTGGAGCCGATCCCGGGGGCCTCTGGGCACTGTTCCTCATTAACAGGTCATTGTTTTTCTCGGCCAAGAGCAAACAGGATAACAAATCTTCGTACAATGTATGTTTCATTGCACGATATTGTTGCTGAAGCACAATATTTTGGGTATGGAAGGTGGATAATGTTTTCTCGAGGAGATCATTATCAGACACCTCTTCACCACATAGTTTCATGATTGAAACTATCCGAAAGAGTTCGGAGTTGTAGTCATCCACAAATTTGTAATCTTGGAACCGGAGTTCCTTCCAGTCAAACTTGGCTTGTGGCAAGAGCACCGTTTTCTGGTGATCATACCGTTTTTTTCAGGGCCACCCAAAGTTCGAGTGGGTTCTCAAGAGTGAGATATTGCTGTTTGAGGCTTGCGGCCAAATGATGGCGGATATGAAATATCGCCTGGGACCGGTCTTTATCAGATGCGGTGTTATCCGCTTTGATACACTCACCCAGTCCCTTTGAGTTGAGGAAAATCCTGGTGTCCATGGCCCATTCGAGATAGTTTTCACCGGAGACCTTGAGGGCCTCGAACTCGACTTTTTGAATGTTTGACATCTGAAAACATGAAATTGATTTCATTAGGGGTTTGTTATTTGAGAAAAGTTTCTAATTTGGGAAACTTTCTAAATGAGGAAAGTTTCTATTTTAGGAAACCTCCTAAATGAGGAAAGTTTCTATTTGAGGGAAACCTTCTAAATGAGGAAAGTTTCTATTTGAGGAAACCTTCTAAATGAGGAACGTTTCTATTTGAGGAAACCTTCTAAATGAGGAAAGTTTCTATTTGAGGAAACCTTCTAAATGAGGAATGTTTCTATTTGAGGAAACCTTCTAAATGAGAAAAGTTTCTATTTGAGGAAACCTTCTAAATGGGGAAAGTTTCTATTTGAGGAAACATTCTAAATGAGGAAAGTTTCTATTTGAGGAAACCTTCTAAATGGGGAAAGTTTCTATTTGAGGAAACCTTCTAAATGAGGAAAGTTTCTATTTGAGGAAAGTTTCTATTTCGGGAAACCTTCTAATTTAGGAAACTTTCTCGGAAATCGTAAATTTTAAGGATACGGTTTGGTTTTACAGAACATAAGTTCGGTTTAGTGGTTTAAAGTTGAACCGGAATATTAGATTCTGGTTTAAAGTTGGGCCGAATTGATTTCCGGTTTAGAATAACCAGTTTGAACCGGTTTACCCAGATTGAGATCCGGTTATTATTTTCGGAACCGGTTTGATAATCGGTTTAACCGATGAACCGAATTGATATTCGGGTTTAGGGGTTAACCAAGAATGATTTCCGGTTTAGGGGATACACGAATTAGGGTTTTCGTTTCTCTTTGAGGAAAACGATTTGAATTTTGCGGTTTTCAAACGCAAAACGTTTTTAGGGTTCATGCGATTTTAGGTTTTGATTTCTATCAATTTATGCATGCAATCAATCATAGAAATAATCAATCTAAACAACCTAAACAACCTCAATCAATCGATTTATATTTTAGGGATTTCGGATTTGATTTGATTTAGGTTTTAAGGTTTCAGCCATGGCTAAGTGTTTTCGATTTTGAGAGTTAGGTTTAAGCAATAACTTTTCTAACAACTTAAACGAGTCAAGCAATCGAATCATACAAGCAAAAGCAATCACTTAATCAATCATTATCCGTTTTTAAGATTTCGCTTTGCATTAGGTTCAAGTTCGATTTTTGATCTTTAAGCTTTTAAGGTTTTGTTTTTACCTTTCACCAATTGGGGTTGAACGGATTGAACCGGGAGCTTAAGACCTCGGTAACTCACGCTGTCGATGAACAGTACCGATGAACAGTGTCGATGAACAGTACTGATGAACAGTGTCGGCATGAACAGTGTTTTGCGATTTTTAGGGTTAGGGTTGTTAAGAGCAAACTCGTGCTGATAACGTGTTGTGAAACTTATTGTTGTCTCTTCACATTCCATGAATAATGATACATATATATAGGCATATAAACCTAGGGTTTTAGAGTACATAATGAATAACCCTGATGGGCTTATTGGGCCCGGTTATAAGTCCAATATGATGTATTATAACAAAAGTTACGTTTTTGCCAAAATTCAGTATAAATATTTCCTTTTCCTTTCCTCTACATATACCATTTTCAATCTATAAAGCATTAAAGCTTTTTTCCTTGATTTATTATATTTCGTCGAAGATTAGGTTTTCAGAGAACAAAAAAGAGGTAAGTGCATCGTTTGTTTTCTTTCTATTAATCTAGGATTCGTCTTCTCTCACTTGCCCCTTCGATAATCAAACGCTTTGTGATATTTTCAATTTGATTTGTTTCGTTATATTTTCATTCATAGATTTGAAATCCCAAAAAAAAAAAAAAACTGCATCTAGAGAGGCCTATTCGATGAATTCGTCAGACATCTCGACCATCTCGAAAAAGATGGAATCAATGTCAATTACTCACCGTGTTGTCCGACACGACAAGAGATTACCACAGTCTAGATATTCTCCTTACATTTTAGGGTCAGTGACGACTACTATTCCCTACACTAAAGAGACTGATCTTACCATTGAGAGGCAGAAAGATAAGGCTATACGACTCGGAGTTGAGCTCTCGCTCTTTGTAGCTGAAGCAATGTTCATTTTATCCGATGACCTACGTTCTATGTTACTCTTCTTTCCTTTGCTAGTGAAGTATGCAGGGTACAAAAATACTAATGATGGTCCCGTGGTAAGAAGGTTATTTTGTGTTATGCTATATGTGTTTGAAACATATATCAAACCCAAGAATGGAGTCTATCAGGCTGATGGCAAATCCATCCAACGGGAACTAATTGGAAAGTCTCATCAGAATTTTAGTTTTGGGATCAAAGAATTGGATCGCATTGTTTTTGTTCTCGGGAAGAGAGAAAGCTCTTTTGCTGATGTAGTAAAATTACAAACTGATTTTGAACACTACAACCAAGAGCTGAAGAAGCTAGAGGAGACTTTGAGGTCTGCCAAAGATGTTTCAGAGGCGAATGGGTTTGTGAGGGATGAGATAAAGTCTAACATTCTTCATTTGTGGAATTCCCTCTTTGAAACACCATCCAAGTTGATACACCCTAAGGTTAGAATGCTTGAGATGTTAAGGCCTCTGTTGAACCAATCAAGGGAGAGTATTTGCTCTCGTCTTATTGCTTCTTTACACATATGAATCAGAGATTCTTGGATTCGATGATTTTTATTTTCATTCATGGACACGTTAAGCTCTCTAGTGTGCTGATAGAGAAATATGAAAAGAGTTGGCCAACTTTTTTTTTTTTCTCAGTTTTTGTTTTGTTTTATTTAGTGTCATGTTTTGATATATGTAATGCTTATCCAAAACATGTACATAGTGAATAGGGGAATGCGGTCTTAAACTAGTTGAAACACCAATGCTTTTTTGGTCTTTAATTAAGATTGGGTCTCTGTAGTGCATAAAAATGGCAACCTTTTGAAGACATGATGTGATCATTAAGTTCAAAGATATCTAATGCGTTAGCACCAAACGCCACGGTTGTCATAAAGAAACGAAACGATTGAAGAAGGGAAAAAAAGAAAAAAAGTCTGTGTGATTTGTACGTAGCCTGTAGAGATCAGAGAGAGAGTGAGATATCTATAGTTGGACTTGGAGACACGTATAGACCACACTAGATCAATACTTTTATTACCGAATAAAAATGAAGCATTTTGAAGTAAACACAGTTAAATAGAAAAGTTTTATTTGATTGGCCGGCCTCACATTGGAGTTGTAGATGAATTAAGTGAATAAGAACGGTTAAATAGATATGTTTGGATCTTTTTCCAAAGATACAAAATAAATATGAAGCAAATCCAAGGATACAAAACAACCCCATGTATTTTCACAACATGTACATGTTTGTTACAACTTACAAACTTAAAACAAAACAATAGGAGACTTTATATAGAAATCCAAACAAGCTTCCCCATTGAAAGAGATTTTTAAGATTGATAGAAAGCTTTTGCTTCTAATTCTTCTTCTATAGAGAAATGCTGGAAACTGATAACCCTTGTTAAACTCTAAACCTTGTGGTTTTGGCTTTTTGGGGTTGAGAAAACAAAACCAATATTGGAAATGTACTTAAATCGCAAAGGATTTAAAAAAAAAAAAAAAAAATCTCTCTAATTTAAACATAAAAACTACACTTCTACCAAATTTCCAAATAATTATTTCCTTTTACTTTCCTCTATATATATATTATATACTAATAACATATAAGTTATTCCTATATATTATTATTATTCGTTGAAGATTAGGTTTTCACTTTTCAGAGAACACTACAACAACAAGGTAAGTGCATCGTTTGTTTTCTTTCTATTAATCTAGGGTTCTTCTTCTCTCACTTGCCCGATTGATAACCAGACGCTTTGTGATATATTTATTTCCTTATATTTTGATTTATAGATTTGAAATCCCCAAAAAAAAAAAAAAAAAAGCCTCGAGAGCCCTCCTCGATGAATTCTTCAGACATCTCGACCATCTCAAAAAAAATGGAATCAATGTCAATGACTCACCGTGTTGTCCGTAACAACAAGAGATTACCACAGTCTAGATATTCTCCTTACATTTTAGGGTCAGTGATCGATACTATTCCTTACCCTAAAGACACTGATCTTACCAATGAGAAGCAGAAAGATGATGCTGAGCGACTCGGAGTTGACCTCTCGCTCTTTGTGGCTGAAGCAATGTTCCTACTATCTGATGACATATATTCTATGTTACTCTTCTGTGTTAAGATAATTTTGAAGTATACAGGGAACAAAGAAAGGAAGAATCCAACACAAGTGGTGAAAATACTGATTTATGTTATGCTATATGTGTTTGAAACATATATCAAACCAAAGAATGGAGTCTATCAGGCTGGTGGCAAATCCACTCAATTGGAGCTGATCAAATCGTCTACCCAGCATTTTGCTTACGGGGTCAGGAGTTTGGAGCACATTGTTTTGGTTCTCGAAAATGGCGGCTCTATTCCACCGATTTCTTTTGAACACTACAACCAAGAGCTGAAGAAGCTAGAGGAGAAGTTGAGGTCTTCCAAAGATGTTTTAGAGGCGAATGGATTTGTGAGAGAAGCGATGAAGTCTAACATTCTTCATTTGTGGAAGTCTTTATTTGTAACACTACCCTTGATATACCCTAATGTTAGAATTCATGATATGTTTAGCCCTCTCTTGAACCAAGCAAGGCAGGATGTTTGCTCTCGTCTTATTGCTTCTTTACACATATGAATAGGAGTTTCTTGGACTCAATGATTTTCGAAAGAAGCGATTGAGTTTCATTTGTGTATTGACTGTTAATGCATTTTGGTATTCGGCTTTTATTCAGTTTATATTTTATTCACTCTATCAAAGATAATTCAGAGAATGGGTTTGCGACAGAAGACATAGAGTCTACCATTCTTCACTTGTGGAAGTCTCTCTTTGAAACAACACCTCAAGTAATGAACCCTAAAACTAGAGTTCTTGAGCTGTTTAGGCCTCTCTCAAAAAAAGCAAAACAAGAATACTTGATGTCGTCTTCTTGATTCTTTACTCATATGAATAAGTGTTTCTTAGTTATGATGATCTTATTTTATTGCATAATGTTATTCAGTTTATATTTATGAAACCATAACGATTCATTTGATTCTCTAAATAAATGTAAGACAAAAGTTATGAGTAGAAGAAGGTTGTAGTATCAAGTGGCACTAAAATTCTAATTAAAAGGCATCATTGAGTAGGATTCAAAGTCCTTCACATACTAAAAATTGGCAGGTTAACAATATGTGCATTGAGGTAAGTCTCGTATTTATGGATGGATGGCTTTGTCACCATTTTTTCTTAAAAAAGTATTTATTAGTTAGCAAGTTTTTTATGCTTAAGAAACCATAACTCGTTGGCAAAGAACTTTGTTGATTTCCTTAGGGTCCTTATATAACCTAAAACCCCATATATAATAGAAAAAATATATTTTGAGAATCTTCTAAACCTTAACCTTAGGCTCCATTTTAGAGAGATACGATAGTTGGCTTAGAATTGGTAAGGAGTCTTGCGACGGTTTTAGGTCTCCACTACAATTATGAGGTCAGTGCAGGGTTCCATTTTTTCATAAATTAATTTTCAAGCAATTTGGGTTTGATATCGATTCATCAAGGGGTTTCAAATCCATAGAAACAAAGGCATTGGGAAATTTAGATATCGATTAATCTAAAGTTAAGATCTAGGGTTTCGAATTGGAACCTAAGAACCAAGTGTGTTGGGATATGTTATCTTTATATGTTAATTCATGGATTGGAAAGCCCCCAATAACTTATCTTTGTTTCCTTCTCTTTCAAGTGCATCTGAATTGGAAAGCCAACAAAAATTGCATCTGGATCACTCTTCCTCGACGAATTCATCAAACATCTCGATCATATCCGGAAAAATGGAATCAATGTCTATGACTGACCATGTTCGTGTTGTCCGTCACAACAAAAGATTACCACAGTCTAGATATTCTCCTTACACTTTAGGGTTAGTGATCTTTCAATTTTTCCTTTGAGAGTTTGTTTACTTTTTTTCAGTGAAAATACTTATTAATTAACTATTTTTGTTTGTAGAACTGATCTCAACAAGGAGAAGGAGAAGCAGAAAGAGGAGGCTATACGACTCGGAGTTGAGCTCTCGCTCTTTGTGGCTGAAGCAATGTTCCTATTATCTGATGACCAACGTTCTACGTTACACTTTTGTCTTTGCCTATTGAATATTGCAGGTAAGAGAGACTATGACGGTCCCGTGGTAGGAAGACTGGTTCATGTTATTCAATATGTGTTTGAAACATATATCAAACCCAAGAATGGAGTGTATCATGATGATGGCTTGTCGATCCACTTTGAGCTGATCAAAACTTGTCCACAGCATTTTAATTTTGGAGTACGTCTCTTGAATCACATTGTTTGGGGTCTCAAAAATGGTGGTGTAGTGGAATCGTATAGTTTTGATTACTACGACCAAGAGCTTAAGAAGCTAGAAGAGAAGTTGAGGTCTGCCAAGGAATTTTCAGAGGCCAATGGGTTTGTGAGGGAAGAGATAAAGTCTAACATTGTTCACTTGTGGAATTCTCTCTTTGAAGCAACACCGGAAGTGATAAACTCTAATAAGCCTATCCTTCTTGAGCTGTTTAGGCCTATCGAGAAAGAAGTTTGCTGTCGTCGTCTTGCTTCTTTACTCATATGAATCAGAATTTCTTTTATCGATTAGATGATTTTAATTTTATCAAAATAAATTTGGGAAAATTCCCAATAAAAACCCAAAGTAATTTTTATTTGGACGTTTAATACCCAATTCTTTTTTATTGGAATAAAAATACCTCATTTAAATATATGTTGTCTAAAAATACCTAATGTTTAAATGGTTGGTGGATTCGACCCCGTGATTTAACAGCCGTTAACGGCCGTTACGGAGTCATTAACTGCCGTTAAGTTTCAACAACACGTGTTGAAACAAATATATAAATCGTGTTTACTGATACTTACTGTGAAATTGGCGTAGTCTGGTGGTTAGATGGCTGTTTTGTCCACAGAGAGTGCCTGTGTTCGAATCACAACAATATTAATTTTTTTTAATATATTTTTTCCCCTTCCGTCTTCTCTCCTTCTTCTTCCTCCTCACTGTGTAACGTTAATTAGGGTTTTTTTTGGACTTTGTGAATTCCAGAATTAGGTGCTCTGTAATTAGATCGTTGTTTTCTTATCATCAATCCTTTGTTATGTGTCCTAATTTTGGAGATTAAGGTTGAAACTTTCCTCTACAAATGGCGACTAGAGGAAGCAGATCGGATAAAGTTTAGAGGATATTCAAGCAATTCGACGGGAATCGCGATGGTGGGTTTAACTGAGAAGAGATGGCGGCTCTGGTCGTAGTTGTTTATCAACGGAGGAGGCGACGGCGATGAAGCTTTGGGTTAAATGAGGAGGAAGGAGAAGGAGAGAAGGAGGGGAAGAAAAAAAAAAAAACCGACGGTGGACAATGGGTAAGATTCGAACCCGGGTTCCATGGGTGACAAAACACACATCACACCACCTAACTAAGCCAATTTAATTAGTATGTTTGAGAACAGGTTGTATATATCTGTTTTAACACGTGGAGTTGAAATTTAACGGCGGTTAATGAGTCCGTAACGGCCGTTAACGGCTGTTAAATCACGGGGTCGAATCCACCAACCATTTAAACATTAGGTATTTTTAGACAACATATATTTAAATGATGTATTTTTATTCCAATAAAAAAGAATTGGATATTAAACGTCCAAATAAAAATTATTTTGGGTTTTTTTTGGGAATTTTCCCAAATAAATTTAAGACAAAAGTTATGAGTAAAAGGTGGTAGAATCAAGTGACAAAACGCCATTTAATTTCGAGTGATAGTTTTTGTACTGATATAGAATATACATTTTCACGGATACTTTAACGAATTCGTCGAAATTACAGGGACCCATTAGAAGAGGAAATGACTGGTAAGATTGTATAAATTTTGGTTAAAAACTTAAATCAAACAAAAAAAAAGAATTTGAATTAAATACACAATCATGCACTTAAATCAAATAACTTAAAAAATGGACTGAAGACATGTTAGATTGAGTAAATGTAGACCATACATTAGAAGATTATGTTGAGTTGTGGAGATAAATCTCAATATTGTTTTTCTTAATACAATAGGAGTGGTCAATGACTTTGAAGTCTGAAAACAGAAAAGAAAACTATGAGTTTGTTTGGAGTGGTCCGACTACAAGAAAACAAACCATTTGCGACTCCCATAATAGTCGGAAAACAGTCGCAAATCACTTGTTTGCGACTGTTGTCCGACTAATTAAATTGGTCGCTAAAAAACGGTCGCTAAATAAAACAGTCGCAACATAGTCACTTATTTGCGACTACTTTCTTACCGCTTTATATAGTCGTAAATAAGCGACTAATTTGTGACTTGTATATGTTGTTGCATATTCCCGACTAAAACGCAACTGAGTTTGATTAGAGACAGCTTTGTGACTAAGATTTGTAAGGTGAAAAAAAAAATAGTAGTCCCAATTTAGTCGCTGTATCTGTTTCTTCCAGTTGCAACTGAGTCGCAATATAGTCTTTCGTTGTTGCGACTAATGTATGACTATTTTCTATAGTCTCGTATTAGCAACCATTCTGCCACCAGTGTATTTTGGTTTAGTCACAAAATGGTCATAACTTTGTGGTTTGTCGAGTACAAATTGGTTTTGCAATCATAAACCTAATTCAATTTCGAATTGAAAAGCAGTAATCAAACAGAAATCAGATTAACAACTGAGTAATCAAATAACCATCCTAATTAAACAAGATAATCCTAGTTTTAACCAAAATATTAGCATCCTAATAAAACAGGTTTCATCAAACTTACAAAAGCAACAATTAAGAGAACAAGTTCATAGGTTAGAAGAAGTGTCTTCTGGGGTGCCTGTTGCGTCTGGGATGGCTGCAGCTGCAGCTGTTGTAGTTGGTAGAGTGCCTGCAGCTGTTGTAGTTGCTTGGATGGGTGGTTGAGGTTGTGTAGAAGCAGAAGACAAAAAAGCTGCCAACTCAGGATCCTTATCTTTCATGAAGACGAGGAGCTTCTCCAAGCTGGAGATCCGAGATTGAGATTGGCGGTGCTCCTCATCACGTCTTGCATTTTCAGCCTCGTGTTCAGATATCTTGCGCCGCAGCTGATCTTGAAGCTCCACAATGGTTGCTGTAGAAGAGCTCGCATAACTCTCTTTCCTTTTTCCTTTGTTCAGTGTCTCCACAAGCGATCCAAGACCATAAGGGGTACCTTTGTCATCTTTATGAGTACACTAAAACAAAATCCAAAGAATCAGTGAACAAGAACAAGAAGGATGTCCAACAAAACGAAATCAATTACCTTAAGAAAGATCTCATTCTTTTCATCAATGCTGAGTATACGATCAGTGGAATGTTCAGAGGAATTAGTAGAATTCTGAGGACCCTCCTCGTCCAATTCAGACATCCTGTCTTCAATGCCCTTCGCATACGCCTCAGCAACTTCTTTAGCTTTTTGATCCACAAATGATCCATCAGCCCTTGTATGTGTTGCCATAAACACTTCGCCAAGTGATACAGGACGCTTGAGCTCTTCCTCCTACAATTAAACTCAAACAGATTTAAATCATGGAAGCAATATTAGAAAATCAGAGAAATGATTTGTTTGGATGGAAAGAGAACTCTTACCATTTCTTGATGAACTTGCACAAAAGATTTCTGACCGGCTAAGTGTTTGTGCACTCCAAGACCTCCACGATCAGAGTTTCTGCACTGTGAAGCATTCTCACTCCTCTCAATAGCATCCTCAGTCTTCCAATACACCCACATCTCAGCCCAAAGTGTATCACGGATCCATGGTGGTTGTACACCACTCTACTTTGCTTGACTGACAATCCCTTTCAACCGTTTCTTGGCTATCACCAAGAATCCTTCTCTAACAAGCTCAATAATCCCGACATCCCAATTATACTTCCGCTACATAACAAGCAGTTAAGTTAGCAAAGTTACTAAGTCATATATATTAAACAATAACAGAATGTAAGGTATATATGACATTACCGCAAAACTTCTGAAGTATCTCTCTCGAATGGGTATTGGAGTAACCTTCCAACTGAAGTAAGGCCCATCAAACTTCCTCCGGAAGATTCCAGCAATCACTCTAGACAGCTTCCCTTTGTGCCGGTTAAACCTGTAACGAAAGTACATTTCACTTTAGTTAAGCACTAAGACACTGTGAAAAATAACTCCTAATTATATTCATTTCTTGAAATCACATAATTTATTTGATGCAAATAACCAACAGATACTGAGCAAGAATGAAATATGTTTGATTAACAGCAGAATCAACTATGACAAGTCTCTAAACTTCAAGTTGAATTACCAAACAAAGCTTTAGTCATAAATGAACAAGAACCATGAGTCTATTAATGAACAATAACTTGGTCCAACACAGAGATAACATAGATTCTCAAAACAAACACGGAAAACAAACCAAAATGTTTAACAAACACTAAGCTTTCTACTACAGGACATGACTACATGATTTGCAAATGCTTTTAAAAAAACACAGATGCTCACAAAACAATCACAAAATCACAAGGAGAAAAGGAAAGAGATTACCAGAGAGTCTCAACTCCAGGGATCGGGTTCTGAGACAGAAGTGGAAGATGTTGTCGGCCTGGAAGGGCTAGCAAACGATCCAACATTTCTTGGTAGTCGACATTTTGATCTCCATTTTGTTCTTCAGGCACTTCGTCTACTTCTTCCTCATAATCGTCTACTTCTTCCTCATAATCGTCTTCATCATTAAGGTTTAGCTCTGGTAGTATGACCTGTTGCTCCTCTGGATCCTGACGAGGAGGAGGCTGTGGTTGACGCGGAGGAGGCTGCTGTTGACGAGAAGAAGAAGGCTGATGTTGACGAGGAGGCGGCTGCTGTTGACGAGAAGATGAAGGCTGTTGTTGACGCCCAAGAGGTTGTTTTCGACGAGCAGGAGGTGGTTGTTGAGAGCCAGCCGGCGGTGGTTGGTGAGAGCCAGCCCGTGGTGTTTGTTGAGAGCCACCCGGCGCTGTTTGTTGAGACCCACCCGACGGTGCTTGTTGAGAGACAGCAGGTGATGTTTGAAGAGCAGGAGTCGAGCGTACTTGTGTCGCCGGCGGATATTGGGAAGGACGACTTACAGATTGTGTCGCCGAACTTGGGTTCGACGAGTTAGAAGAGGTTCCGACGCCACTGGGGATGAGTTTAGGATTCTGACCATGGTAGACTCTGGCACCACGGTTATTTGTCGATTTGCCTCCGCGACCTCTCGCTGACTTGCCTTTGGTAGGAGCCATTAGAAACAATTAATAGAGAAAGAAACGAAAGAGGGATTCAAAAGAGAAAGAACCGGATTAGGGATTCGAAAGAGAAAGAGACGAAATAGGGATTTGAAAGAGAAAGAATCGGATTAGGGATTCGAATGAGAATGAAGCGAAAGAGAAGAAGAGAAGGAATCGATTCAGGGAGAGAGAGATTGAAACCCTAGATCGAGAGAGAAGAAGAAGAATCGCAGAGTTGGAGTGAAGAAACCCTAGATCGAGAGAGAAAGAAGATCGAGAGAGAGTGAAGAAAGTGAAAAGTCGAGTGTGTATTTTGCCTAGTAATTAACGAAAAGGAGTCGCTCTTTAGTCGCAAAACAATCGCAA
The DNA here is from genome assembly GCA_905216605.1 of Arabidopsis arenosa. NCBI lineage: Eukaryota > Viridiplantae > Streptophyta > Magnoliopsida > Brassicales > Brassicaceae > Arabidopsis > Arabidopsis arenosa. The sequence continues at coordinate 15,057,097 of LR999451.1, forward strand.
CATCAATTATTTGGGGGGAAAATTAAGCGCCCAAATACTTAGGGAAAATTTCATAAGATTTAACAAAAGTTGCAAAACAGTTGCAATATTCGTCGGAAAATGGTCACAAAACTTGTCGTAATTTAGTCACAATAAAGGTACAGGTCGCGATAATGTCACACAATAGTCGCAAACTGTGACTAAGTTGAGACGGACAATAAAACGTCACAACACAAAAAATTCAAAATCTATGGATTTGATTCACTCTATTGATAGAAATCACTCATAAACACTCACTTTAGTAGCATAGAATACATGTATAAGTGTTAGGTTGGTCAAACCTGGCTTTCTCAACATATTTTATAAATTTTACAAAATTCCCTATCATGTTCATAAAGTAACATGATGAGTTCATATGGATTTAGAACTTTTGAATGTTTGGATTGTAAACATTGAATTTCAAGAGGTTGGTTGAGTCTTTTTTTACTAACTTCAATAAAATCAAAGTAGTAACATATAAGAAAACATGTAAACAAACTTCAATTTACAAATTTCGAATTGAAAATATCGAGAGTTGGTAATCTGTAGCAAAATAGTCGCTAATCTCAGGTGCTAGACGCAAAAGGGTCACAACATCAGTCGTACAATTGTGATATATTATCTTTTTTAGTCGCTAAGTCTCAGGTGTTAGAAGCAAAAGGGTGGCAAACGTGTGACTGTTTTGTGACCGTTTGGTAGATGTGATCGATTATCTTGTTTAGTCGCAGATTGGTGGCAAAAGTGTGACTGTTTTGTGACTGTTTGTGGATCAACTAAGCACAATGCCAGGTTCCACAAGAAGCAAAATCAATCTCAGGTTTGTTATTGTAAACTTTGATTCTTATGTGTTTCTGAATCTTGTTGATTGTGATTGTGATTTTGATTCTTATGTTTATTGTAGACTGCTCAAGTTGATCCTTCGCAAGGATGTATCACTCAAGAAAATTAAAGATTGAAGCAGAAGTAGGAGTAGAGAATGAAAGAAAGGAGAAGCACAAGTAGTGACTGGTTTGTTTTTGTACGTATGGTCACTAATGTGTTGTGAACCTTATCAATCGGGTTATGTAGCTTTTCTTTCTTGTTAAGACTTATGTTTTAAAAACCAATCCAATCTCAGGTTTCTTTCTTAATGAAAACCTAGTCTTTTGGTTTCGTTTTATGTTTCTGTCATATGGTATTGGTATTGGTATTGATCCGTGTAGCAAAAACAAATTACAAAACAACACAACATAACACAACACGAGACAATAACACAAACAAGTTTCATTTAACTCAGAAATCCATTACAACAGTACATTAGAGACCAAAGACATCCAAAATGATAGAAAACAAACATACAACAATGACTCAAAACAAGCAATGACAACAATGACTCAAATCTGAGTCAAACAGAGAACAATGACTCAACCTAGTAGCTTAATGAGACCTACCATGATCAAACAACCAAAAACTAAAAAAATCATCATCTTATTCATCGTGGATTTGAACTCAGACATTTTTTCCAACATAGCATCTTCCACTCTCTCAAAAATCTCTTTCTCAAGCTCCTTCTGCATTTTCTCGAAAATCATCTTGTCGTGCTTCATTGAATCTGTTATGATCTCTTTGATGTCTTCTTGCAGTCTCTTAGTTTGTCCAAACAATGTCGATACCTCATCACACAATGCCTCATCAACCCACTTAAATGTGTGGTTATCATTCATAAGCTACAATGACAATGACAAGTATAAGTACAATGAGAATCTAAAATAAACATCAGACATCAAAGTTCAACGGAAGGGTATTACCCTATTTGCTGCAGCATAACCACAACGAAAGTATCGGCGGCATGGATTTGGGTCGGATTTTGAAATTTTTTGCACGATTTGTTCTCCACACCAACATTTCTTGGGCACGCCTTTCACTCTTTCTCGGACATTTGATGATCCACTTGAAGCTCCAGAGATATTGCTCATGATAAGAGAGGTCGATTTCAGTGAATGATGATTTTAGGGTTCTTTGATTTTCGATTTGGGGATTTTGGAGAAGCAGAATGCGGGTCGGGTTTTAGACATTGGTCGGCTTTCAAAATTGGTTTAAAATTGAGAATTACTGGTTTTCTAGCGGTTTGGTTTGTAAACCGAGAAAACGATGCTTTAGGGGGATTTAGACTACATATTAGGTCGCTAAGTGGTCTCATAGTGCGACGTTTTTGCGACCAAATAAATAGAATGGCAAAACGGTCGGATATGAGTCGCTAAATTGAGACTGTTTTCCGACTAGGTTTTTGCGTCGCTAATTAGCGACTATTTTCCATCTACTTGGATTGTAGTCGTTTAAGAGTCGCATATAAATTACAAAATAGTCGCTCTTTTTTGCGACCAAATAAATAGTCACAACAAGGAGTCCCAAATCGCAGGTTTTCTTGTAGTATATATCACTCGGTTTGAGGTAAGAAAATGTAAAGAGAATAATTGCTGTGTTCAGAAGGAGTGGTCAATCGGCCAGAACACATAAATTATGAAGGACGTTTATTAAAAGTATTTTGGGTATTTTTTTGTTCTAGGGTTTTCTTTTATATGTATTCTTTGTAGTCGCCTCTGTTGAATATCGAAGTAGAGAGGTAGAGTTAAGAGGTTGAGAGAACTTGTAGCTCCTGAATTTCTTTGATCTTAGTGAAATCTGAAGCGCAGAAAGTGGACGCAACTCTTACGAGTGAACCACTATAAATCTTGTGTGCATTTATTTTTCTGCTATAATTTTGTGTTCTTGAGGAGGAATTAGATCTGTAATTCTTAACAACGTGAGTCAGAGAACAAGGTTTGTGTTGTAGTTCAAGAAACAATGGGAAGCGAAGATGGTTCGGCACACGGTATCGGCAAGTTTGATGGTATATATTATTCGTTCTGGAGGATGCAGATCGAAGATTATTTGTATGGTAAAAAGCTGCATCAACCGTTGGGAAAGAAGCCAGAGACGATGAGTCAGGATGAATGGAATCTTCTTGATAGAAAAGTTTTGGGTGTTATCAGGTTAACACTATCGAAGAATTTTGCGCACAACGTCACAAAAGAGAAGTCTACAAAAGGGTTGATGAGAATTCTCTCGGATATGTATGAGAAACTTTCTGCCAACAATAAGGTATTTCGTATGAAGAAACTCTTCTAATTGAAGATGGAAGATGGTAGTCTTGTAGCAGCACACGTGAATGGATTTAACACTGTCAACCAACAGTCATCGGTTGAAATCGATTTTTGATGATGAGGTAAGTGCTTTGATTTCGCTGGCATCTATACCGAATAGTTAGGAGCCCATGAGGACAACGGTTAGTAATTCTGTTGTGCGAAGCTGAAATTTATTGATGTTCGAGATCGAATCCTTGGCGAGGAAGTTCGAAAGATAGATACAGGAGAAGCTTCAACGAGTTCTGATTTTAATGTTGAGAATAGAGGCAGAAGTCAAGACAGAGAGAACCGGAGTCATGGCAGAATACATTCAAGCAGTAGAGTGGGGTCAATCTAAGACCAGACAACCTGCAGAGTGCTGGAATTGTGGCAAGAAATGTCACATTAAAAGAAGATTTGGGTGCTATAGAAGAAGGAAGACAATTGAGGAGCTGGAGCCAATGAAGTAATCGCTGATACATTGGTAGTGTCTACTGATTCTCCAAGAGAGAGTGAGTCTCATGTAGCGGTTGTTGACACCGCGGAAGCGTCGATCTCTTCAGCTGATAGTCAGATCAATTCTTGAATTCTTGAATCAGGAGCCTCCTTCCACACAACTGCACATTAGAGCATAATGGAGAACTATTGTTGTTAGAATTATGGGAAGGTATATCTAGCAGATGGATTACCTTTGGACATTGTTAGTGTTGGAGATATCAATCTGAAGATGTCAGATGCGTGTATGGAAGATAACAAAGGTGAGACATGTGCCAAAGTTGATGAGAAATTTGATTTTTGTATGACAACTTGATGATATAGGACATGATGTCAATTTTGGTGGTGGAGCTTGGAGAGTGACAAAGGGTTCCATGGTGGTTGCAAAAGATCCCTAAAGAAGTACTATTTATATGACCACAACCTATGAAGACACACTTTCTATTGTCCAGAATGCCAAGAAGTCTGAGCTATGGCATTGTAGATTGGGGCATATGAGCGAGAAAGATATGAAGCTCATGGTAGTGAATGGTGCACTTCCTGATTTGAAGATGGTAAATCACCATATTTGTGAAAGCTACATCCTTGGGAAGCATAAACAGGTAAGTTTCTCAAGTGATGGCAGGAAGTGTTCTCGGTTTTCATGAGATGTAAAGCCATGGTTGAGAATGAGACGAATCTCAAGTTGAAGTGTCTAAGGTATGATAATGGTAGAGAGTACATAAGCGGCAAGTTCAGAAAGCACTGCACTGATAATGGTATTAGAATGGAAAAGACTATTCTTGGGACGTTCTGGCAAAATAAAATAGCGGAAAAGATGAATAGGACTCTAAATGAGCATGCACGAAACAAGTGAATCTATTGTTGATTGCCTCAGATTTACATGATGAAACCTGAAGGGTTTGAGATCAAAGGACAAGATAAGCTAGTATGCAAGTTGCAAAAGAGTTTGTATGGGTTGAAACAAGCTCCAAGACAGTGGTATAACAAGTTTGATAGCTTTATGAAGAAAGCTAAGTTCTTGAGGTGTGAGGCAGACCGTTGTTGTTATTTCAAGAGGCTGAAGAAGTCCTACTTGATAGTGCTTTTGTATGTTGATGAAATGCTGATAGCAAGTGTAGAATTGCATGAGATTGACAAGCTGAAGGCAACACTCTCAGAAAAGTTTGAGATGAAAGACCTAGGAGAAGCTTAACAAAATTTTGGGATGAGAATTAGTAGAAGCAAGGAGGGTCTTGTGTTGTCACAAGAGGAGTATGTGAAGAAAGTCGTCAAGAGGTTTAATGCGAATCCGGTTGGTACTCCCCTGGCGAGTCATTTTCGGTTATCCAAGGATCACTCACCTGTGATTGAAGATTAGATGGCTTATATGGATATAGTTCCATATGCTTTTGCTATAGGCAACTTTATGTACGCAATAGAATGTACAAGGTCTGACATTGCACATGCATTGGAAGTTGTTAGCAGGTTTATGAGCAATCCAGACAAAGAGCATTGGGATAATGTAAAGTAGATTATGAGGTATCTAAAAAGGAATCCGAGTTCTGCGTTGTGTTTTAGGAAGTCTGAGATGGGATTGCATGGATATGTTAAAGCTGACAATGGGGGTGACATTTGTTGGTGTCGGATCCCAAACTTCGTTTTCAGGTCCACCCGAAGATTGTCACGTAAGCAAAAAGTCAACAAAGCGTTAGTTAAACTGCTGAACATTCCCGAACCGGAGCGCAAAGCGTAAACCTTACGAGCTGAAGGGTTCGCACAAGGAGACCGGAGTTCGGGAGTAGGTTATGGGCTGAGCTTTGGAGGGCCCATAAAGAATTCAAAAGTGTTTAAACGAAGAAGTTATAGTATTAATAGGAGAATCAAAATGAACACATTTAAGAGTATTACTGCGTTAATTGACCAATTAATGTAGATCATTGTATATAAATATGAGGTCCCCAAGACATAAGGATACACATCGATTTCTTGCTACAAAGTTAATACTATATCATTTTCTCTACGCATTGGTCTACAATTTCATACTATTTTTCTTTACGTATTTGTCTTGTATTTTGGTCTTGAGAGCTTTAGCCCACTGATGTGTCTATAATTTGCATGTTTTCTGCATTCATTCATCATCGTTTTGAGTCTAGTTTCATAACATTCATCACTGTTTCATATCATTATTCATCATTCTTGCATACTTTGCATGATTAGGATAGGTTTGCATACATTCTGCATTTCTGAGTTGTTTTCAGGTGATTTCGAGCTGTTGACGATCAAATTGGAAGAAGCGAGCCGGAATAAACAGACTATACTTGACCACAAGGTCGAGTGCTTCCTGCAACACTTACTCGACCCTGTGGTCGAGTGACACCAGCGCCAGTCCTCCTCAATCACCCGATCACACCACTTGACCATGTGGTCGAGTGACACCAGTGCCAGTCCTCATCAATCACTCGATCACACCACTCGACCCTGTGGTCGAGTGACACCAGTGCCAGTCCTCCTCGATCACTCGATCAACCACTCGACCACATCACTTTGCCATTCACTCGATCACGTCTTCAGAGCCTTCTCAAATCCGCACTCAACAAGACAAGCTGAGCATAAGGAAGAGAAGAGGAGAAAAAGAAGTGTTTGGAAGCGGTCTGGAGTTTCACTCGATCACAAGGCCCAGCTTTGGCCCATTATCACTCTACGGGCCGATTAAGTGGATCACGACCCATCTCTTATCGTTTTACTTTGTTTTGTATAAATAAGTCTTCGAGGGTTTGTCCCGAGACATCAACGCTTTACATCTACGTTTTACATCCAGTTTTAGACCTAGTTTTTGTTTCGAGTTTTCATTTTTGTTTAACCTAGTTACTCTATCGCTTAGCCGCTTTGCTCCTGCAACCTTGTATTCGCTTTCTAGTATTTGATATTTCTGTTTTTGTTTCATCCTTTATCATTTCTGTTATCATGTTTTTAATCGCTTCATTGTTGTTGTCTTTGGTTTTGTCTGAGTAGTGACATAGAGTTCTTAAGGATGGGATAGAATGGTAGTGGGATCCGTAGTCATTTAGATGGTTAAGTATTAGAATTGATTGAATCCCTTCTGGACTAGTTGTGTTTACTGCTTATTTATTTCTGGCCAATTGGAATTCGATCCTAAGCATTCCCGCACCCAGAAGGTGTTCGATGGAATGCTTGATCTACTAGTTCCAGAGATATGCGTCTCTATCCCAAGGGATTGGCCGTTTAGAGCGTTTATTGACTGTAATAGGTTGAATCGTATTGCCTGCATAGTTAGATTCCGTTAATGGGAATTAGTCTGGGCTAGCTTTGCTTGAGGGTTTCTGTCACGGTAGTGAATTAATCTGTTGTTGAACCTGTTGTCTAGGGATAGCTTGATTGCACTTTGTTAACCATCTGAATAGGCTAAGGAGACCACTCCATTCGATTACCCCATCCTTAGGAATTTCTCATCTATTTGATTTCTCTGTTTACATCGCTATTGATTTATTGTTATCATTGCCTGTTTTCATATTTCTTACATGTTTTCACTCATTCACTCGACCACATCCAGTGTCTAGCAACAGACTGTATGGTAGAGTGCTTTTGTTGCAGTTTTTGCCTGTTACTCGACCAGTCACTCGATCACATCCTGCTCCTGGCATCAGCCAGTTGTGGTCGAGTGATTTCTGTATTTCTACAATTTTTCTGTTTTCTGTATAATCACTTAAGAACTGTTACAAACCCAAAACCTGTATTTTCTTGGCATGACTTAGTGACTTCTGATCATATCTCATCTGTTTGCATCACACCTAAAATGGATTAAATACTGCAATGACACGATAGTGTTTTAGGATAATTGATCGTAAAAACCTATTATCAATTTGGCGCCGTTTCCATTTGGGTGTTTGTTTGCTATATTTGAGATTTCCGAATATCTAAGATCAAGTTCTTTTTCGTTTTTTATTCAAAGTTACTAATTCTGTGTTTTATCTGTTTGTCTGTTTTGATCCAGGTACTGACAATCACTAGCTTCACTGGTTGATAGTCGTTGTATGCAAACTCGATCAAAAGGACATCAGAACCTGCTTTTCAACGAGAACATGGACCGTGTTACTCGTGAATTAAGGGAACAGATACAAACAGATGCTATGGCTGACGACCAGAACCCAGAACTACCAACCAACATTGGTGCAGGCGACTGATAACATGGGATTTTCGCCCATATTTGCTATTGTTTTCTTATTTTCTAGGGAGCATTTGGAGTGATTTCAGAGCTAATAAGGAGTTATTCAAGTATTTATGAAGCCAAGAAGGTTTTAAGAGTTTTTGAGCTTTAAAGACCAAAAGGCGATCAAAACCCGTTTCAAGACAGTTTATGTACGTCAGAATTATGGCGTCCGTTCGAGGTATTTCCGATTACCAAATCAAGAGATCTCGGTGGCTATGGAAAGCTAGAAGAGTCAAGATTCGCCTCGAAGTGGAATCAGAGCTTTTTATCAAGCCGTTCAGAAGTTATGTCCAGACCGGCCAGAAGCAATGCAACCGTTCCGGAGCTTCCTGACCACACCGGTCACTTGGGCGAAGCCCGGGCTGCCTCCTACACACTACCCCGGTCACTAAAGCCTCTACCCTGTCCAGAGACGCGAGTTGCACTTAACCTAATCTACGGGAAAAGATGCTCTTACCCCTTGACCTAATCCTTGGTTCCCGAAACCTATAAATACATGTTGAGAGCCCTAACCCTAATGTGTGCCTTCACAGTAAGCTGTCGTGTGCCTCTTTCGCCGTGCCTCTCAAGCCCTCTCTGCCCTCGTCGTGAGCTGCAGCCGTCGCCCCTTGAAGCTTTGAAGAATCACCAAATCTCTCTTCTTTTCTCTTGTTCACTCTAAGATCTCTAAACCCTATTCAGTTCTTATTCTTCTCTTTCTTATGAGTTTCTCAAACCTAACTTTGATGATCTCTTTAACCATGCTAGAGTAGTTTTCTAGTTGGGTTTAAAGGGTAAAATCAAAGGGGGGAATATGGCCGATCGTTTAGGTGGCAATATTTAGGGTTTTGTTTGATCGTTTACACTGTTCTTTCTAAGTACGTTGTTTCTTAATGCATGTAGTTAGATTCATGTAGTTAGGTGTTTCTTAATGCTTGTTTTTTTTTTTTTTTTTTTTTCAGGATAAAAATGTGTAATGTGTATTTACAAAACAAAACTAAATATACTATGTAAAAAACAACGTTGAATCTTCTTATTTTTAATTATAATTCCTTTTTTTTGTCTAAAAGTTTTAATTATAATTCCCTGTTATGAGTTTTTATTTTTTCTTCTGATCCTAAATAAGAAACTTATGCGAATAAGACATAAAACGATTAAGAGGATTTACTTTAACGACACCAAACCCCTGCCTGAGTGTATTTAAATAGCATGGCCCATTGGATTTGTTCTAATTGAGTGAGTTTTTCTTTATCTTTAATCTCTCTATCCCTAATATTCCTACAATATTACATTGTTATGCCACTCCTTTAATCCTTCTTCCTTTTTTTTGTCGTCTCTTTTCTACTTGCTGCCGATAAACGCAATCACCATTAATAGCGTTCAAAATAATTTTACTTCAAATTAAAATTTGTTCACATGAATAATTAAAATAGTCGGTTCAAATAAGTGGTTAATATGCAATTAAAAATAACACGAAATGGTTCGAAGATAAAAAATTTCTCTATCAAGTGTCGCTTATATAAACTAGCACCTTTTTTTGTTTTGAAAAAAGAAATTAGCACATTATTCATCAGATCATATTATTACTTTATACGAAAATGGTTACAAAGCAGCACACCAAATGCGACGCTTTAATCACCTCTACGCCGTCAAAAAAAAATCACCTCTAGATTCCTTCCTTATCTCTCTCCATTCAGTATTAAATAATTATCTGTAAAATTTTATAGATGTAGTGATATGATTGTGAAATTTGAAATAAGATTTAAACAGAAAACAATTTGACAAAAAAATGAGCAAAACATAAGTAAATTAAAAGAAAAAAGTAGGAAAAAATCAAAAATAATATAATTAATAGTATTCTTGAAAAAAATGAATTGTTGTGTTTATTCCAACATATAATGCTTTATGAAAAAACGGTATACTGTGTTTCAAATTATATTCTGGTATGAAAAATGTATTGAATATTTTAATTAATTACTTAAAAATGTAAATTAGTATTAAGAAGAAAGATTTAAATTTAAAATTCTAATGAGAATGAAACTTACTAAATTTATTATTTGGAAATTGTTTTAAAAATGTAAATATATGTGTAATTTATCATTGAAACCTTAAATAATTTAGGTAAATGATAGGATTTACAAAGATTTTCTAATAACATGCAAGTATGGACGCACTAAAGGTTATAATTTAAAAATTCTTTCGTCTTAATATATAGTATATATTAGATAAAATATCAATTTCTATTTGGTCAGAAGAACCATAACAAGTTTCTTAAAATGCTATTTCAAAGATCAAATTTAAATTTGAAAAATGAAAAATCCACCCAAATTTACACTAATATATATACATATTACATTGCCCAAAAAAAGAAAAATGAAAAATCCACCCAAATTTACATTCATATATATACATATTTGATTCCTGAGATTTCTAAATTCAACACTAATTTTTTTATCCTCGTATTGGTTCTTCTAGGTATCGTCGTAACTGTTCTGCTCATGGCCGGAGTGTGTTGGTGCAAGCAGCATTTCTGGGGACGAAGGTTGTATTAGTTCAAGAATGGGTACTCGAGTTAGCGGAACTCTGAATCGTAAGCTTGTAGTCGTAGCTATGCAATGTTTGCCTTTTACTTCTTCTTCTTCTTCTTCTTTCTTTTTCTACTGTCTTTTTTTTTTCTTCTTCTGTTTCAAACTATCTGAAACAGAGTGACTATCCCTCTTAGCAGGCTCGACCCTTCACACATTTTTAATGAAATATTTGTATTGGGCCTCGAAAATTTGAGGCTCGTTTAGTGAAGATTTTTTTTTGTTAAGCGCCATAATTAATCAAATATTCTTCAAAATTAGTAAAATAGGCCTCAAAATTAACAAAAAAAACCCCATAATTAGTAAAAAAGCCTCATCATTAGTAAAAAAGTCATACAATCAACAAACAATAAAAATTCTTAAATAAAAAATAAAAATGTCCCATACTTAGGAAAAAAAAAATTTAAGAAGATTTTACTTTTAAAAAAGTCCCCATATATTTTTTTCGTATTCGGGCCAGATTATACCGGACCAGCCCTGCCTCTTAGAAGTATGAATGATGTAAGAAAACTACATTGATAAAATCCACCCAAAATTTACATTGATAAATATACATTTGGTCAACAACTTAAAATAGCTTAATTCAAATGAGCAAACTTTCGAGAATATTATTTACATATATGATATAATGCGATTCGATACTAATATTTTGTGCGGAAACATGATAAAGAAAACTATGCAAAAATGAGGAAAACATAAGCAAATTATAATGAAAAAGTTAGAAAAGGGTACACGCAGAAGTTCGACAGAAGCTTAATTTATGAATTTGGAAGTTATAAATCATAAATATACATATCTAGAGTTGTACTTAGACAAAAGGTCACCTCCGAACTGTTATTACTAGTTTGATAAAACCAAAATGAATGCGAAGAAAGAGGTGAATAAAATGTTATAAAGAGAGCATGTCAAGTATCGTTAGAATAAGAGAAGAAAAAAGCCGCGGAACTTGGATGGGCGTTCTAATTAAGGATGAGTAAGAACAAAAATAAGAAAAAAGAATGAATGATTTTTGAAGCTAAGATGCGAAATCTTCAGCTCGGACTTGAATGTATATTTGCATTTGCGCAAGAGCAGTGTCTAAGTACGTACCTATAGAGATGGCAGTATGACTCCTATCTCTCTCTCTCCATCTCATACATTAATTCCTTTCGTGATCACTATCTCCTTTTTTTTTTACGTGATAATGTTTTTATAGGATAAAAATAGCGATCATTGAACCCCCTGCGATTACCCTTGATGCCCAACGTTTGTCTCTTATTGATTACGTACTTGCTTTGTTTCCTGCGTTTATTTACTTTGCTTTCTTTACTTGCTTTTATTTACTTTCATTTGCAATCGTGACACAACCAACTCCCCTTTTATTTATTTGTTCTAGCTCTACTTTGTCTTAATAAGCTTGTCCGAACTACTTCTCTCTCTGTGGATTCGATACCCTAAGTACTACGATTGATTGCTGTGCACTTGCAGCTTATTAATTGTGTTATTTGGGATTTTTAAAATCTGATCGTCATCCCGACACACATCAAGTTTTTGGCGCCGTTGCCGGGGAGAGATTGTTAGTTCCACAAGTTTAAGGACTAGGTAAACTCTAGGACTTTTGCTTTTTAATTTTTAGTTTTGATTTGCATTGTTTCAGGAAACCTTAAGGATGATTCCAAGAGCTTTTCCCGAGGAATATCAAAACCTCACGCTTTCGGAGTTTGTAGCACTCCAAGATTACACGGATCCCCGAGGATCACCGTTCCGATCACCGAGAATCGGAGACTTTGAGCCGATCGGACCGTTCCGAAGAAGCCACCACTGGACCGGTCACAACACTCGTGACCGGGGTGCCGCCTTCTGTCCGGACCAGTCACGACCCCTACCAACCGGTCTGGCCACTGCCCGACCACTACACGTCTTCCACCACGGCATTCGATCCTCTGGAGATCAAATCATTGGGAGACACCATTCACCACGTCATGGAGCTGCAAACCATGATGGAGAGTACTGCTATCCGCAAGAAGTAAGGAGTGTAGACGTTCACCCGAACAACTACCCGTTTCGGAACCATGAGTCATTCGTTCCAAGGAGAGAAGCCACGGAGGAAAACTTATGGAGATCATGCAGCAGTTACTTGAAAGCCAAGAGAAAGGCATGAAGGAGATCGATTCAAAATTCACAGAGATGAAAGCCGAATTCGATTCAAAGATTGATGCACTTACCGTCGACATCAAACGTGTAGAAGAACAAGTTGGTGATGTCAAGAATAAACTCATAAACCATTTTGAGGACATTCAAGACCACAATACCAAGATCATCAACATGGGATACTCGATTGATTCCGTGGAGAGCCATCTAATGTGGAGGATTGAGGAGATACAAGGAGGATTAACTAATCCTACTAAGTTTCCCGAGTGGAGAAGTGACCAATCCTACCATGACGAAGAGAAAGAAGCCGCAGCCCTTGATGAGAAGCCAATCCCTGATTCTATGTCTAAGGAGAAAGACTACCCCACCGACGAAGAAGAAGTTTATTTCAATGAGCAAATCAATGAAAGCCGTCTTGAAAACTATCCAAGAAGGAATGATGAGTTGACCGAATCATCTAACGAAGGAGATGAAGGAGATGAGGAGGAAGAACTTAAAGATGTCTATTCTTGTATGACAATTCGAATTCCTAATGAAGAAGTTCCCGAAAACACCAATTTCGGACAACTTCGGAATTAAGGAGAAGCTACCTTCCAAGGTAACCTTAGACCGTACCACCGCCATTGAAGTTTTCTCATTGTGCTAATGAAGATTGGGAATCCAGCCCAAGAAGCCGTGAAGGACGTTTTCACTCACCTTACCAAACGAGAGCTGAGAACAACCAAGAGAGGTTCACACCGAACCGTCTCTCTTTTCACCAACCTAACACGCCTATTCAAGACCATTCTCGTGTACCATGGAGGCAGAAAAGTCATGAGGAGAGACTTGAGAGCTTAATGAGCCAATACCTGGATCAACAAGCTTTGGATACAAGAACACTGCACGTAAAGATCGACAAGATCAATAGTGTTCTTCTGGGAAAAATCGGCGAGCTATCTCTTAACCCTAGAGAAAGAGAAGATCAAGTTGACTTGGATGATATAAATCGGATCCAGTCAAGAGTCAATGGTTTAGACGAAAGCATATGGCGACTTCAGACTCGCATCATGAACTTGGAGACCAGAGATGGGAAAGAAGATGCGGCCTTAGAGGATGTAATTAGACGACAAGGAGAAGTCAAAAATAACAACATAAAGTGTCTTGAAGGGCAATCAAACATCCGAGGAGCGCTAAGGAGAGTTTCCATGGACTCATCAAAAAAGTACATTGGGCTATTCGATAAGATTATCGAGTTAAGCAATAAGGTTGACGATCTATCCTCTCGTGTTGATGGACACCACCCATTGGAAAGTGAGCATGAAGGATCTATACCTGATACAGCTTGCAGCGTCGCCAATACCTACTTGGAAGAGCCACCCGATGAGTTCCAATGCAAAAGAGCTCGTCTAGGGAGGGATAATCCTTCTCACTACGCTTAGTGAGCTACCAAACGTCGAGCCAACGACGTTAAACAAGTGCGCTAAGTGGGAGGCAACCCACTAGGTAAATACTTTTCCTTTGGATTTAATTGCTTTTATTATTGATAGTTTTAGTTCTTGTTTCAGAAATTTCATAAAAACAGAAAAGAAAATAGAAAAGAAGAAAACAGAAAAGCCAAAAAGAAGAAGGAGGAAGAAGATCCCTGGACCGGCCACACCACCCCGTGACCGGTGCCAGCAGGAGGCTCCGGACCGGCCACACCTACCCGTGACCGGTCTCCACTGAAGCCTCTGGACCGGCCACACCTGCTCGTGACCTGTCCAACCCACGCTTTGTTCTATGATTGTTTGGCGACCCTCCGAAGCACGGTGGCAAGTTGAATCACAAGACCGGCCATCCTTAAAGATGCCCGAAGCATGCCGAAGGCGATGGATTGATCAAGCTGCCAACGATCAATGCCAAGAGTCCCCACCGTGACAATCCAAGAGTCGCAACAATGTTCAGCCATCCGTTCGTGCACGACTCCATCCTGTACCGTGTACCAAACCACGTACGTACCGCACCCCGTCCGCGACCGTACCGCAGAGCAACATCCACGTCCGTTCTTCAATTCCGTCCGATGAAAAGATCTAGGATTGAATATCTACCGACAGTATGGATATTTCATGAGTAATCATCGAGACCGAATCCTGAAACAACGAGCGTTTCGCGAGATGACACCAATTCGCCGTACCGCGACCGTACCACGAAGCACCTCCACGTCCGTTTTAAAGTTTCACTCGACCCAATGAGCTGAGATTTGGAATTCACCGTCAATATGGGGATTTGATGAGGAATGACCGAGACAAAATCTTCAAAAGAGGCGCCATTCGCGATACGACACATTCAAGACCGACCGAGCCGTACCGTACGATGAAAGTCGACATCGTCAGAATCCTCTGAGATTCCAAATTTGCTGATTTTATGACCATTCCAGGACATATGATCGAGAGAAAACAGCTTGGGTTCGGACTAGATTGTGAGATATGACGAGATAGCGATCATTGAACCCCCTGCGATTACCCTTGATGCCCAACGTTTGTCTCTTATTGATTACTTGCTTTGTTTCCTGCGTTTATTTACTTTGCTTTCTTTACTTGTTTTTATTTACTTTCATTTGCAACCGTGACACAACCAACTCCCCTTTTATTTATTTGTTCTAGCTCTACTTTTTCTTAATAAGCTTGTCCAAACTACTTCTCTCTCTGTGGATTCGATACCCTAAGTACTACGATTGATTGCTGTGCACTTGCAGCTTATTAATTGTGTTATTTGGGATTTTTAAAACCTGATCGTCATCCCGACACACATCAGCGACGCTCCACGCAACTACAATCGGCGTAATGGCATTGTGCCTCCACCAGTGCAGAACAACAACTTTGAGATCAAGAGTAGTCTCATTGCCATGGTTCAGGGTAACAAGTTTCACGGCCTCCCCATGGAGGATCCACTCGATCACCTGGACGAGTTTGATAGGCTCTGCAGCCTAACAAAAATCAACGGAGTCAGAGAAGATGGATTCAAGCTCCGGTTGTTCCCATTCTCCATGGGTGACAAAGCACATATCTGCGAAAAGAATCTTCCACATGGATCCATCACATCCTGGGACGACTGCAAGAAGGCCTTTCTTGCAAAATTCTTCACCAACGCAAGAACTGCTAGGCTCCGCAATGAGATCTCCGGTTTTGCACAAAAGAATGGAGAAAGCTTATGTGAAGCCTGGGAGCGCTTCAAAAGCTACACCAACCAATGCCCTCATCACGGCTTCAGTAAAGCCTCACTGCTCAGCACTCTTTACAGAGGTGCTCTTCCACGGATCAAGATGCTTCTAGATACCGCGAGCAATGGGAATTTCCAAAACAAGGATGTTGCTAAAGGTTGGGAATTGGTTGAGAACTTAGCACAGTCAGATGGTAATTACAACGAGGACTGCGATAGGACCAACAGAGGAACAGCTGACTCGGATGATAAATACAAGAAAGAGATGAAAGCTATAAATAAGAAACTGGATAAGATTCTCCTTGGCCAGCAGAAGCATGTGCACTTTCTAGTTGATGACGAGCAGTATACAGTACAAGATGGGGAGGGGAACCAGTTAGAAGAGATTAGCTACATCAACAATCAAGGTATCTACAAAGGGTACAATAACTTCAAGACTAATAACCCCAACCTTTCTTACCGCAGCACCAATGTTGCTAATCCACATGATCAAGTGTATCCTCCACAACAGCAGCAGAACCAGAACAAACCTTTTATTCCTTACAACCAAGGTTTTGTTCCAAAGCAATAATTTCAGGGGAACTACCAGCAGCAACCACCACGTGGGTTTGCACCTCAGCAACACCAAGGTCCTGATGCTCCTGATTCTGATATGAAGCAAATGCTACAACAGCTTCTCCAAGGACAAGCATCTGGCTCAATGGAGATCGCTAAGAAGATGGCTGAATTACACCATAAGCTAAATTGTAGCTACAATGACCTGAATGTAAAGGTGGAAGCATTGAGCTCCAAGGTCCGATACTTAGAGGGACAATCTGCATCTACTTCTGCTCCAAAACCTCCAGGGCAACTCCCAGGGAAAGCAATTCAAAATCCAAAGGAGTATGCTAATGTTCATGCTATCACCCTAAGGAGTGGAAGAGAGTTATCCTCCAGAGAGGGACCCAAGCAAGTCACTGAGGACAGTGCAGACCAAGATGGGGAGGATTTCGGTTTCAATGAAGATCAAGTTGACAAGCCAACTGAAGTACTCGACCCCATACTCGATGGTGATACTCGACCAAATCCTGCAACATCATCCACTGCTCTAAAACCAGTTACTGTTAAAACCAAGGAGAAGGTCTTTGTTCCTCCTCCTTACAAGCCTCCACTCCCATTCCCTGGTCGACACAAGAAATCGTTAGAAGATAAGTACAGAGCTATGTTTGCCAAAAACATAAAAGAAGTTGAAGCAGGATACCTCTTGTTGATGCTCTCGCGCTTATCCCAGACTCCCACAAGTTCCTGAAAGACTTGATCAAGGAGAGAATTCAAGAGGTTCAGAGAACAACAGTTCTGAGCCATGAGTGCAGTGCCATCATACAGAAAAAGGTTGTCCCAGAAAAGCAAGGAGACCCTGGTTCATTCACTCTACCATGCTCCCTCGGTTCATTGACTTTTAATAAGTACCTTTGTGACCTAGGAGCATCAGTAAGTCTCATGCCACTCTCAGTAGCTACGATGTTGGGTTTCAACAAGTATAAATACTGCAACATCTCCTTGATCTTGGCTGATAGGTCTGTTAGACTACCTCATGGGTTATTAGAAGATTTGCCTATCAAGATTGGAAATGTGAAAGTGCCTACAGACTTCGTAGTGCTGGACATGGATGAAGAACCAAAAGATCCCTTGATCTTAGGAAGGCCGTTCTTGGCTACAGTTGGAGCAATCATAGATGTTAAGCAAGGGAAGATTGATCTTAATCTGGGGAAGGATATAAAATGAAGTTTGACATCAACGATGATATGAAGAAGCCTACAATAGAAGGACAGACCTTCTTAGTTGAGGAAATGGATCGGCTAGCTGATGAAATGGTAGAGGAACTTGCTGAAGAGAATCACTTAAAAACTGTTTTGACCAAGAGTGGAAAAGTTGGATATCTCCCTAGTGAGACTTTGAGTTCTGAGAAGTCATTAGACTCACACAAGGCAATAGTTGGGTCAGAGATCTACAAGGGTTTGATGGGGTCCGAAACAAAGGTTATGGGAGCAAATGAAGTAAGCTCAACACATACTCGACCAACTGATTCCAACAACAACTCGAAGAAGCCTCCAACTTGCCCTGAGAGCTCATGCTTGACCGAAGAACTCGAGCAAATGATGAAGCCATTGCTCTGGTTAGCAAAGAAAAAAATGAATTCACACTAGAATGGTTTATAAAGAAGACTATCCAGCTGATCAGAAAGAAGCTTACTTTGAAGAAAGGGCCATTGAGTACTCAGTTGCAGACTTGTCAAGAGAGCATGCTGAGTTTAATGATCCATCTAGAGCCTAATAAGTGTGAGGAGTCAAGCTAGAGACTTAAAACAAGCTCACTTGGGAGGAAGTCCCATGTCTATCTTGTACAAATTTTTATTTTTCCTTGTTGTTTTTAATGCATTCTGGTAGTGTTTTCAGGAGATAAGTATGAAGAGCTAACTCGACCATGTTTTGGACTTACTTGACCACAAATGAGATCACTCGACCACGGTGCTGGCCGCAACAGAGGAGATGAGGTCGAGTACCCACGCGGAGCTGGAGCAGAAACTGAGCAAGGAGATTCTTTAATGGCCTGGCAGGAATCACAGGCGGGCATTGATGATCACATCCGCTCCTTCTTCCAATGAGGTAAGTACCTCACTTCACCATTGTTCAATACCATCTCCTATTTTTGTTTTTGATTTTGTGATGTGTTTGTCCTGAGTACTCTCTTCCAAATTTGGTCACACAGAGGACTGTGTTATTTAAGTTTGGGGGAGGGCTCAGGAAGTGTGTGAACTGATAAGTTTTTTTTGTTCTTATTTTCAAATTTTTGCATTGTATATACTCTTGAGTCTGCATTGATCTAAGGCACAGAAAAACCATAAAAATTTGAAAAATTTCTGAAAATGTATTCCACAAAAAGAAAGTGTTCATGTAGTTGCATTACATTTAGGATCGAGTCTAAAGTGTTTCATTTAGGATTGTTGCATATGCATAGGGGACAATGAGGACATAGCCTTGTAAGCATGTTGATTTACTAGATAAACTCAATGCCCTCGTTATTAGTTGTCTGATGCATATGAATGAGTTTGAAGTAAGACTGCACCATGCTCTATTAAAACCACTCGATCGCATGTCACGATACCATTCCCTATCAACTTGAACTTGAATCTGACTTATGATTATCATGTTTGCATCGGTTTTGAACTCATGGATAGAATACATACTTGGATTTTCTTTCACCTATTCACCACTCTTGTTAATCCAAGTAGCTGCTTCCTTTATTGGAGTAGTTCCCATACCCTTAACCAACCTTTCTTTCAAGCCTTGTTATTTCTTGTGTGAATGTGAGGCCTATTTCAGGATTGAGCTTGGTAGAACGTGTTAGGTTTGAGCCGACAAGAGTAGTATCTCATGTAGTTCCAAGGCAACGTTTTGGACTTGGTAGGACTAGGTGGGAACTTATATGGGGGTTGCTATTGAGTGTGAAAAAAAAAAAGAATAGAAACAGGTTAGATTCTTTAGGAGAAGGAAGCTGAAATTCATATTGATCTAGTGAATCGTCTGGGAAGCATAGAATTTGTTCTAAAAAAAAATGGCAACGAAAACATAAAAAAAAATGAATGATAAGAGCCATAGAGTTTAAGAAAAACCCAATTCACTATACTAGATTCATAGAGTTTAAGAAAAACTTCTCCTTAAGAACAGAGCCAAAAGAAAAGAAAAGATGAATTGATCCGAGAAATAATCGAGATACGCCTTTAAGTGCAAAAGGGTAGACTTAGGATCATCATGGGTTTAGAGTTAGGACCATCTACTTGTTATTCACTGTTTATGTCATTGGGTAGATGGGATGCTATTCTTGTATGCATAGGTTGGCGCTTACCTTTAGCATTCTCCTAAAGCTCATTCCCTTTTCATTGAGAGTCCCCTGTTATTGAAAGTTTAACCACCTTAAAGGGACCATCTTTGTCTCATAACCTGTCCTTAGCCAAATGAGTTCACTAACGATGCATTGCTTGATTCATGATTTTGAACTTAAATGAATGTTAAAGGGATTGGTTAATCTTGACGCTCATTGCATTCGGGAATAGGTTTACATCATAACAGAGCATGGCTAAAGTTTTTGAGTCGAAGTCAATCGCATCGCATCTTAGAACTATTAACTTGGACATTGAACTGCTTTATCTTATGCTTTGGTTCTGAGTCCCCAACTTCAAACCTCTCCTTCAGTTATGTCTTCTTATTTGCTTAAGGGCAAGCAAAGACTAAGTTTGGGGGAGTTGATGTGTCTATAATTTGCATGTTTTCTGCATTCATTCATCATCGTTTTGAGTCTTGTTTCATAACATTCATCACTGTTTCATATCATTATTCATCATTCTTGCATACTTTGCATGATTAGGATAGGTTTGCATACATTCTGCATTTCTGAGTTGTTTTCAGGTGATTTGGAGCTGTTGGCGATCAAATTGAAAGAAGCGAGCCGGAATCAACAGACTATACTCGACCACAAGGTCGAGTGCTTCCTGCAACACTTACTCGACCCTGTGGTCGAGTGACACCAGCGCCAGTCCTCCTCAATCACTCGATCACACCACTTGACCCTGTGGTCGAGTGACACCAGTGCCAGTCCTCCTCAATCACTCGATCACATCACTTGATCACACCACTCGACCCTGTGGTCGAGTGACACCAGTGCCAGTCCTCCTCGATCACTCGATCAACCACTCGACCACATCACTTTTCCATTTACTCGATCACGTCTTCAGAGCCTTCTCAAATCCGCACTCAACCAGACAAGCTGAGCATAAGGAAGAGAAGAGGAGAAAAAGAAGTGTTTGGAAGCGGTCTGGAGTTTCACTCGATCACAAGGCCCAGGCCCATTATCACTCTACGGGCCGATCAAGTGGATCACGACCCATCTCTTATCGTTTCACTTTGTTTTGTATAAATAAGTCTTCGAGGGTTTGTCCCGAGACATCAACGCTTTACATCTACGTTTTACATCCAGTTTTAGACCTAGTTTTTGTTTCGAGTTTTCATTTCTGTTTAACCTAGTTACTCTATCGCTTAGCCGCTTTGCTCCTGCAACCTTGTATTCGCTTTCTAGTATTTGATATTTCTGTTTTTGTTTCATCCTTTATCATTTCTGTTATCATGTTTTTAATCGCTTCATTGTTGTTGTCTTTTGTTATGTCTGAGTAGTGACATAGAGTTCTTAAGGATGGGATAGAATGGTAGTGGGATCCGTAGTCATTTAGATGGTTAAGTATTAGAATTGATTGAATCCCTTCTGGACTAGTTGTGTTTACTGCTTATTTCTCTCTGGCCAATTGGAATTCGATCCTAAGCATTCCCGCACCGAGAAGGTGTTCGATGGAATGCTTGATCTACTAGTTCCAGAGATATGCGTCTCTATCCCAAGGGATTGGCCGTTTAGAGCGTTTATTGACTGTAATAGGTTGAATCGTATTGCCTGCATAGTTAGATTCCGTTAATGGGAATTAGTCTGGGCTAGCTTTGCTTGAGGGTTTCTGTCACGGTAGTGAATTAATCTGTTGTTGAACCTGTTGTCTACGAATAGCTTGATTGCGCTTTGTTAACCATCTGAATAGGCTAAGGAGACCACTCCATTCGATTACCCCATCCTTAGGAATTTCTCATCTATTTGATTTCTCTGTTTACATCGCTATTGATTTATTGTTATCATTGCCTGTTTTTATATTTCTTACCTGTTTTCACTCATTCACTCGACGACATCCAGTGTCTAGCAACAGACTGTGTGGTAGAGTGCTTTTGTTGTAGTTTTTGCCTGTTACTCGACCAGTCACTCGATCACATCCTGCTCCTGGCATCAGCTAGTTGTGGTCGAGTGATTTCTGTATTTCTGCAATTTTTCTGTTTTCTGTATAATCACTTAAGAATTGTTACAAACCCAAAACATGTATTTGTTTGGCTTGACTTAGTGACTTCTGATCATATCTCATATGTTTGCATCACACCTAAAATGGATTGACAACCTTAAATACTGCAATGACATGATAGTAATTTAAAGAATTGAGAACTAGTGAAAATCCTACTATCACCCACGACCAAAAGAAACATATTGTCCTGCTATGGATGCAACCACATTTAGGTTTTTGATGAGTCTAGCAGCTGATGAAAATCTAGAAATGCGTCTTATGGATGTTGTAACAACATATCTATATGGATCACTAGATGCTAATATCTACATGAGAATTTCAGATGGATTTAAAATGCCTAAAGCATTGAACTCTATACCCAAAGAATTATGTGCAATAAAATTGCAAAGATCATTATATGGTTTAAAACAATCTGGACGTATGTGGTATAATCTTCTCAGTGAACATTTAATAAAAGAAGGGTATGTGAACAATTCTATATGCCCATGTGTTTTCATCAAGGAAACTATATCCGGATTTGTAATTATTGTAGTATATGTTGATGATTTAAACATCATCGGAACTCAAGAGGAAATACAGAAAGCAACAAACTATTTGAAAGGACAATTCGAGATGAAAGATCTCGGGCAAACAAAGTTTTGTTTTGGTTTACAAATTGAACATTCTCATAAAGAAATATTTGTACACCAATCCACATACACTAAAAGAGTATTAAAATGCTTTAATATGGATAAAGCAAATCCTCCTAATACATCAATGGTCGTTAGATCACTTAGTATTGAGAAGGATCCTTTCCGACTACATGAAGAAAATGAAGAGATACTTGATCCTGAAGTACTGTATCTAAGTGCAATTAGAGCCCTAATGTACCTTGCAAATTGTACTAAACCTGATATATCATTTGCTATTAATCTTTTAGCAAGATTCAGTTTATCCCCTACACAAAGACATTGGAATGGAATAAAACATGTCTTTCGTTACCTTCAAGGGACTACTGATTTAGGGTTATTTTACCCTAAAAACTCAAAAAGTCAAATGGTTGGCTTCGCAGATGCGAGATATTTATCAGATCCACATAAGGCCCGATCACAAACTGGATATGTTTTCATCATTGGGGGCACTACTATATCATGGCGTTCTCAGAAACAGACATTAGTAGCCACCTCTTCAAATCATGCTAAAATCATTGCACTTCACGAACCGAGTAGAGAATGTGTGTAGCTAAGATCAATAAGTCAACACATTCAATCAAGCAGTGGACTACATGTAAATACATAACCAACTATCTTATATGAAGATAATGATGCATGCGTTGCTCAGACAAAGGAAGGATATATCAAAAGCGATAGAACCAAACACATCCCTCCAAAATTCTTTTCATATACCTAAGAGCTTGAAAAGAATAAAGAAATTAAAGTGAAATATGTTCGATCATGTAACAATGCTGCATATCTCTTCACAAAGTCATTACCTACAACAACTTTCAGAAAACATGTCCATAACATTGGAATGCGCCATCAGCAAGATATTTAGAGTATTGTTCCTAGTCATTTGAGGGGGAGCTGGTGTGATAGTACTCTTTTATCTTACTATGGTTTTTACCAATAGATTTTCCTAGAAAGGTTTTTAACGAGGCAACATGAAACAAATCGCAAAGACATGAATGAAAAATGAACTCCAAGGGGGAGTGTTGCAAAAGTCAAAGACACTTGCGTATCCAACATAAAATGGAGCCCATTGTCATTTATTATATATTACAGTAAATATTGTCTATCTTTTGTACTATAAATTTGCTCTTTCACTCAGTTGTAAAGTACACCAAATCGAATACGAAAGAAAACAAACGTAAAGTTCCTTTCCATTATTACTCTCCTCCAATTATTACTCTCTTCTTTCAATCTCTTTTATATTATTCCCATTATTACATCCTTTAGAATTTTTTTTTTTTTTTTTTTTGAATAACCGCGGGTCTCCCAAAGGCTTCCTAGGCCCAAGGACTAATCCCACGAGGCTGGCAATTCCCCTATGTAAACCTGCCAGTGGCCGTGCCTCGAACCCTGGTGGCGGAAGTCACAGCTGTGACCCCTTTACCACTAGGCCACAAGACCCGGTTCCTTTAGAATTTAGAACATGAAAAGAAGAAGAATTATTAGACTATTTACAATACATTTTTTAATTTAATTACAACAGATACCAATTTCTTCCAATTTGTTTTTGTTTTTATTTTATTTTAACCAATTTCTTCCACTTAGCTCTTATTACCTGGGAAAACAAAAAAAAAGAAGAAGAAGACACTGTTACATATTTTATTAACAAATATCCGAAACAATATAAAGAAAACTTCTGGACCATATTGATTCTGGAAAGATACATACAATGGCTGCGTCGTTAGCCTCTCTTTCCTCCTTAGCTAAAGCCGGAGCACCTTCACCGTCCAACCACCATGTCAGCCACCGCCTTCTTCGTCCCCGACTCATACCTCTTACTTCCTCTGTACGCAATCTACTCTGCATCTTACTAATTACCTCGTCTTTACCATTTTTAGTCAGAATTTGAACCTCTTAAACTCTTAAGCATTGATTCTTTAAGATAAATGTTGAAGAGTTTTTGAATTTACAAGACCGTTTTTTATCAGATCGGGAAACATATCACGACGAGCTTCTCGCAGAGACATAAGTCTCAGCAGAACATTTCTGCCCTCGACACCTCTGACGGTGCCGTTAACGTGGAGGTAGACGATGATGATGACGAAGAAGAAGCGTGTGAGCTTGTTAACGGAACAGAAGTGTCTGTTGATGGTGTTGAAGGTTATCTTTTAACGGCGGTAAAGAACAATAACGGAACTGGATTGCTTCTACTCTCTGATGTCTTTGGCTTTCAAGATTCAGCCACACGCGATTTCGCTTACCGTGTCGCTTGCAATGGCTACAAGTAATCAATCTTCTCTATATACTTTATGTCTCTCAAATTCCGAAGTTTGTAATGAAATTGCAATTTTGTGTTTTTTTTTTGGTTGAGATAGTGTTCTTGTCCCTGACCTGTTTCGTGGAGATCCATGGTCGAAAAATCGACCAAAGTCCGAATACGAGGAATGGAGAAGAGGACACGACCCGAACCGTATCAGACAAGACACAACTAGCTTCACAAAATGGATGGTCGAGGAATTTGCAGCGGCTGGAATCTCCAAGAAGCTAGGAGTAATGGGGTTCTGTTTCGGCGGTGGACGTGTTGTTGACGTGTTAGCCACGGATGAGAACGGTTACTTCAGTACCGGTGTCTCGTTCTACGGTACGCGAATAGACTCGGCAGTGGCGGGAGATGTGAAAGTGCCTGTCTTGTTTATTGCTGGAGACAGAGACCCGCTTTGTGAAGTGAAGGGTTTGTATGAAATTGAGGAGAAGATTGGTGAAGGGTCAAAGGTTGTTGTGTATGAAGGAAGAGGTCACGGTTTTGTTCACCGGCCGGAGACGCCGGAAGATGATAGAGACGCGGAGGAGGCGTTTGCTCTCATGAGGAATTGGTTACATCATCATTTGATTTGAAGCCAAATATTTTTCTCTACTCTTTGTACATCCAAGTTAAAATAAAACTCGGATTCTAGTAAATACCCAAATAGAAGTTAATTAATAAGATAACTAATGAAGAGGCATTTCGAGAAAACCATAAAAATGTTCAACATGTAATCAAATCTTGTTCTCCTTCACGTAAACTAAATTGCTATGCTAATGTTTCATGGTTTGTTGAATCTGATCAAGGGGGTAGCTAAGGAATATCCTCAAACAAGTCGCCTTGGTCCAGTTGTAAAAGAGAGAAAAGTCTCCGCCACCTGGGTTCGAGAAGCATTGGCCACCGGAGTTCGAATTCTGACATGGTTTCCACGGACCCCAGAATTAGTCATTAGTCTTTGGGCCTAAAAAGTCTTTAGGATCACTTGAATTATGAAAAAAGGAATATCCTCGTTTTCAATCGTGTTTTGATGCAAAAGTAACAACTTTTATTTGGGCAATGTTGTGTTTGGACAACCTTGGAGTGGAAGAAATAATACTTGTTGAGAGTGCTCATACAAGCTTTAAAGACCCTCATACAAGCTTTGAAGAATCATCATCATATCCGGCCAAGATTACATTGGTACACAAAGGTAATCATTTGGATGGCAAGAAGGGGTTTGAAACCATTCTTCAAATTCAATGGAGTTCAAGCCAATCTTATGCTGAATTCATTGCCAAAAAAGGTTTTTCATCCTCACCTTATGTGTTATTCTTATTATAATATTCTTCATTTTTATCACCAATTTTTGCAATGGAGATCACCCAATGTATGTTCTCAAGTTCACCAAACAAAAACAAAAACAAAACAAAAAAACTATTAATTGAACATTTTGAAATATGGTTTTCGGATGACATGCATATTTTATTTATTTATTTCAACTTCAATAAGTTTTACAAAGAGAAAAGCTAGAAACTTATATAGTCGATCTAATCAAGGAAGATGACCTAATGGTCATAATCCACACAATTGTTATTATATAGATGTTGAGGCAATTGAAAAGAACTTCTTTTCCTTTATTAAGAATCACTTAAACAATCTACAAGATATGTTTAATCATATTTACACGACGTTGACACAACTCGTCACTTACCAATTCTTAATCTACCCAAACTCACAACACAGCAACAGCTATGCATACACTCTGTTCACTCACCAAGAACCCTAACAGCTTCTAGCCTAGTACTTGAGATTCACAGAGATAGTCTAAACGCCCACCTAAACCTAAAGTCTAGACTGCGAATATAAAGGAAGCGTCATAGACAACTTTCCTAATCTTCAGATCACACCAAATCTTCTTTCCTTGATTTGATCGTATCTTCAATACACCGAATAACTTGAGCATCACGTTCTGGAAACTTCCAATCACCAATCACTGCTCGCCACGTCATCTTCATTTAATGTCTCGCAGTTTCCCGCATACAGCTCTCTCCTGTGCTCCACAGGATCTTCCTGTAGCCCGACATCCATATGTCTTCAATCTCCCCCTTTTTACCTGAATGTGACACCTCAAGCTCCAGAGCTACCTGTCAGGGTTAGTTTGCCAAGATACACACCAAGAAGCACCAATGTATATTTCAAACTCAAAAGAATTCTGAAATAACATTCATTAGCAAAACAGAAACTGCTGGGGATTCAAGTTTCAACACCCAACAGAAGCAAATACAGAACAGTAGTGCAAAATCTATCAAAGACACACCACACATTTGCTCCCCCTTATTACTAGGCCTAGTCTAAACTAATCAGCCACTAGTCTCCTCATCACTAGGATCCCCAGCAGGATCTCCATCAAAATTACCATAAAAATTACCATATTCTCCCCCTGCTTGAGTGCACATTCATGTAAAAACCAAAAGCCATCAAGTTATGCAGGAAAATCAGATGAAGGAGAACAAACACTTACCATCCAGGCGACGCTTCATCCAAGATAGCTACAGCCAGGAGATCTGCAAGATCATCATGAAGCAAGGTCCTTGATGTCTGAAATGGAGGTGCAGCATTCTAAGCTTCAGCAGTCTCGACCCTGAATACTCCAGGAGAACGAGATAATGTATCAGTTGGCAGAGTCAGAACAGCTCTCTGGGAGGACAGCACCATATCTATCAGCAGAAGACGATCAGGCCGCAGAGTAGTCCGATTTGTGCCAGGAATCCAGTACACAAATGTAAGACTGTCAGCACAAGTTTCCAACTCAGCAAGATTGACATAAAAACTCCTTCACAACCAAGCAGACCTGTAATTGCATCAAAAACTCGAAATTCCAATAAGATACATAAACAGGTTTTAACCGGTGAGATAACCAATTCACCCTTGCTTTGAAATTCGTTTTAACATGCACTCTGTACTGTACAGATTGACACTGTTGAGCACAAGAATATCACAGGCAACCACTAAACAACCAGAGGCAGGAAGTGACCATGTCAGAGATCCAAAATTGTTTTCCATGAAACACTTTATTTGAAAATTAAGATCATTTTGGAGTCACTCAGTAAATGTATCACGTCATACCTGTGAACACAGAGTTCCTGAAGTAACATGATATGCACATGAGCAAGCACATCGAACTGTAAAACCGGATTCAACCCACCAGCTCAGTGAGGTAGCTATTTCTCTGTTGAGGAGCTTTCACACACACTGTTTCACTCAGACTAGTCTACACATCTGCATACTCAGCCAGAAAACATTCTCAAAACAGCTTTCAGCTCCTTTTTTATTATTTTTTCTTCATCAAAAATGTAGGCGAATAGTGGTATCATGGGAAATTTTCCTAACCTCGCTTCCATCTTTGTGTGATCATCCCTTTCGAAGTAAAATAATGAGGTCATAGGAAATTTTCCTACCTCTTTACTCAAAAGAAAATCATTTCATCTTTTCATTCCTTTGTTTTCTTTTTCTTTTCTCTTGTTTTTCAATGACCAAGCTTGATATGCTGAGTGCACAGGAAAGCCATTTCTGTTGAACATCGTCGAAGCCAAGTATGCAGAGCAGCTCTTTTTCTGAGAGAAGTTGCCAATAGGAGGTTTTTCTTGCTGTAGTCAGTACCACATTAACCAAGGGATTAAAAAAAAACTGCTGTACTCCTGTGCAGTGATCCTGTTCCAACAATCCCTTAGTGACAAAAACCAGGTCAGTTTTCACAAATACCAAGTGACTTTTGCAAATTTGTGAAAGTGCTCAAATCAAGTGGTTTAGCAAAAATATCAGCCAATTGTTTCTCAGTATCAATATAGAGGATCTCAACAAGTTTCCCTTCAACTAGCTCTCTGATGAAATGGTGCCTAATACCAATGTGCTTAGTGCGAGTGTGATGAACAGGGTTCTTAGTAATATCAATTGCACCTGTATTATCACAGTTTATCAACAGAATTTCAGAAGTCATACCATAATCCGCAAGCATTTGTTTCATCCATGGTAGTTGAGTACAGCAGCTCCCCATAGCAATGTACTCAGCCTGAGTGGACGACAGGTAGACGCAGTTCTGCTTCTTGCTATGCCAAGCGATCAGGTTGTTTCCCAGAAAGAAACATCCTCCAGATGTGCTTCGTCTGCCATCAAGACATCCTGACCAGTCTGCATCACAGAAACCTGCAAGATTATGATTAGTATGCTTGGTATAGGACAACCCATATTTAACTGTACCTTTGACGTATTTGATAATACGTTTAACTGCATTTAGATGGGATACACGTAGACAGGCTTGGTAACGAGCACACAGACCAACACTATAACACAGGTCTGGTCTGCTAGTTATCAGATACAGCAGACTTCCGATCATGGCTCTGTAGAGTTTCTGATCAACATCCTGACCATCTTCATCAATCTTGTTCTTGAATATCCACATTGTGCCCACAACATTTATCTATGCAGGTCGAGGTACCAGATCCCACACTTCATTTCTGGAAAACTGATTTAGTTCCTCTGTACAAGTACCATACCAGAATTCATCTTCAAGAGCTGCAGCAATATTCTTAGGTTCAACTAAACACACAAAACACGAGTGCTGCAGCATTTCTTTGAAGTTAAGCTGAACACCTCTGGTCGTTCTTTCATTCAGATCTCCTATCACATCAGCAGCTGAATGATACTTATGAACAACTAGCTTCTTTGCCGTAGAAGGTACAACAGGTGACTGTGCCTCAGATGATACTTCTCTGTCAGTGACTTTTTCTTCAAGAGCTGTTTCAAATGCGTCTACTGCAGGTGCTTCTACAAACTCGTCTGATGTAGGTGTTTCTGCAGACTCGTCTGATGTAGGTGCTTTTGCAGACTCGTCTGCTGCAGATGCTTCTGGAGACTCGTATGCTGCAGATTCTTCTATGTACTCGTCTAACACAGGAGGTAACACAAATCTATTTTTATCATCAAAGACCACATTGACAGCATCACCAATTACCTTGGTTCTCTTGTTATACACTCTGTATGCTGAGCTGTTTGTAGAGTATCCCAAGAAAATTCCCTCATCACTTCTAGAGTCGAATTTTCCGAAGTGCTCATTTTCATTAAGAATATAAGACACACATCCAAATACACGAAAATGGCTCAGATTCGGATTTTTTCCCTTCCATATCTCGTATGAAGTGGTCTTTGTGCCAGGTTTCACATAAACCCTGTTGACAATGTAGCATGTTGTGCTAACTGCTTCTACCCAGAAACCTTGAGAGATGTTATTACCATGAATCATAGCACGAGCCATTTTCTGCAGTGTTCTGTTTTTCTGTTCAACAATTCCATTCTGCTGAGGTGTTCTGGGTGCTGAATACTGATGTCTGATTCCTTGCGTTTGATAGAACTGTTCAAAGATCTCATTCTGGAATTCTCTTCCATGATCACTTCTTATCTGAATGATCCTTCCCTTTTCATTCTGAAGCTGTAGGGCAAGAATCTTAAAGCTTTCCACTGCTTCAGACTTCTCTCTTAGGAACTGAACCCATGTGTACCTTGAAAAATCATCTACCAACACAAGGATGTACTTCTTCCTATTGATACTTTCCATTAGTACTGGACCCATGAGATCTATATGAATCAGCTCAAGTACCTTTTTAGTTTCAATTTCAGGTACCTTCTTATAATTGACCTTGATCTGCTTTCCTTTGTTACATACACTGCATACAGACTCCAGTTTGTCAGCCAATTTTGGTACACCTCGAACCACTCCAGCGTTCACAATCTTAATCAGGGTCTGAACGTTCATGTGTCCAAGTCTCTTGTGCCACAGCTCCAGATCATTAACAGACACAGACAAACAGATATCTAATGCCTTCCACATGTAGCAGTTATTGCCTGAGCGCACCCCACACAGTACAGTGTTTCCATTTTCATCAACAGCTTGACAATCAGTCCTAGTGAAGATTACTTTCAGACCATCATCCCATAGCTGACTTATGCTAATCAAATTTTCTTTCAAGCCTTCAACGTAGTACACATTTATCAGTGATGGTTGATCATCACATTCGATGTTTCCTTTGCCTCTTATACGTCCTTTACCACCATCACCAAATGTAACTTTTCCACTGGCCTCTTCTGTGAAGGTTGACAGAACACTTGAATCACCTGTCATGTGTCTTGAGCAGCCACTGTCAAAGTACCAAGGGTTATTTGCAGTTCCATCTGTAGATGTGTAAGCTACCTTTGCAGTGAACTCCTCATCTTTATCAGACTCATCCAGTTGTACAATCGTCACGTTACAGGTTAGACTGATTTCTTCAGATTCAGAGACTGCTTTGTTATACTGTTTCTCATCATGCTCTGAATCTTTGTTGTACAGGTCTATCTTGCGAATCCAGACTTTACCAAACTTGGATGGTTCAATAAAGCATTTCCGTGCTTGCCACAGTTGCTTGATCTTGTCTTGAAACTTATAACAAGACCTTCTGATATGACCTGGTTTTCCACAATAGAAACATTCAAACACTTTTCGACCTCTGTTTGACCTGGTCCACTTCTTTCTGGATGCAGTCTTTCTTGGTGCAGTCTTCCTGTATTGTTTAGCCGTATTATTGTTTGACCTGGTCCACTTCTTTCTGGGTGCAGTCTTTCTTGGTGCAGTCTTCCTGTATTGTACAGCCGTATTCTGTGGAGCATTCTGATTCACCTTCCTAGGCTGCTGTTTCTCTTCCACTTGAGCTTCTTCATCATGATAGGTTGTACTCCTCACGAACTGAACTGTCTTTGGCATATCCATAGATGCTTTGGGAGCATATGACTGATAGCCCAATCCTCTATGACTTGAACCAACTATTCCCATGGACAGAATCTGATCCAGATTTTTACCACCATTATTCAGCATTCTGATCTTCTTGTGGTTCTCACTCAGTTCTCTTTCCAGCATTAAAGCTTTTTCTTTCTCCTTTTCATAGCTCTCAAGTAAGCATTTCATTTTCTTCTCAAGAAACTCCTTTTCTGACACAGGTAGCTTCTCGCCAATTTTTCCTTCCTCCACTTCTTCTTCCAGCATGTTCACTTGTGCCACCAGCATCAAGTTTTCCTTAGTGAGCTGCAGCTTGTCATTGCTCAGAGAGATCCAGCTGTCATACAGAGTCTTGTAGTCGTCACTGGTGATCTGATTTCCATCATCATTATCTGAATCAGAATCCTCACTGGAGTTATTCTGATCTTTTGCACTGAATGCCACAAAATTCATCATAGGTTCAGCTTCACCATCACTATCTGATTCAGACTCACTGAAGCTCAACAAAGATTTCTCTTTACCTTTCTGTGAACTTGGACATTCTGATTTTACATGACCAAATCCATTACACTCATAGCACTTCAGCTCCTTGCGTCTTGCCACAGGACATTCAGGTCGAGTATGTCCTATACCTCCACACTCGTGACATTTCAGATCACGTTTCCTTCCTGATGATTCGCTCCTTACAGGCCTGCTGCCTGACTTTTCAGCATCACTTCTGTTCCAGCGACTGATCTCTCTTGTGTCCCTGCTGTCTCTGTCCTTACCCTCTTTAACCTGTTTCAAAGCTTTTCCGAAATTTCTGGCCATGAGAGACAGATTGTCTCTGATTTCTTGCAGCGGATCTGGACCCTTTTCTTCATCAGCTTTGACCGCTATTCCTTTGTTCTGGTTTCGTTGATCTTCAGCAACTTCCATCTCTTCAGACTTTAGAATGCCAACCAGATCTTCATATTTCAGGGTATCTGTGTTTCCTGAAACTCTCATGACAGCTTTGTGTGCAGCGTATTTCGGTGGTAGGCAACGAAGCATCTTCTTCACCAGCTTTTTCTCCTTGTACATTTTCCCTAATGATTTTGCTTCGTTTGCAATCCCACTCAGCTTAGAACTGAACTGAACAATTGTTTCTGAAGGATCCATCTTCAGATTTTCAAAGTCTGTAGCCAACTGGTCCAGCCTGGTGCATTTTACACCAGTGTTGCCCTCATGGGTTTTCTGCAGAATATCCCACATCTGTTTAGCATTCTCACTTCCTTGAACCAGATTGAATTCATCATCATCAAGGCATGAATATATAGCATTCATAGCCCTTGCATTGAACTCGGATAAATTCTTTTCTGCATCAGTCCAGTTAGCTTTTGGTTTCTTCACTTTCAGACCGTCTTCTGTTGTGCTGAACGGAGGTTCCCAGCCATCTTCAACTGCAGTCCAGGCGTCCTCTCCCTGTCCTCTGATTAACTGCATCATCCGAGTTTTCCAGTGACCGTAGCCTCTGTGATCCAGCATCACCGGTCTGTTGAGTTCTGCCTTCGACATCTCTAATCTGCAGGATCTTAACCTGTATTGAGTTAGTACTCAGGTCGGTCACCCGCTCTGATACCAAGTGTTATTATATAGATGTTGAGGCAATTGAAAAGAACTTTTTTTCCTTTATTAAGAATCACTTAAACAATCTACAAGATATGTTTAATCAGATTTACACGACGTTGACACAACTCGTCACTGACCAATTCTTAATCTACCCAAACTCACAACACAGCAACAGTTATGCATACACTCTGTTCACTCACCAAGAACCCTAACAGCTTCTAGCCTAGTACTTGAGATTCACAGAGATAGTCTAAACGCCCACCTAAACCTAAAGTCTAGACTGCGAATATAAAGGAAGCGTCATAGACAACTTTCCTAATCTTCAGATCACACCAAATCTTCTTTCCTTGATTTGATCGTATCTTCAATACACCGAATAACTTGAGCATCACGTTCTGGAAACTTCCAATCACCAATCACTGCTCGCCACGTCATCTTCATTTAATGTCTCGCAGTTTCCCGCATACAGCTCTCTCCTGTGCTCCACAGGATCTTCCTGTAGCCCGACATCCATATGTCTTCAATGCATATTTTATTTATTTATTTCAACTTCAATAAGTTTTACAAAGAGAAAAGCTAGAAACTTATATAGTCGATCTAATCAAGGAAGATGACCTAATGGTCATAATCCACACAATTGGAAAGAATTCTATATGCCTAAAAGAAAAGGAAACAAGTTCAATCCTAATATAAGTACTATAATCAAAATATTTGAATTTGAATGAATGTTTTCTTGGCTTGATTTAACTAACTTGAAAACGTCTTTAGCTCCTTCGGTAAATTAGGGTACCTCTAGAGAGCGAGACAATTCTAATTGATAACTTTAGTTGTCTGTGCTCTTTGGATAGTGTACTTATGGAACAGAGGTGTTCAGATCCATGGAACAGAGGGCTACATATGTTCTTGTCCAAAGCTCAATATGCAATGTTTTTGAGTCTTCACAATTCATGGGCTGTTTTGAGCACTTCTTGAAGAAGACATTCTAGGCTGGCTCCATGCAATAAATAATTCCTTCTTGGTATGTTCTGGTTTAAGGTTCTCATTAATTATAAAGTACATAAAACGTAAGGATCTGAAAAATATAAAGTGATATTCACATCATTCTACTGTTTTTTAATCCTTCTAAAAATAGATCAAACCTTGGGTAGAGAGATCACAATAAGTAATTTTTCTAGTCAGTCAAAAGAATGTGAAGAAATAAAATCTGGACCACTTTCCAATCTTGGGAACACACTCGGTCCACACAACAAAAACAAAGTGGGCCTCGATCTGACCCAACATAAGAACACTTATCCTCTTCTCTCTTCAAATTTAATTCCGTTAAAAAAAAACACACACATTTTTTTACGAAACTCTCTTGAAAAAGAATAAAACAACATTAGTGGAAAAATATACTTTTGACAATAATGGAAAGTAAATAACCTAGCCCCTTAATTAATGGCGAAGATGATAATAAATTATTAATGATGATAGTAATGAAAATTTTTCTCATTCCTAATGATTTTTGATGCATATTATCAACGAAATGATAATGGAGATTTCGACATTTTTTTAAGTTTTTCATAATCTTTTTTCTTAAGTCAAAAAAAACTTCGAATCAAGAGAAATGAAAATGGTAGAAAATTTCGAATGATCGAAATATGAAACTATATAATAAAATCTGCATTTTTGTTTATCTACATAAAGATCAAAATCTAACGAACCAAAAAACAAAATTACGAAAGAAGAGGAACTTTAACAATTTGATCGGAATCAAGATCACGATCACGATCACGATCTTGATCTTCTTCACCGCAATCATAAACAGATCTAACCAAAACCAACTGATCTTCCAAGTATCTCTGAAGCAATCCAGCTTCTTCTTCCGGTTCAAATCCGCCGCAACCACAACCTTCTTCACATCTCCGGAGCCTTAAATCATCTTCATCCGCGGCGGATTTAGCAAACCAAGGATGACGACTACGGAGGCGGCTAAAGATCTCGACGGCGCAGAGAATTGGGATTGAGGCGCAGAGGATTGGGATTAGTAATGGAGAACAGAGGAGAAAGAAAATGAAGCGGCTCCGTCGTGTACGAAGGCAAAAGACGTCGGTCAACATAATGATGACGACGGCGCGTGAAGAGTCATGGCTGGATTAAATGGAGGAGAAGAGGTCGTGCGTTGTACCACGACTTGGTAAATGAGTGGGATCATAGAGAAGCTTCTTTGGCACATGACTTTGTTCTTTTTATTTGACTTTTTTATATACTTGTCTTTGGCTTTCTCATGTGACTATTTTACTACAAAATTTGATCTCTCTATTATATATTTATATTGAACAAGACCATTTTTTTTTTCCATTTTGCTTTCTGATTTACTAGTTACTTGCATAAACTTCCTATTACCAGGTAATATCTAACTTAATATCTCATTACCATTTACCTGATAACATTATCTATATTTGTTACTTAAGACTATTAGTATGTTTTTTTATTTAATGCTAAATATCTTCTAAAATATGAATTTGCATTTAATGCGCTATATGCATCCTACAAAACTAACGATTTTATTGTCTTGTAGGGGCAGTTTCGTCATATCAATTTTGCTGGAAAAATAAATCTAAGGTGTTGATTGGTTCTTCCGCTATCATCCGCATAACGGTTGTTAGCGGTTTGTTTCGGTTGTTAGCAGTTTGTTTCGGTTATTAGCGGTTGGTACCAATCATAGAAACTGTTCCATACCGTTTTGGACCGCTCGAAATCGCCGGATATCAAAAGCTCATTCCCGCAAGCGTTTGCGGTTGCGGATGATTGCGGTTGGCATAAAAAAGAAAATAAACTAAAAAAAATTTAGCAAATTAAAATATATATTATAAAGTCCTATATATATTCAAAGTTAATTCTAAAAAATAATCATTATCTAACATTAATTTTTTAATATTTATAATTATTTTCACTATAAATTTTATTTTTTAATATTTGAATAATTATTTAGTAGTTATTTATGGTTATTAATTATTAATCATGTTTAAAAATTTTAGGTTTTTCATAAATATAGTTTTTGGTGTTTTTATACATTTTCATAATTATATATTACATTTATTATAGTAAATTTTGGTTTAACCGCTATCGTATCCGCTGATCAACCAGTCGTAAATCTCCCGCAAACTCTTTTATTTTCAACCGCTAAACCAGTTGGTCAAAACGCTAAATAACGCTTGAAACCGCAACTGCGTGCTTCCGCAAACTCCCACAACCACAACCACAACCGCTGCGTTTAAACCAGTCAAGCCCTAAATATCTTTTTTCTAAGTATAAATTCTTAATTTCATCGTCGTCTATCTATAGATTTTTAACTTACCTTTTTTATTGAAATAGTTACATATTGGAAACTATTAATTTATTTAATGGATACGCAAATGAATAAAATTTATGATGAATACTGGAATTACTTGTTTGGATATTTAAAATTCTAAATATTTTTAAAAATTTATAAGCATTATACAAAGTTTCCATAATTTTTAAAACGATCCAAATTATCATCCTATATAGTAAAATCACTATCGAAAGTATTTTGGGACCGGGAAATTCTATTAATTTATAAAAGTATTAATTTATCGATAAACTAATTTATAGAGAGATTTTACTAATTTTGTAATTTCTTTTAAAAACTTCTATCTGAAAAACAGTTTTTTTTTTTTTGTCTATATTCAATATTTTTTATTAACTAATTACAAGTAGAAAAGCAATTATTAAGTTTAGAAAATAACACAAATTTTTTTCGATCAAATAAAACTATTAGAAATGAACTCTACCAAGAATTAATATAAATTTAAGAAAAACAAACAATAGAAATTTTATATTTCATTAAATGTTTTACATATAATATTTTAAATATATATCATAGTAATTCATATATGATATATATAAATTAATATTTTATATATATACTAGGATATATATATATATATATATATATATATATATATATATATATATATATTGATAAGTTTATATAATTATTAATTTATGAAATTGATGGGGCCATATGTTTATAGAGGATTCATAAAACATTTTATCTTATTATTTTACCGATTTGTGTCATTTTTTACACTGGTCCCAACTCAGGAGCAGAAGAATTTATTCATTTATAAAGGTTATTAATTTATCGAGTATTAATTTATAGAAGTTTAACAGTATTAACATTTACCCAAATTAGTATGACTTTGGTTAATCATGTTTTTTGTCCAAAGTTTCCAAACTTATCTTGTTATTCGAATAATCCATTTCCGCTTTTTATATGTTATTGTCCGTCTTGATACTAATGGTGGATCCATTAATTTTTATTCTTTACTAGGGGCATAAATATTTAATATTTATTTAAAAATCAAAACAAAATAACAAGACATATTAATTTATATTATACTTTATTTCTTTCTAAAATTTGTTATTCATGTTTATTTGTAATATATGTAACACAAAATGTTTGTAACTAAAACAAACTCAAACAATTAATTAGAAATTGATTTCTAATTTAGTTGCTTATGACTGCTTTCGGGTGTGACTGGTGAAAATTTAAGTGGAATTGAGAAGAAAAATAAGGAGAGAAGAAAATATACTTTTAGAAAAATTATTTTTCTACTTCAGTTTTGTAGAGGAAAGTTTTCTCTACTTTTTGGCTTTCTCATGGTAATTAAGAGAAAAACGTTTTCTTCTTGATTGGTGTAAATGTAAAAAAAAAAATTCCACTCTTTTCTTTTCTTCTATTGATGCCTTCCAGTCACACCCAATGATAAATATTCATCGGCATTGAAGGAAAAAAAGGATCGAATTGTTACAAAAGTCAAAGAACATATGCGTATATAACTTAATATGGAGCTCATTGTCATTTTTTTACAGTAAATTTTATCTATATTTTGTACTATAAATATGAACACTTTCATTCAGTTGTAAAATACACAATTCTACTACGAAACAAAAGTAACATAAAGTCTCCCACTCTCTCTCTCTATTATTACTCTCTTTCCCTATATTTCTGTCTCATTTATGTTATCTACATTATTTTCTCTTTTAGAAGATGAAAAGAAGAAGAGTCAATAGATTGTCTAATTTATTTATGATATATTATTATATTTAATTACAAAACGAATATGAATGTATTAAAAAAAAAACAGAAAATTATCTACCTATAAGAATGTGTGAAAATAGCTAAAAGTTAATAATAATTTAGTACAATATTATGAAGAAAAACAAATCTCAATTTGAAATTTTGGTAAAAATTATTATGATTTGAGGTTTCGATGGAGTGTAAGAAATTTATTGATAAGAATGACTAAAATTAATCAGAGGCAGAACATATAAATTAGTGGGAGCATAATTACTATTCCATATAAATTAAGGAAGTCAAAATTTACCCGGTGCAGATGCATCTCCAAAACTCTATATTGTTCCGCCCATGCTTGTTACCCGAAATGGACACTCCAAATATCGTCATCCACAAGAGAAAAGACTACTCCACAAACACTCCAAATATTGTTCATCTATAAGAGAAAAGACTACCCCACAAACTCCTAACAGTAGTTCTAGACATTGTAGATTGAGAAGTAAAAAGAGAGGACCTTATGAAAACTTATCTTTCTACTGAGAACTTTGATAAAAAGTTATCATCTACTTTTCCTCTTAAGAATATCTAAAAATGTTTAGCAAATCACCTTAACAAGTCATATCAGCAAATCTTCGTTGCAAGTTAGTTTCCCGAGTCCTTGTCACCTTCTAGACTTCTGCCATGCCACATCAACAGCTCCTTGTGCCCAGTCACCATGATCAGGGCCGGCCCTGAGCCCAGCAAGGTGAAACATGGGCTTAGGGCCCCCAAAATTTCTAGCTGTTTTTATTTTAAAAATAGGCCCCCAATTTTATAAGTTTTTGCAAAAGAGGCCCCCAATTTTACAAACTTTAAACTACCCTAAAATTTGCTTGGGCCCCACAAACTCCTAACAGTACCATGATGCGTCCTTGTCACCTCCATGACTCATGATGTGTCCTTTGATGCATCATCTGTTTCCATCAACTTAAGGTTCATGAATCTGCATCTTCAGTTATGTTACCAAATGATTGTTAATCGTGTTGTGCTGAACATTTTTGGATATTCTTAAGAGGTTTTGGAAACTAAAAATATTCAGCAAATCACCTTAATAGGTTTTGGAAAAGATACGTGAAGAAAATGTTTATTCCTTGTGTTAGATTTTCGAAGATTCTTGTTTAGAATTTGGGAAGTATAAGTAGTCTAAGGAGGTTATATACCGTCGTTAACACTTAGAAGACTTGTGTGAGGTTTGTAAATTTTTAAGTTTTTCCAACGACAAGTTGAGAAGGTGAGTGTTCGATAAGTTCTTGAAATATCACGGTTAGGTGTTATCGATTGATTCACGGTTGGGTGTTTATGTTAGTGAACTTGTGTTTGCAATCCTTATTGTGTTTCACGGTTGGGTGAATAGGATCGAGAAGGATTAGGATTAAACAGGGTTTTGATCGTGTTCAATCTAAAGGGTAGTTTAGATGAGACCTAGTAACTTCTGAATAAGTGTAATCCTTGTAAAAGATTGATTAATTTATATAAAATCTTGTATATAAACGTTGAATTTGGTGCTTTACAAGTCAAAGATCTGTGTTCATGGGTTCTTTGTGCTTAAATTAACAATATAGTATCTATGAGAATATGTTACAATTTCACTTTTTCAATAGATTCACCCTGTGAATATTTTTACAGTTTTACATGTAGGTACCTTGATTTGACCAATAAACTCGTCCAAAAACTAACCCTAAGTTACAAATTACAAACAAATCACATAAATTCTATGTTTTACTTCTATGGAAACTAGTAGACATTTGACTAAGAAATGATTGGAATCTGTAACCTACAATAGTGTAGATGAGAATATATGCAGTTTGGACGCTATTTAAAGGAGATTTGGACCCAATTAAAACGCGATGCATGCGCAGTTAAAAATCGTTGTAGACACAATAAAAACACAATTTGGATGTGGTTAAGCATGATTTAGGCGCATTTTTGAATCGAATAATGCACGTTTTTGATGTGTTGCGTTTTTGACGGTTTCGAGTCTTATTTAGTCTGCGTTTTGAGTCATTTGTCGTGTCGTAGTCCGTCTTTGCGTCTTTTCGGTTGCGTCTTGAGTCTTTTGCAGGTTTTAGGTGTTTAAGCGGGACGCGGATGTTTTCGGGCATTATTGGGCTCATTTGGACCAGAAACAATCGCGGGAATTGAAAACCGGAGTCAGCATAGTGGGGATCGATCAATCCGGTTTTATTTCATCAAAACTTCCCATTTAGCAACTTGGGATCGATCGATCCCAGGAGGACATCGATCGATCCACCCTCTCGATGGCCAGAACCGGTTTTCCTTAACCGGATTTATCTTCCTTTTTCTGCACTTGGGTATAAAAACCCCAGAAACCTAATTTCGTTTTTCACGTTCTCTTTCTGCAATTTTTGAGACTTCTCTCTTGTAAGCTTTTTGGGATTCTAGAGATTCATCCTCTTTGACATTTTAGAGAAGATTTCTAAACCCTTGTTCTTTATTTATCAATTCAATTATGCTTTCCTTTCAATCTATTTGTCTTGTTTCTGTTGCTATGTATGAGTAGTTCTCTAATTGGGTTTTAGGGTTCTAATTAG
The DNA here is from genome assembly GCA_905216605.1 of Arabidopsis arenosa. NCBI lineage: Eukaryota > Viridiplantae > Streptophyta > Magnoliopsida > Brassicales > Brassicaceae > Arabidopsis > Arabidopsis arenosa. Next base: position 15,097,757 of record LR999451.1, read on the forward strand.
GAGATTCAATGGATTAATGGATTGATTGTTATTAGGAATTCTTATTCTTTAGGTCCATTGATTCACATGTTCTTAATGCTAGAAAAGGATTGATCACCCTGCTGTAGATTCTAGGTTTTTCTATGCATCAAAAGTGTTCGATAGAATGTCTGAACCAATGTGAATTGAGCAATTATGCTTAGCCAATGAAAGTTGACGTTAGGACGCATTGTGAACTTAGTGAACTTGTTTGGTAATGCAAATTTGACTAGGAAATTACATGCGAAAGTTTAGTAATCGACTAGTCAAATTTAGTGATTGATATCTTGAAAGAGAATTAGTCTAGTTGTGTTCATGTTCAAGAACGGTACTTAATTGTTGAATTCCATGTCTCATGTTTCCATTGTTTATTGATCTCTGAGATATCCTATGGCCCAATGTCTTTAAATCTTGATAGTTAAATCGTTTATATTACTTGCATTTTTATTTTACAATTCGGAAAACCAAACAAACAATCTTTTTAGTTTTAACTAATAACAAGTCTCGGAAATCTTTAGAGTATCTTTGGTCCTTGTGGATCGACCTCGAATATACTACCTAGCGGTTAAGTGTATTGAGTAATTACTCGAGCAATCAGTTTTGGACGTAGAAACTACATAAACGCCCAAAAAAAATGTCCAAACCGTATCTTAACTACGTTTCAACTGTGTCGTAACCGCTTATAAGCCGCGAGTCAAATAAAATCATTTTTGCAGCAATTATCTCTGGATTAAAATCTTGGTTGTAGTCCAAAGAAAGAGTTTTATAAAAATAAAATAATCGATATAAATTTGATCATTGACCCAATAAAAGAAATCAATTTTGGACTATTGACCAGAAAAAGATATAAATTTGGAAATACTTTTAAATTTAGATATTAAAAATTCTGTAAATAAAAATTAATTTTTGCAAACAATTATATATATTTATAAAATTCTGTATCGTTGACATATCGTAAAATAGTGATCCATTTATATATTAAATAAAATATAAATATTCAACCAAAACTATAATTATTTTAAGTTATATGAGGTACAACAACAAAAATATTCGAGATCATTATAATCGAACATGCATAAACCAATAATTTCATTTGGGAACTCAGGCGGTCCACAGCGACTCCTACATTCGTAGCTGAATCGGCACCGACCTCTATAAACACACTCGTCAGGTCCGATTTGAATTCTTTTCAGTACTATTAATCACCAAAACAAATCAATAATGATCATTAGTTTACTATATTTTTCCCAAGAAATTATGAATTGTTTTATAAAACATTGTCTACGAATTTGTAACTGCATATTTATTGGAAACATGTATAACAAAAGTTTGAAGTGAAAAATGGAATTTCTAAATAACTAAAAGGGAGAGAAGAATGTTACATAAAAACCAAAAAAACCGAGAGAAGAAAAATAAATAAAATATTTACCTTTTGATTGGCAAGTAATTAGGAGAGAATGTAAGATGAGAAGGGTTGCAAGTTGAAACTTTGACAAAACCATTTAGTTTGATTTGTTTTTAATAATCGAGTATTTTTTGTTGTTGTTGGGGTGAAGTTGTTTTTGAAACAGGATATGCATATATGTGTATATATAATTCACAAGGATGCAAATTTAAAACTTCCCATAAAAAATAGATACGGTCAATCATCCACAATGACAATGACTTTAATTTCATTTCAGTCAACAAAAACAATAAATAAGAAGTGAAAACATATCTTTAGGAGGAGTTTAAAGGACTGTATTAAAGGAGTTTGATTTTTTTTTCTTAATTCAAATAAAATTTTTGAATGTCGTTCGTAATTCTTTGTTACTGAACTTGGGATTTGCTTAAAATAATTTAGAATAATATACAATTTCTTGCTATTTAATCAATGATTTATAAATTTTTTTTTATGAAATCTCTTGTTTAGTTGAAAGATTTACTTTTTTTAGTCGAAAATAGAGATGAAAAATACACACCTCTAGAGGTGGGATTTCAAAAACTAATCTTAAACATGAAAAATTGCAGAAATAATATTTTCATTGAGAACCATCGTTATGTTCTTTTATCTTTTTGTGCTTAACTCTTGAAAATAACAATCGATATGTTTTTGTGATTATCTTCTCTCTTTTCTACTCAAATGAAATCTTCAATTGTAGTCTAGTGGTATTTGGTACGTTTAAAGGTAGACGGTTGTGTGTTCGATCTTTGGCAACCATAGACTTTAACATTTTTTTTTTTTTAATTGTAAATGAGCATCAAATTTTATTGGGCTTTAGACATCATGGGCCGGCCCAGATTGTCTTAATGAGGACTCCTAACGGCTTTGGTATATGCACTTTGGTTCATTGAGAATCATCTAATTGAAGGGATTTCTCCGATGGCTATAGATCGATGGATGAAGTACAAACATCAGAATCTAAAACCCGATACAAATGAGGGTTATCAATGACTGATCATATTAGATGGGAAAATCTTATATCTGATATATATACCTAATGGCTACTCGTTAGGGACCTGAATGGGAGAATAAAATGAAGGTGGATGGATGTGACCAAAGTGATTTGTATGTAAGATATGCTAAATTCCACGAGTAGCTAAAAGAATCCACCCAATAATTAATCAAAAAATAATCTCGAATTAATCCAATAGATTTCTCATAAAGAGAGCAAATTGGCTTTTCCGATTTTATTCCAATTTAAGTTGCACATACAATGAAGGTGATGCAACATCAATGCCAAATCAGTTAAAAAGGAAAGACAGATATAAAAACAATCTCAATAAAATGAATGATTAGAGATAAACTAATCAAAGAGATCAATAAAGAATGATGTGATTATGGTAGTTCTTAAGGTCAATAAAGAAATTAATACTCAATCAATCATTAGTATAGTCTGATCATGATATGTGAAAACATGGCAATTTTAAAATGATTTAGTATCAAAATGAACTTGTGATTAAGGACATGACTAACTTGTTCCAATTGTGCAACTTTGGTTTTGAGGATCGCGTCACAAACTAAGGAGCTCAAGCATGTATGGATACAAATTACTCTTTTGATTGATCTGTTTACGATGCATTCTGTTTTACAATGTCATTTAGATGGCTCATCGAAATAAAAATTGCCTTCTCAACATGCTGGTTGGAGTAGATGACGTCAATTTGCTTTGAGTGGCCACTTTTCTCCACCCATCAGACAAAAATTGTGACGTTTAAAGAGTAATTTTATTCCTTGTAGTTTAAACCTAAGGTCAACTATTTGGGCCGTAGTGCTAGATCGCATCCTGGTGATTTTAGTTTTGTAGGTTATGCAACTCTAGAGTGGTTTAGCACACTTTTAGTTTAAATTACGTTGTTGGGAAAAAATTGAGGTAATCATTCTTTAAAAATTTTAACCGTAGAAAATAAGTCATAGGAATGGTGATGAACTTGTTAATAAGCTTTGATCTTTATCTTATATAGATGCAATACATTATCAAGAATTATAGAAAAGGTCGTTTAGAAATATTAATGATTTTATGTCTCTAAAGTTTCAACAAAACTAAATCTCTTCTGCAAATGAAAATACATTGTGAAAACAAAAGACTCTTTAAACACTTACAATGTTCATCTAAACTAAAAACTCAGCCCTGTCTCGTTTTTGGCACTTTCGCCAAGACACTTTATCTATATATGGAAATTCCCCAACATGTACACGATCAACATTACTTGACTTATCAGCTACGTTTGACAAATTCCCTTATAATCTTGAAGACCCTGACAAGGCTTTGTTACATCATTCTTGATCTGTTTACAATCACCTCTCGCTACCGGAATGACGAAGTCCTGAATATAAAGATCAAGCGTCTGGTCACAAATTTCCCACAATTGACGTTTCGTGACATCGAACTCTCGCCACCACTCTTTCTCTCCATCACACGGTAACTTCATCTTACACATGCTCGAACCGATATATATAGCAGCAGCTGCAATCTGACTAGGCCCGAACTGCAAGCAAAGCGACGTCCTTAGACTGTCATTAACGAAATTAAATGATGCTTGACATAACCGCCTAACATCCTCGGTCTTAACCGATCTTTTAACCCAATCCATCACTAGTTTATAAGGGTGTTCGATTTCGAGATCAAATCCTAACGTAGAGAGCACAAGCTTCTCTAGTTCTCTCCGGTTAACACATTCTTCTTCAATCTCTCGAACACATCTCTCAACGGCTCTTTATTGTGTAAAATCAGGTAAGAGACAACGAGGACGTCACCGGCTGGCCTTGGAGACCCTTCGACTTTTCCTGCGATAAACATACATATGATGGCTACTGTTTTCGGGTCGTTCTTTGCAAGTGATTGTCGAGTGAAGAATCGTTGACACAAGACAATCGCTGTGGCTATAGATTTCTGAGGATTGTTTAGTCTTTGGCCAAGCTCTTGAAGGAATGAAGTGTAAAACCAACGTTGAAAAGTCTCTTCCTTAAAGTTGATACCGTCAAGTCTCGATGGAGAGATTTTTTCAATCTCTTCTCTTGTGTAATACCACTTTGTTTCTGGCATTGTTGAACAAACCCAAAATCTCTCAATCGATTTTATTTTTAAAAAGATAGAGAATCGAGGAGGATTTAATCAAACCTCTTACCCTAAAAAGTTGATAGTTTACAAGGAGCGATTTGATTTCTTAAGAGAAGATTGTATTTTAGTTTTACTTCATTTATTTAAGGTTTTTAATTTTCTTTTGTTTATTTTTTCCTTATTTTGCAACCTTTTTTTTTTCCTTTTTCGTCCACAATATGGATTCACAAATTGCCATATGCCACATCTAATTGACTGTAATGGTATTGGTCAAACCATAAATTATGATTCTATTTTTCTAAAAAATAATTGTTTTCAACGAAAAAATGATTTGCACGTCATTTAATTTATGTTAAGTTATTTTTTTCTTATAAATAAATTTTAGTTTTCACTTTTCCAAGATATACCATTACCAACATAATGATAAAAAAAAACATATACATAACATTATCCATAAAGATAAAACCTATTTGGAACCATGACTCTTTTTATGAGTCTAGATGTTGGAGAGGGGAACATGGAAAATTTTTATTGTCAAAACACGAAAACCGGCACAAAGAGAAGAATCAAACTTAAAGGTTGGTATAGTGTTGCTAAGCAACTCTAAAGATCCAAAAGCACTCAAGAATAAACAAATAAACGAGAAGTTTGATTAAAGATCAAACCTCAAAACGTTTTAGGAGAAGAAGAAGACATTTGGGGCTGGATGAAGATGATGAATTTCTTTAGAGAAGTCCAACCATTAAAATTTGGGTTTTCTGAAAGAAAACAAATCTTTCAAATCGTTAATTTCTGCAAATTCACCCCCTACTTTAAAATAAGGGTTTTGTGCAAAAAAACCCTCGAAGTAGCCAATTTTTGCAAGAAAACCCTCCATCTCAAATAAATGCAAGTCAATACCGCCATCTCAAAAGTCACCCGCAATATAGCCCTCGCGTGTATCGATGACGTGGCAGCCGTTAACTCCGTCAGTGGGTTTTGTGCAAAAAAACCCTCGAAGTAGCCAAATTGCAAAAAAACCCTTCATTAAACCAATTTTTGCAAAAAAAAACCTTTTGGGTATTTTAAAATTCGGGTACGGGTTCGGGTTTACCTATAATACCCAAAAATAAAAATTGTTGTATGTAAATCTATCCACCCTATTGTTCGTACCGAAGTTGCAATAATAAATAAGTACGAGTTTTTGGGAGCGAACAGAGATATTTCTCTTATTAACGATAATCGTGCTTCTGTGATTACAGAGATGGAATTCGAGTGAACGAGAATACGAAATATACGCAAGAGTTAGCTATGATTTTTAGAGAAGTAATATATGTTTTGTCGAGGCTCTGAGCCTTACAGAAGGTGATTCCGTGCCGGGCACGTTTTTCGAGGCTCTGAGTCTTACAGAAGTTGATTTCGTGGCTTGCACGTTTTTCGAAGCTCTGAGTCTTACAGAAGTTGTTTTCGTGGCTTGCACGTGTTTTGAGGCTCTGAGCCTTACAAAATATTTTGTCTCTTTTGCGACGAATTTGGGCTTTTACAGAAGATTTTCTGGTTTTACAGAAAACTTATGTAAATTTTACAGAATTCTTCTGTTAAACCCTAGATTTTTCCTTCTCCTATAAATGGCTCCACCATGTCTTACTTTGATCATGCCAATGATCAGTTATTTTAGAAGATATCAAAATCGATTATTACCATATTGTTTCCTTTGCTTCCCTGTACAATCGAATTCTCCAACAGTCGCTTTTTCAAAACAAACCTTGGCTACTTTGAGGGTTTTTTTGCACAAAATTTGGCTACTTTGAGGGTTTTCTTGCAAAACTTGACTACTTTGAGGGTTTTTTTGCACAAAAGTTCACTCGTCGTGACGTTTTGGAACGGAGTTAACGGCTGCCACGTCATCGATACACGCGAGGGCTATATTGCGGGTGACTTTTGAGATGGTGGTATTGACTTGCATTTATTTGAGATGGAGGGTTTTCTTGCAAAAATTGGCTACTTCGAGGGTTTTTTTGCACAAAACCCTTAAAATAATACAGATTAATTCTATGAAATCAAAAGTAATATGCAATATAACCCTTATACGTATATTGTAAATGTTTCCATGGTCACATACATTAGATTTTAAAATTTTTTGAAGTAAAGTTAAACTTCTTGTCACGAGGACTTCAATGTGACACATTATTTATCAAAATTTTATAAACTTGACGATAGCGAAAAATTATTATATTGCATATTTTTTTTTACTTCATAGGATTAATCTGCATTTTCTAAAGATGATGGATAAAATTTGCAAATATTTGCGAGGTGCAAGATTTTTTTTGCATAAAACCCTAAATTACTATAGAGCAAAACAGCCAAAATATATATATAAAAAATTTTAAACTTTCGGGATTGTATATGAAATTCTAAAATGTATACCACTCGACTGTATATACATGAGCAGGGGCGGAGGGAGTGTAGATTCATAGGGGTCAATTGACCCCGGTGGAATTTAAAAAAAATAGTTGAATTTTTATATAAAATAAATTATTGACCCCAATCCAATAAAAATATTGACCCCTATAAAAGAAAATTATATTACAAACCCAATAATTACACTGTACTGATAGATAATATTAAGCCTAATAAAATTTATTTTAAGTAAATATACTACAATTAAACCCATTAATATAAACTAATATAATATTTTAACATTTATTTTGAGCTGATCTAAAAACGTTTTACCTTCTTCTTCTTTCTCCTTTGTGTTTTTAATCAATTTTCGATCGTGTGACGGTGGAGACAAGAAAACATCTTTCACATTTTTTAGTATATCGACTTATAAAGCTATCTTTTATGCATCTTTTAGAAAAAAAAATATTTTGACCCCGATGAATAGATTTTCTGGCTCCGCCACTGTACATGAGGTCATGAGCATGACATATTTTGATCCAAACGACGCAAACGATTGTTCACTATCTTGGAGAGATTCAAACTGAGGCTTAATAAAGTCAAGTTCTAAAACACAACGTTCATTAATCTTACTTGAATCTATATTATTTTTGCCTTAAAAGTTAAAATGCATTTCAACCATATTTTCGATCCCGTATAAAGTTGATCTAGTTTTTGGTGGATTCATGAATGTTACTAGACCACGATCACTTCTCAATTTGCTTATTTTTTTACTGTAAAAATAAGGGAATATATAGAAACTAACCATGAAAAGGAAAAGAATTAAGAGAATAGCTATGAGCTACAGTATCTTGTCGGGTGACTATATAAAATTACTTAAATATCCTTTTCTCTCATCTTCTACCTCTCAATTCTCTCTCATCCAAAGACAGAGTTTGTGGTCGTTTTTACCAGAATAACTCCGACTCAATCTATAATCCGAAGTCTCGCTAGAAAGACTTCTCCAAAAGCTGGAGATCATTCTCTCTCCCGTCAATCTCTTTCCCTCTCCCGTCAAACTCTCTCCCCATTGACAGGTTCTTCCTATTTCTCCAAAAGCTGGAGATACTTCTCTCTCCTTTCAATCTCTTTCCCTCATACCGGAACTATAGGTTAAACATATTTCAGTTTCTCCTCAGACACTCCACAGCCGCAGATTCATTTTTTGTGAGTTTATTTCCCAAACTTCATGTAATGTTTTTCGATGCAGCGGTATCTTTGTTTTCAACATGCTATTTTTTTTTTGTCATGTAAATTGTTAATATGTCATGTTTTTTTCCTTTTTGACATGTTATTCCTTTCAAAAACACATTAAATATTTACAAATTTCAAAGTTTTTTGTTCAGAGGATACGCTTTTTAATTTGATTCATGCAATTTCTTAAAATCACCATGTAAATTTCCAATATGTCATGTTTTATTTTATGTCGACATGCTATTCCTTTAAAAACACATTAAATATTTATAGATTTCAAGGTTTTTCGTTCGAAGGATACGTTTTTTAATTTGATTCATGCAATTTCTTAAAACCACCATGATTTGTTTATCTTTTCCTTGATTTTCATTTGTCGGCTCTTCTCCATTATCATCTCCTCCATAACCACCTCTTTCACAGAAACCACCACCACTGTATCCACCTTACGACGACCACAGCTACAAGATCCATAATCTTCATTATGCTTTTTGCATCCCACCAACGCCATCTAAGCCTCGCCGGACACCGGATCTCACGCCAAAACTATGTATCATTTCACGTTGGATCTCAAGCCAAAATCTTAATCGAAAAAATCTCGTCGATATAAGTTTCATATTAAATGGTTCATCTTGTAAAAACTATGGTTTTACAAGGTTAATTGGTCTTTTCTCTACCCCTACCCCACCACAAAAAGAGTTATTTTCTTAAGTTTTCTGACACATGGTTACTTTGTTAATTCTTTTTCGGTCAAAGGCTACTTACTAATATTACCCTAAAAATAATAACATTTAAAGTCTTAGTGTTTTAATTGAAAACAAAAAAATACTGAAAAAGGGATTAAAAATAAGATTTTTGGTTTTTTACCACATATCAAAAAAAGAAATTGCAGTTTTGTAGCTGCAATTGAATCTTATAACATGAATATATATATATATATATATATATATATATATAAATAAATTAATTTAAAAAAAATAGACAGAAAAGGTCACATCTTTCCATTTTTGGAGGTCTCTCTCCGAACGTGTATCACACGCGCTACAGTTGCGCGTAGACGAATAAAATAAACGGAAACCATATCCACTGAAAAAATAAATAAGAAGAAAATAAAGGAGAAACAGTGACGTAAAAGTTAGAATTCAATGTAATGCACCACACGAAATCTCTCACTTATTCACCGTTAGATCTTAGTCAAAAGTCAACAAACTATCTAAATCCAACGATTCGGTTTACATATCCGTGTAAAATAAGCACACGGTAGTTTTATTTTTCTTTTTTAAAAAAACAAAAAATTTAAGTGAAAGACAACAATCGGCGAACAATCTGGTCTGCTGCTAAATTTAATAAAAATAAAATTAAAAATAAAAAACAGAGAGAGAAAAAAGAAATTGCGAAAAAGAGAAGACCTTTGTGGCTTTGTCTAATTGTCTCCACTGAAAATAAAAAAGCGCGAATTCAATTCACCGACTAAAGACATTCTCCGGTGAACAACTCGATGCAATCCACTCATATCAGCGGCGGAAGTAGCGGCGGTGGTGGTGGTGGCGGAGGAGGAGAGGTGAGTCGAAGTGGTTTATCTCGGATCCGTTCAGCTCCAGCTACTTGGATTGAAACCCTACTCGAAGAAGATGAAGAAGAAGGTTTAAAACCTAACCTTTGTTTAACAGAGCTTCTTACTGGTAATAACTCTGGAGGACTGATAACGAGTCACGAGTTCCCGAGTTCTGTTGAGCAGGGATTGTATAATTATCATCATCATCAAGGTGGTGGCTTTCACCGTCAGAATAGTTCTCCGGCGGATTTTCTTAGTGGGTCTGGTGTTGGAACTGATGGGTTTTTCTCAAGTTTTGGTATTCCGGCGAATTATGACTATTTGTCGACTAACGTTGACATTTCTCCGACTAAACGGTCTAGAGATATGGAAGCACAGTTTTCTTCTCAGCTGGTAAGAATTTGTTTCATTGAATTCAGATAAAAATGCGAACTTTAATTGAAAGATAACTTCTTTTGCTTACTTTATTGTCAAGTTGTGTGAATTTATGGTCAAAATGCTGAGTGTTTAGGTTCTGACTTGAGTTCTGTTATAGGGATTGATATGGTTATAGTTTGATTGGGTGTTTGAATTCTTCAGTTGTGGAGACAATAAAGATGTAAAAGAGTAGTCTTGTCTAATTTGACAACTTGCATTTGTTTGTAACAAATTCCCAGCAAGTTGCAGTTTTTTTTTTCTTTGTTTTCCTGTGGCTGTGAAAGTGAATGTTGCATAAAGCTTCTATTAGTAGATCGGCAAACAAAAACAGTATACATTAGTCACTAACACATAGTCCATCTTTGGGGAAGATCACCTACTCGTGTTAACTATGTATTGATCGTGTAACGTTAGTAGTTATCATGGCTTGTGTGAGATAAAACATGTTTTCATGTTCATGGTTAAGTCTCTGTGTGTATATGGATAATTAACTAATAACTCTTTCCATTTGGTTTGTGAGTAGAAAGAAGAGCAAATGAGTGGTGGGGTGTCAGGAATGATGGATATGAACATGGACAAGATTCTTGAGGATTCAGTTCCTTGTAGGGTTCGTGCTAAACGTGGTTGTGCAACTCATCCTCGTAGCATTGCTGAACGGGTATTTACTTAAAAGTTTGTGCTAGATGCTTTGCAGTACCAGTTCTGTCTCTGTCTCATTCTTGGTTTTGTCATTAAGCTTTTCTCTATTCATTATGTTAGGTGAGAAGAACACGAATAAGTGATCGGATTAGGAGGCTGCAAGAACTTGTTCCTAACATGGATAAGGTAAATTTTCTTTTACAGGGCAGATTTATTTTCAGTATTCTTGGAAGTTTTAAAAAGAATTACGAAATGGGTCCAAGATTATATATGCTTAAAGCTTAAGGGAAGAGTTAGTGCTTAGCCGTAAAGTAAAGGAATTTGGATGCTAACTGTTGATGATTGTCAAGGCATTAATGGTACTCCTTAGTCCATAAACTATGGTTCTGCAGTCTTTGATTCGAAGATTCTGTGTATGATATGTCATTAGTTGCTGTATTATATTATGACAACAAACGTTTGAGGTTTCTGAAACTCTGTGGAAACGATGAAAGTACGGGAGAGTTATAACGCGAAGATTCGGGTATTTTGTATTTTCTTTGTTGCAGCAAACCAACACTGCAGACATGTTGGAAGAAGCTGTGGAGTACGTGAAGGCTCTTCAAAGCCAGATTCAGGTTTATCTGCATATTACTAATTGATTAGAAACACAAATTTATATTAAAAAAAAAGCATTTTTTTGATCATTTGATTTGGTTTTGATGGATTCAGGAATTGACAGAGCAGCAAAAGAGATGCAAATGCAAACCTAAAGAAGAACAATAATGTTTCCTTTAGGATTGATATATCTGTAATTTTTTTTAATATCTAAAAATGGTGATGATCTGTTCGAAAACTCGAAACATGATCCTATATATTGAACTAGAAAAAAAATAGATATATGAATTTTAGCTGTAAAATTTTTGTACAATAAGGAGAAAAGTTTTAGAAGAGTCAATAAAAAGATGTATGTTCTTTATGCATGTTGGGAATATATAAGAAGAGTCAACTTTATAACATTATTAACTATTGAAACATAACAGGGAAAAATAAGAAAGATGAGCTGATTTAGTTTTTGTGAGAAGTGACAAAAAAGGTCCATTGAAAGCAAATTTCTGAACGAATAAAAGAATATTCGGAGAGACTTAGCTAAACTTGGGGAAAATGGGTAAAAAAACCCTCACCTTTCTTAAAAACATAGAAAAAACCCTCAACTTTTTTTGTGGGTTTTTAAACCCTCACCTTTTTATAAATGGTTAAATAAACCTTAATATTAATAAACTCAATTTAATTTTTTAAAAATCATTATTTTAAAACAGTAAGAAACACAAACAATTTAAATTATTTTTTCTTTCCAATTCGAGTTTACAATTTTTTTTTCTAATATTAGGGTTTTTTGCGCTATGAACATTTCACCATTTAGTTGAGATTAGGCAAATTATTTTTGTTACAATTAGAAGTTATGTTATATAAACTACAAAAATTTATAGGATATCACATTTGAATTTTTTTTTATTCGAGTGTTCAGCTTTTGGATAAAATATGGTTAAATAATGATTAATTAAATATAATTTATATTATATTTTAATATATCATAATATATATATATATATATTAATTTTTAGTAAATCTTATTTAGTTTGTCCAATGAAAATATTTTGATGTGAAAATTCATGTACTTTTCATAGTATTATAAAATTTGGTTTGTTTTACGTTAGTAAATTTGTGTGATCGAATCTAATAAACCTTTATTAATATAAACTCATATTCGGTTTCGATATAAGAATTTACATATAATTCGTAACAAAATCTGTTTGGTTTCACCTTGATGAATTTTTGTAACACACCGAATAAAACTTTACTAATTAAATTTTTTACATCATGACTTTCATATTTTCAGTTTAGAAAAATATTGTAAGCTAGAATTTTAGAAGAAACAATAAATCAAATTGTTTATATTTATTTATGTTTTAGTATATCGTTTTTTTTTTAATTTAAATTAAGATTATTAATACTAGGGTTTATTTTACCATTTATTAAAAGGTGGGGGTTTAAAAACCCACAAAAAAAGTTGAGGGTTTTTTCTATGTTTTTAAGAAAGGTGAGGGTTTTTTTACCCATTTTTCCCTAAACTTGTGACCATTGGCCACCATTCCCACAATTGTCACTCACTCTAGTAGTAGGCATGTGCATTAAGCAATACACATTTTTTAAAAAAAGTTTAATCCAAAGAAAGCAATATCTTATTGTCAACGATAGTTGATTTTCCGAATGCACTAGATTTTTTTTTCGGGTTAGTATTTTTGATATTATACTTTCACTCAGTATTATTTGTTAAATATAAAATGGTAAAATAAATAATTTTAATAAATGAATGAAAGGAGAGCGCATATCAAATATTTTCTTAGTTAAAAAAACATGCGATTTTTTCTCTAATAAATTCTTTAAATTTAGATTTATTTTTACGTTATATAGTTCATCATAGTTTTATTTTTACATAAGATTATTGATATTTAAGAAATATCTAATAGTCGTTATTTTTTGCATGGTTTAATTGCTAGTCAATGTTCAACGATAATATATATGCATTTATCAAAATACTATCTTTGGTAACTCGCATATATATTTCATAAATGCATATACTAATATACTCTCGCAAAAATGTTCTAAAAGCTGAAAATACAAAAGTTCTAAACTCAATTGCAGACAATATATTGTTCGTCGGAAGGTATCACCATTTTTCTCGTGTTATCAGGTTAGTAAATATATATGTCACTGATAAATCTATACTTCATGAAAATGTATCATATCAAAAATAGATAATGATATCATACCTTCGCTAAGAACAATATATATTTATCAACTAGTTTTGATAAATAAAATCAAAAGCCAATTTTCAATATATACCTTCGCGAAAGTTTCAAATTTTTGCATAGTTTTTTAGGAGGGTGTATTCAAACAGTGATTTTTAAATTTTTTGGTTTTTTGTTAAAATCACCTGTTATTCAATTAGTGATTTTAAAATCTCTTCCCAAATTCCATGTTATTGAAACTGGAATTTATATAAAATCACTTCAAATAATTCCAAATCTCTTGTTATTCAATTAAAAATTTATAAAAACCAAATCAAATCCACTGTTATTCAAACTTCACAATTTTTTTTAAGAAAAATACTGAAAATAGATTTGGAGAGACTTTGAACACTTTTTAGTGCAAAAATAATAACAAAACAATACCACCTCTAGAGGTGGTATTTGGTTAAAAAGAAAGTCCAAAAAAAAGCATACTAACGACTGGTTCAATTTTTTCTCTTCCTTCTCGTCTTTCTATCTCTTTCAATTTTCTCTCTTCCTTCTAGTCTTTCTATCTCTCTCGATCTCGATTTTACTTTCAAGTTTTCTCTCACTCTCATATCAAGCATTCTCAAGTATCCAATCGAATCCACTTGTAACAGCAATGACGAATCGTTGCCGGAACACGACATGAACGATTCTCATTGCTATCTCTCTTCTTGATTCCAGATTAAACCATAATTTTTGTTAATTCCAGAATTGTAGCTTTTGATTTTTGTGCTTCGTCCTCAATCCAAAAACTCCAGAGTAGTAATATTACGCCTACGTATACTTATAAAGTTTGTTTTTATAATTTATAATATTTCATTAATAAATAAACATAGTGGGCTAACTTTTTTGGATTCAAGTAAAATTATGGGCTTCTCGTTTGTTTTTTTTGTTTTTCCAATTAGGGTTAATGGCTTGGTGGTGATATATATACACGATCAATGGCTTTGTTTTTCTTAGAGGAGGAACTTACAAAACTGATATCTTCAAGCTTTCATCCTCTTCTCTGTCAAAGTGAGTATTTCTCTTAATTATTTACGATCAATGGTTATAAAAAAAAAGAGGAATGAGTCGTTGACTTCTTCTTTTCTTTTTTACTAAATTCTCCCAAATTCTTTCAATAACTCTCACCAAATCACTAATGATTTTTCTTTTAAAAAAAAAAAAATCAAACAAATCAACCCAACCATCCTAAAATTTTACTCAAATCACTCCAAAACCTAAAATATAGAAATTCCACCAAACCCCTCCAAATATTTAATTCAATACACCCCCCTTAATCAAAATTTTTTTAATCAAATTTTTGCATAGTTCTTGACCATTATGTCCTCTTTTTTAATTATTATTTAAAGTTAATTATTTGTTTTCTTATATTTTTCTTCGATTAATTTAATGAGTTTCTTCGAACTTATTTTGGGGGTTCAAAAACAAATTCGTGTTTACTCAAAAAGAGAAATATGAATTAAGCTTTATAAAAAATATATTTTATGAGATTAATCAAATTTAGTAATTAGTAAATTACATGAATATTAGTCATTAACTTAAGTTTCAAATTTTGACCCATTTTTGTAAAGCGAGTGAGAGTTATATCATATTTGACTAATCTTAATTACTAGAATTTAGTCAAATATATAATCAAGTATAGTTTTAGCTAACAATTATTGTTTTATACTTGACTACTTATTATTTTTGAAATAAAATATATGAGTCAAATATGTATCATGAATAACATAGATAAAAAAAATTCTGAAAACAAATTTATTTATTCTTAATATTGAAATATGTTTTTGTGATATGATATAAACTCTTATATTTGTGATAGAAGTTTGACTCATATAGTTTTATTCTGAAGACAAGATAATAAGTGGTCAAAAACAATTTCTTGTACTTAAATATTTGTCAATTATGACACTAAATCTAG
Organism: Arabidopsis arenosa; assembly: GCA_905216605.1. Lineage (NCBI taxonomy): Eukaryota > Viridiplantae > Streptophyta > Magnoliopsida > Brassicales > Brassicaceae > Arabidopsis > Arabidopsis arenosa. Next base: position 15,113,276 of record LR999451.1, read on the forward strand.
TCAAATATGATATAAACTCTTAATCACACTTTACAATAGTCAAATTTCCAAACATTAGTGTAATAAGTATTGACCAATTTTCATGCAATTTAATAGTTACTACCATTTTTAATCTATATAAACCCAATGAAATAGTTTCTAAATATTTTCATCTTGTTCTATCTCCAAAATGAGTTCTAAGAAAACCAAAGGAAGACAAAAAATTAACTTAAAAAAAAGTTGAGAAATATAAAGACCGAATGGTAACATTCCCAAGACGTCGAAATGAGATCTACAATAAGCTCAATGAGCTTTCTCTTCTTTGGGGTGCCGATGTCGGGTTACTTGTAATCTCAAGCACCAGAAAACCGTACACATTCGGCAACCCATCTTTCGAAGCTGTGGCAAAGCGGTTTTTCAATGGTAAGGGCTCCTCGTCGTTGCAACTTGCAACAAGATGCTCAACATAAAGTGAAGATGGAAAACTTTACAAATTCTACAACAATATTGTAGAGAATGTTCATATGGAGGAAAAGAAATTGATGACGGCGGTGGCCGAGGCGGAGGCATTACCGGTGGAGAGCACGCATGGTGGAGATTCGATCCGACATAGGTGAAGGAAGAGGAAGTCGCAAAGCAGTTGTTAGAGAAGTATGAAGAGCTTTAAGAGAAATTGTGTAAGGAGATTGTTGCAAGGAACCATGGAGGAGGGGCACCATAGATTTTAATATAATGAATAATTTATTTTATTTTATAAAACATTAATATTCACTAAATAAAATATAAAAACACATAATTTTTTAGAACTCGTGAAAATGCCAATGGGATAATTCTTTAAGATTTAAATTAACGTAGATAATTTTAAGGGATCATAAGTGAAACAAATATTGTCATCAATTTCCTTTCTCCGTATATACATTCTCTACAATATTGTTGTAGATTTTGTAGAGTTCTTCCATCTTTACTTTATGTTGAGCATCTTGTTGCAAGTTGCAACGACGAGGAGCCCTCGCCATTGAGAAACCGCTTTGCCACGGCTTTGAAGGATGGGTGGCCGAATGTGTACGGTTTTCCAGTGTTGGAGATTACAAGAAACCCGACATCGGTGTCACAAAGAAGGGAAAGCTCGATGAGGTTACTGTAGATCTCATTTCGGCGTCTCGAGAATGTTATCACTCGGTCTTCGTATTTCTCAAAACAAAAATTCAAGTTAGTTTCTTGTCTTCTTTTTGTTTTCTTAGAACTCATTTTAGAAACTATTTCACTGGGTTTATATAGATTAAAAAAATGGTAGTAAATATTAAATTGCATAAAAATTGGTCAATACTTATTACACTAATGTTTGGAAATTTGATTGTTATATTTACACTAATACTTATGATAGTTTTAGAGCATTTTTGTGATAGTATATATGCATCTGTCAAATATATATTTCGATTTATCAATGATAGTATTTTGATAAATGCATGTAAATTATCGTCTAAAATGACTATCCATTAAACCATGCGGAGAATAACGACTATTACTTATATTTTAAATACAACAATCTTATGTAAAAAATAAAACTATGAAAAATAATATCGTATAAACATAAATTTTTAAGAAATCTAAATTTAAAGAATATATTGGTAATTAAAACCCCATATATTTGATATGCGGTCGGACTGATGATACGATATGATTTATGACCTCTCATTTATTTATCTGAATTATATTTAGTTATTTACCAGATAATACTAAGGAAACTATATATAATATCACAAATATCAACTCGAAAAAAAAATCTACTACACATCGGAGAATCACCAAATCAGTTTTAATTTAATTATCACTATCGGTGACAACAAGATATTGCAAAAAGATAGTCAGCTATACGAAGTATAACCGAATACATGGCTACACATGCCAAGTTTAAAAATGTACAACCAACTACACGAACTAAATGTATTGCATGCCCACATATACCAACTATATGACGACATGTAGTGAACATCACGAACATTTTATTCCGGTACACTAATCATCAAAATCCGGCATTGACCATCGTTGACCGGTATTGACCAACAAAAATATTCAAAAAAATATATTTTTATTTATTTGAAATGTTTTTAAAAAGAATTATTCTATAGAATCGGTTATGGTGTTGTATAATAATAATAAAAAAAAAACACATTCTATATTTTTAAAATATATATATTTTGTATGATAATAATAATTAGTTAATTTTTTCAATTTCAAAACTAAACTAAAAGCGAAATAAATAAAATTCTATTACAAAAAATTGAGTATATGACTCTTTAGTCTAAATTTTGCATGGTAAACAAATATAAAGTTTTTTGCTAAAATAAAAATCATAATACATAAAAAATATATATAGAAAATTTGATATACTCTTTAGTCTAAATTTAATATATTGTTAAATTTTTTTAATTAAAATTATTAAAACAAATTCTCGTAATAACTCGTAAACAACAAACAAATTCGCAATGTTTCTTAATAATATAGAGAAAATAGAAAATCTAATGATATTGATTTTAGCAAAAGCATTTGTAAAATAAGAAGTTAATGTTTTTTATTGACAATGTACAAATAAGTAATTTGCTTAATTATTTTTATTTCACTTTTATTTTAGTTTTTAAATTGAAAAAACTAACTAATCATAATAATCAATATATTAAATATATATACAAAATATCTTTATGTTGAATTTAATATGTATTAGTTTTGTTTTTAATATTAAAATAAATAAAAATAATTTTTTTGCATATTTTTGTTGGTCAATGCCGGTCAACGATGGTCAACGCCGGATTTCGACGATTGGTGTACCGGAATAAGATGTTCGTGATGTTGACTACATGTCGTCATATAGTTGGTATATGTGGGCATGCAATACATTTAGTTCGTGTAGTTAGTTGTACATTTCTAAACTTGGCATGTGTAGCCATGTATTCCGTTATACTTCGTGTAGCTGAATATCTTTTTTCCTTCTTTGGATTGAACATTTTTTTTGACTGTGTATTGTTTAATGAACGTGGCTAGTACTAGTGTGACAATTTTGGGAATGGTGGCCAATGGTCACAAGTCTGTATATAAAAGCAAATTTAAGAGTGGAAATGGAGCAAAAACGTGTTACGAGAAGACAAGGCAGCCCATCAAGATTCGAAAACCCAAAACCCCAAGCACCGAGCGGTTAAGATGTTTAACCGGCCGGTACAGAAGTCCCTTACAACCGATCTGTAAAGAATTCAACCGATTAGTTATGACATTTTTGTAAAGTTTCCATTTTTCTTGTTTAGATCGGCTACATGATGCATATAAATATCTTGCATCCTATAGTCGATGACATATACTTTTTATGTATGATTTTTTATTTTAAAGGTGTTTTCCCATTCTTCTTGTTTATTTGCTTAAAGATTTCTCAAAACCCTGTAGGAATCTCTAAACAATGTCTTAATCCTTCTTCTACAATGATCACATACATGTACATAAGTCATGTTTGAGTAATCTCATCAAAGAGTTTTAGGGATTTCAAAGGAGATGGCTGTATAAAGACATATATGTATTTCCCCTATTATGATTATGATTGTTTCTCTATCTTAATTGTTCGTAATTCCTTGGTTGCATTAGACCGATGTAATTGTTACCCATGATCCAACCATTGAGCCACCAAAAGTGGTGTTGGTACCGATGGAACTATTATTTGATATGCAAAGCTTCCTTAGCCAACCTCATCACAAGTTGATGTTATGGAGCTTTGTGAGTTTATTATAATCACCTTCTTATACGTGTTAGGATTGCTTAGAACAAGCCTCACCAAAAGACGCAACTGTAGAAGACATTCGAATTGCAAGTTTCTATAAAAACACAACCGTAAAATATATTTTTAGTTCTAAGAAAATAATAATGTTATAACGATTTATGAAATAAACCAAAAGTTGCAATTGTTCGTGAAATAAACTAAATGTTGCAACTAACGGTTGCAACCATTAATGAAGAGTTACGATAAAATAAAAAAGAGAAATTGCTAGAAATGCCCTTTTTGTGATACCCGTTTTCAAAAATGCCCTATTTTCTGGCCATTTTCATTTATCCCCTCTTCTACTTTTTAATGACCATTCTACTCCTATTTGAAAAACTATTTAAGTCAACAAAATGAAAAAGTGAATTTTTCCGCCAAAAGTTTTTCCGACAAAATCTCGACAAAAATATCCCGCCAAACATTATTTTTGCCGGGAAAAGTGATAACGTAATTTTTGGCGAGAAACGTGATCCCGGAAATTTTTGCGGGAAATGGTTACAAAAGGATTTACAAGGATTTTAAAAGGGTTTTTAAAGAATTTTAAAAGGACTTACATGAGTTTTAAAAGGATCTTAAAAGGATTTACAAGAGTTTTAGAGGATTTTATAAGGATTTACAAGGGTTTTTAAAGGGTTTTTAAAGGGTTTTAAAGGATTTACAAAAGTTTCAAAAGGGTTTTAAAAAGATTTACAAATGTTTTAATGATTTTACAAATGCTTTTAAAGATTTTAAAAGGGTTATCAAGAGTTTTTAAAGGATTTTATAAGAGTTTTTAAAGGATTTACAAAGGTTTTAAAGGATTTACATGAGTTTTGAAAGAATTTTAAATATATTTACAAGGGTTTTAAAAATGTTTTAAATGGATTTAGAAGGATTTACAAGGGTTTAAAATTTTTTATAAGAGTTTTTAAAAAATTTAAAAGAATTTACAAGGGGTTTAAAAGGGATCCAAAAGGGTTTTAAAAGATTTTACAAAGGTTTTAAGGATCTTAAAAGGATTTACAAGGGTTTTAAAGGATTTACAAGGATTTTAAAAGACTTTTGTAAAGGTTTTTAAAATATTTACAAGGGTTTTAAAATGACTTCAAAGTTTTGAAAAATATTTTACAAAAGGTTTTAAATTCAAAATTTGGCGTGAAATGTTTTGGCGGAAAATTTTTGGCGCCAATTTTTTGATGGAAATTTTTTTGGTGGGAAAAATAAATTTTGGCGGAAATTTTTCACTTTCTCATAATGTGCTCTCATTAAAATAAAGGTAATTTAGTCATTTTGTACATAAAGAGAGGTATTTTTCAAAATGGACAATAGAAGGGGGTATTTTTGGAAAATGACATAGGAAAATGGGTATTTTTGCAAATGTTCGTAAAAAAAAAAAGATAAAACAAAAATACGCAACTGTAAAAGACATGTATTCGGATTGCAACTTTCTAGAAAAACACAACTCTAAAATATATCTTTTAGCTTATAAGAATAAGTTAATGTTATATCGCTTTATAAAATAAACTAAAAGTTACAATTGTTCGTAAAATAAACAAAATGTTGCAATGGTTCTAGTTCAACTAAACGGTTGTAACATTTTATTAAAAGTTACGATAAAAAGTTGCAACCATATAAGACATTTTTATTTGGATCGCAACTTTCTAAAAATGTATCAATCGTAAAATATATATATTTAGTTTTTTAAAAGAGGATTTAACAAAAGTTGCTACAGAAAAGACACAACAATTCATAACTGCAAAATGCATTTATTCGAATTGTTATTATTATATAGAATTATATTTTATATTATTTATTTCTGAAATTCACATGAGTTCTTTTAACTCTATGTTGTTCTAGCTTTGATTTAAGTCTATATAGTCTAATGTGTGCTTATTTGGTCTCTGTGGATTTGATGTTTATATACTATTGCGGTTGCATGCGTACTTGCAGTTTATATTAAATGTATTGATAAATTTTACTCGTAACACACCATATCCTTCTTGAACCTTGAGCATAAATTGATAATCACTAGCAAAACATATACTCACTTGTATAAAGAACATCCATCTTTTTATTTGACTCTTTATAAAGAACTTTTCTCCTTATTGTACTAGAATTTAACAGTTAAATTCATACATCAAATTATCTGTCTTTTTTTTTAGTTTAATATAGGATAGTGTTTCGAATTTTCAAACAGATCATCACCATTTTTAAATAAATAATACTAATACAGATATATCAAACCTAAGGAAACATTATTGTTCTTCTTTAGGTTTGTATTTGCATCTCCTCTGCTGCTCTGTCACATTTCCGACGAATTTTCCGAGAAACTTCCTACCAGTTTTTGACTACATGATTTCGTTGACGAAATTTTCCGACGAAATTCTGACAATATATTCATCCTTTGGAATTTTGTCAGAAACGAGTAGGAAATAGTCAAGATATGCTTATGTTTTCTTGTAGTATATGTCAAGCATTTAGCAAAAAAAAAGTAGTATATGTCAAGCTTGTATCCTTCTCAATAAATTTGATAGTTTCTTGGGTTATATAGAATGTGAATTCTATCCACGAAACTTGTGCAAATTGTTTTCGAATGGCCGAACATGCATTACATCGCCATTTCCTAATCCCACATGTGGATATGATGAAGACCAAAGAGGGGTTCTTCACGTTTGTTTTCTTTAAGTGATCAATGTTGTCGGGATGAATGTGGATTTAAAATGGATGCAACATATGCTTCTTGTGTATAGCTACTATACCACATCGCGCATTCATATCTCTTTTTTCTGTTTCAAAATACATAATTTAATGTTTCTCCTACTCTACAACTTAGATTCCAAATGCGCAAAACTATATATAAATATTATTTTCTTTGACCTCTAAATTTTGTTTTTTGGCTTTTCTTATGGAGAAAGGTATTTTAGAATACCTTATTTAGGCGGGAAGCTGTTTAATGTTTCATTATTGATATTCATCATTTACTTTTTCATTTTAATTTTATTATTATTTCTAAAAATATTTATTGTTTTTTGATGAAATTTTACTTAGTAAGCCATAGATACTCACATTTACATTTAGCACATTGATTATTTTTCTTTTTGAAAATTGATTTATGAAAATATGGATAATTTCAAATGTAATATTACAAAAAAACTATCTGGACAAAAATTTAAGAAGCGCAAACAACAAAATTTTGCAGTGTTCAATATAGTTTCACACTTCTAACTTCTTATTGCCCAAACAACAAGATTATTGTTGTATTAACTTCTCCAATCCCAAGACTAGTCGTCGTTGGTTTAGAATCTTTAGGAAAAATGAGAAACAAAAAAGCTCTAAAATTCACAATAAACATTTCTTACAAACAATTGCGTGTAGAAATCGAAAGGCCGAAGGCGACAACAACCTCGAACGAACGAGAGGGTGTGGACACTTAACAGCTCAAAGAGGCAAAGACTTTGAATGAACAACTGATTGTAGAAGTCCATCGACTAAAGGTCCAGAATTTGTATGTTTTCCACACCTTTAGTTGTTGGAATTCTGCAATCATTATTTTTTCAAAGTTATTGACTCCTTCAACCGTTAAGCGTCTACACTCTCGTTTGTTCGAGGATGTTGATGCTTTTAGCCTAGGGGTGGGCAAAATTATATGTTGAACACTAAGCATGTCTAACTATTGGGAAAATTAGAAAAAAAGGATATCTACTTAAAAATTTGTCCATATATCCTATTTTTTTGTAGATTGGTCAAATAGGTTTTTTAAAAATCAAAACCCAACTTTGCCCTCATTTTCTCTCAAAATTAATTCAAAATTGATTTAAAAAATAAAACTTCCTAATCTATTTACAAAAATTAAATAGAAATCTAAATGAATAATGACCAAAATGTTTTCCTTTTTCTTGGTCGTCCTTAACTTTTTCATTCTTTTTTATAAATATATAACATAATTAGTCAATTGTCGTTTTATATATGTTTTAGATTTAAACAATACAAATTTTGAGAACACAGTTTTTATACAATAAATTTACTTTATTTCAAATACACTTGGGCTAGTATCAAAATAGTTTTGATATTAGTGAAGTACACGAACTATATAATGGTGTGTTTTATATAGCATTTATCAATATTTTTATATCCCACAAAAGAAATCACCAACTATTTAGATACATTTTTTTTAAATACACACAATATATATACATAGCACCAAGAAATATTTACCAACCCTTGCAACACATTCAAATGCAGCAATTGTTTAACATTTTTTGATAAAACAAGAGTTAAAGATATATCTAGTTAATAGTTGTATTAACATCCTTTGATACCATATTGTATCACATGCAATACAAGCACGGTGCCAAGTCTTTTTAAAAAAAAATTTTTTTGAAGTTTTCAATATCAAATTTTTAATACCTAACTTTAAATTAATATAGATACAATCAAATATTGACACCATGTATTTGGTTCTTGCTTTAGCTTTTCTCACCCGTTTTTATCCGAACAAGCTCCAAACCATTTAAACCCGCCATAAGTACCTAAAACCTAAAACACTCAAGACATGACAAATGACTCAAAACGACACCTCAAAACCGATAAAAACATAACACATCAACAAACGTTTTAGGTTTTAACTTTTTCTAAAAAACGTAGACAACAACTTCTACATCTTGTAGATCGTAATCTAAACAATAAATATTCATTTAAATCGTAATCTAAAAAAAATATTTTGTTTCATTTTCTGAATATTTACTTTCTATATTTAGAGCATTCTAAAAATTACAGAAATCGAAATCTGCAATACCGTAGAATTTACATTCTAAACTCAGATTATAATTTCTAACGATGGCAGAAGATGTAGAAATTATTAGAACGTCTATTCTAAAATATTTAGAACATAGAGAAAAATGTAGAATGCATGTTCTAAATATTTTAGATTTATGATTTTCTGATTTCTAAAATTCTCAGAACAGAAATCTAATCTGAAATATGTAGAACATGTACAAAAATGCAGAATACACATTCTGAGTTTCGCAGAACTCTAGAAAACGTGTTCTACCAAAATTAGATGAAACTTTATCTATCAAAAAATTAACTTTTTAAAACCAAATCTAAAAAATTCCACTTCAAATCACCTCTACTCTTGTATATCTATCTGTTTTTATGATTTTTTTTAAAAAAAAACATTTAAATTAGGGTGTAGGGGTAAAATCGTCCAAACTGACAATCTCACAAAAAAGGTGTATATGGACAAATTTTTAAGTAGATATCCTTTATTTCTAATTTTCCCCTAACTATTTATAACAAAGTTTTCAGTCCCTTTTTGCTTTCATAACCGATGTGGGATAAGTTGTTTTAATTCACGTAGACTTTTTAATCCCAAAAATATTGGATGAGGCTAATTATGATCAATATGGCTTCCATTTACATTAGCTATTGGGCTTTTATTGGATAGGGTCAAATTCCATATTTATTATAATTTTGAAAATGTGAAAATTGTAATTATAATTTTTGAATTTACATTTTTAAAAAGAAATCGTTTTTTTCTCAATTTTTAAAACTGATTATAATTTACAATAATTTTTATTTACCATCTTAACACACAATATATATTCCATGAAATTATGAAAAAAAACAAAAAAAAATTAAGATTCTCCTTGCATTATTTTCATAAAATTTTTGTTTACCGTAAAATGTCTTTTTGTGGATAATTTCGGAAAACCCAAACCGAACAAAACCCGAAAGATACCGAACTGAACCTGACCCGAAGACTTAAAATACCAAACCCTAAACCCGAAAAACCAGAACGCCCACCCCTAGTTCAGCCTTTCGATTTCTATTTTCTGCTTGCAATCATTAATGTTGAAAATCTTAATTTGAATCATCCAAACTTTAAAGAACCATAAAAATGGAAGTCCCAGTGTCTTAACGTCGAACCCTTTTTTTTTAACTTTCTTCTTTACAGAATGGAAAGTTCAACATAGTATCACACAAGTATGAACAAAAGCCACTTATGATGATAACAACCATAGAAAAACAGAGTTTTCAAAATATATGCGCGGCTAAGCCAATTTCATCTTCTTTATCTGTTGTTGTTAAGAACATGGTGAAGCCGGAATGTTTCACCTTGGTCTCCATTCAGTGACCGCCTTTCCAAACAGCACACGGTTAACTGTCTTAGAAGTTTCTCTAGATGGGATTGCAAGTGACCGCTTCTCTGCACATCTTTCTTATTTGGATTTGTTGATAGTATTGCTGCATTCACCGCATCAGCCACTAGTTCCCTCTGCGAGTCTTCTAGGAAATACCCGACCGATGATTCCTCAGGCTTTTCATACACGAGTAAAGCAAAGCAGTCCTGAATAATCAACAAGAAAATAGAGTTCATAAGCGATCAGCAACTAGATAGTCTCTGTATCTGAACGCAATACATACAAACTCTCAGAAACCAGATCTTGTTTGAAATAGAAAGGAATAATGTTGAAGGAGACATCGGTACCCTCGACTATATCTTGAAATCCAGTTAACCCAACAAATTTAGCTAACTCGAGTCTGCCATACTTCACACCTTCTTCAAGTTTTCCAACCTGTTTATGCCATGTTTTTCCAGAACCATATAGTTAGAGAAATAGCCCCATCTGCATAGATGTGAAAGTGAACAAAGAAGGAATAATCCAGAGAACCAACTTAAGGTAACATTTATACATGGTTTCCAGTGTGTTATAGGTTCTGTGCATTTTTTTTCATTAGTTTATGGTTTAACACCAAAGTCCATCACACAGTTCAAGCGGCTAATTTGTATGGGAAGACCAAATCCATCAAGCTTCCTTAATTACAAAAAATTCATTCTTATTCAATAAACTTTTAGTGGATTTAGTGGATAAGGAATGAAGAGCATACCCGTACTAATTCAATAAACTTTTGGCAGTGAAGGAGGAAGCAAACTACAGATTTATCGTCCTGCAGTAGGTACAGCTGGGCTGGGTAAGACTTCATATCTCAATCCTGGGAAGTGGATCATCTTAACAATTTGATAAAAAAATCTCAGTTCACCTGTACAATTTGGGGATGTAAATTTCGGAGTTCCGCCAGAGCAGTATCAATCTCACCATTCCTAACAAGCTACACCCACCAATAAAGAATGGATCAGTCAAAATTAACTAAACAAAGCAGTAATTTAGTATGGTTTTGAATATGAACCAAAAAAGCCCAGATACAAGAGTAATAAAGTCAGAGGATAACATGTCTAATATGTTAAACTGTAGCCCGATAGATACAAGTTCGATACCTGTCTAAAATTCTTTCTCTGTTTCAAAGCATATGAGTAATCATCCTCATCAATAGCATTTTCTTGATCTATATGGATTGGAGGAACTGTAGTTTGAGTAGCAAGGTTGAAAGCATTGAGTGTCTCCTCATACCCATAGTGTAGCAGGTAGGTCTTTACAAGCCTAATGATAAAGAAACAAAACTTTAGATAAAGCGTCATCAATCCATTGTCATCTGTTACTGCTGGAAAGGAGTGTACTTACCCATAACCAATGTTTGGAGGTGTGGATAGTTTTTCGATAGCCATTTGTTGCTTATTCCTCTCTAATGCTTCATATCCCTAATAATACAGAAAAAGGGTAACATCCCTCGTCAAAACCTAATTTCAAACATATATGTAATGGAGAAAAAATTTAAAGATTGTAAAACTAAAACTTGAGTATTTAAAATTTCAGTATTTAAAGTTTATAACTTGAGGGGCCAAGTGTTTGAGGTTTGATTACACAGGAATAGTAGAGGATAGTGGATACACGTAAAATAGCATGTGAGTGTACAAACATAACCACTCCCATAGATTCCGTAACCCTGGTACCAAGAACGGACATGAGGCATACCTATTATAATATTTCAATAGCTATAGACTCCTGGTTACACCATCCTTACTTTAGTATAAAGCTGTAAGATCTAATTAACCATGTTTGAAAGGATTTTTTCTCTTACCTTAATATCGAAAGCAAATTTGTTCTTCCCAAAATTGACTAATACCCTGCCAAAAATTCAGGCAAAAATGCATTGTGTAAACAGAGGAGATACATGATGGCATTGGTATTGATCATCAAAGACAGAGAGAGAGAACATACTCCTCATTTTGGCTATGTACAGCTACAGTAGGGAATATATGACCTCTTATGTCCTTAGGGATTTTCCCAACAATAGCTCCGTTTTTACTGGCATCAACAAAATAATCAAAAATGTCATCAGGTTTACAGACAAAGTGGATGCAAACAGGAAAATGGACGAATCATGAATTCAACTCCCAGTAGTAATGGAACTCATTTAAGTAGCAAAACACACGAAACAGTTTCTTTCTTACGTGAAAAAGAACTCTTGCGAAGCGTAGTTTATACCACCGCCAACTGTATCATCTTTTGTATACTTTGGACCAAAAGGTTCACCTTTCCCCTGTCCACGATATAGGAATCCATCATCCCCATGATAGCCACAGCTGTTCACTTCCCATCTATCATTACAAAAGAATCAATAAATCAGACACCCACATAACCTCAAATCCATACCTTATCCATATAAAGCTTCTTTCAAAGGCACTATCATCCATATTCGTAAAATCAAGAATCTAGCTTTCAATTGAGCCATGAAGCAATGTCTTTCGAATTCAGATTCTTCCCTAAACCACTCCTACACAACCTAATCCAAGAAGCTAAATCTGTATAATAACTAACCACTAGAGTGTACATCAGTAAGGAAACACAATTTGGATCCAGAATCAAACTATACCCAGGTTGTCTCCGCATTTTGAAGCTTTCCTTAGTAAAACCAATAGCAATTTGACCTTTAATCCCAGAATCTTTAACAAAAATCTCAAAGTAGTAAGTAAGACACTTGATCGGAGCAGGTTTATTCGCTTGAACAACACCAACATCGTGACCATGTAGATTCGTATTAGTGTACTTCACGGAAAGCTTATCCGGAGAAACCACAAGAAACCCGCCGGCGCTATTGATCGTGTTGAGCTCCGTCGGTAAATCTTCTCCTTCGTCTTCCTTCGCATTTCGTGTAGCAGCGAGACGAATCTTATCCAAGAAGTTTAAGTTCAGATCTTGACCGTTCACGACGTTGTTGGTTGTATCGCCGTTGGCGGAATTCGCCGGCGGCGGTGAAGAGTTCATTAGTTTCGGTTCCGATTTGGATCGCAGAGAAAACCCTAGAATTTTGAAGATGATTAGGGAAAATGGGCTCAGAGGTTTTTGGAGTATATAAGAAGAACACTGAATTAGAGAATTTGTTGAGATTTCTTCTTCTCTTGATTTTTTTTTTTTTTTGATCCGTTGTTTATTTATTTAGTGACCCGCTAGTTTCGGTATTTGTTAGACTTATTTTTTTCTTTTTCATATGTCTCTAAATAAATTTCATAAAGCTATTTTCATAAGAAAACACATTTTTATTTTTGGCAAGATCCATTTTTCCGAACGGAAAATTTGCATTCAAACGATTAAAAAAAAAAGTTTTTTTTTTTTTTTTTTTTTTAAAAAAAGTTGGTATACCTTAATTATTCATGAGAAATTCTTAAAAATGGCCCTAAAACAAGTTTTATTGACAATAATAGCACACACTCCATAAACTTCCAAAAATAGCACTAGTTAACTTACTATTAGTGTTTTTGTTCTAAAAATTTTATCACTAGCTTTTTTTATCAATAATACCACAACTTTTATATAAAAGCTATTCAACAAAATAAATTAGAAATAAATTTAAAATATTATATTTGGGTTCTCTATTTCCAATTTAGGGTATATATTTCCACCATTTAAAAGAGATTTTGATTCATTTTAATATTAGTTTATGGTATTATATTTGGGTTCCCTATTTCCAATTTAGGGTATATATTTTCACCATTTAAAAGAGATTTTTATTTTAATATTAGTTTGTGGTATTATATTTGGGTTCCTTATTTCCAAATTAGAGTATATATTTCCACTATTTAAAAACAATTTTGATTCAATTTAATATTAGATTAGTGTTTGCTCTCTTTTTTTATTTTCTATCTTATATTTTTATTAGGTTTAATTGAAGTTTATGGTGCTATTTGTGGAACTTTTCAAATGAGGTGCTATTTTTGGAAAAAAACAACTTTTTTGGGGCTATTTGTGTCAATCTCCCATTATTCATTGGATAATTACAAATTTTATTTTTGTATTCAAACTATTTGTCCCCAAGTCGCTAAATCAAAGGAGACAATGAAGTTTGTATGTGATTTTTTGTCTTTTGTATTGATCGAATTTTTTTTTTCTTTTTTACATCTTTGGATCGACAACCCGTGCTCCATAGTCAATCTTTATTACGCGAGGTAACGCGACTTAGTGGAGTCGAACTCCAGTAGAAAAAATGGAGACAGTTCCTCACTTCTTTATTCTTTCAGAACTCAGCATTATCGAAAATTATCAAACATTATTTCAATTTAAAAGGTTTTGAAAATCCAAATGGTACAGAATCTACAAAGACAATGATATACTGATGTGGTTTAACATTTGGTACTAAATTATCAGCTTTAGAGTTTAAAGTGCAAATTATGAAACATTTAAACTTATCATATTTCTTTTTATTAAAAAAAGTTTCTCTTTATATTTTCATAGTTCTCTTAAAATATATATAATATATAAATTATATCTACTATTTAATACATAATAATATTATAATTTTATAATTATGAAAATAGAAAAGATTATTAATAAATAAAAAATTGTCCCACATCATTACATTGTCAATCTCATATGATAGTGAGAAATATTTTGATTTTTCATCTGTTAGAAGCGTGTAGATAAATCACGTATCTTTGTTAGGATTATCCTTTTTTTTTTTTTGGTAAATTGTTAAGATTACCCAAAATTGTATTTTTAGTGTAAAAATATTATGGAGTTACTATTCAAATTCGATGAATTTAAAGTGAAAGAATCATTTTAGATTTGTAGTATGGTGTACCAATAAACCAATGGTGGAGCTATTATGGGAAAATGAAAGTGCAGAAATAACGGAGAAAAGAATAAACCAAATAAAGCAAAGGACAAGAATTGTAGTTTTCACGAAAAACAAGCAATGGAAATCATCAACATGGGTTGTTTCAATATGGTATCTTCCTCTATTTAGTGATCGAGAGATTGTTTATTGCTTTTCTTTTTGGATTCTAAGGTGGAGGGGTGACCGAAACCAACCACACGGGAGGAGATTCCATCGCGAGAGATGCTATTTTCCTCCCCGTGGAAGGTCTTATAATCAATCACACGTCTCCTAATCTCGTCTTTTAAGGTAAGTTGGAGAATTCTATGTTAAAGAAACTATATCTTCAATGCTTCTCATTAGATGATAATGATTGTTTGGTTTTTGAAAAATCGAAAGGTACTTAAAACAAACGTCATATTACCATCTTATTTGAGCATCCACTACAAATTTTTGAGATCAGATCAAATACTATTGTTTCTAATCATTACTACACTATCTACATATTATTGTAATTTCTATGTTTCATGATAGTTATAAGTAACAAAATCCTACTTTTATAATATTCAAAATCACCTAGTATTTCAAAATCATTAGTAAAATAAATATAAGTTTGAATCTTTTTGACAAAGATCAACAACATTGGTTTTGTCCTTATTGGACAAAGCACTCTTTGATTGGTTTTCTTAAACGTGGTTTGCTCAGATCTTCTAGGTTTTGAAGAATGGAAGATTTAAGCAGGTTGTCAAACCCGAAAAATTTCGGATTCATTGGAAGACAATCACTTCCCCAGAAAAACCTGGAAAAAAATATTTCTCCTCCTAATAATATGCACCACCACAGTGCTTCTTTAGATGATCTTTTCACAGAAGACCAACCAGCTTGGCTCGATGAGCTCCTAAGTGAGCCAGCCTCACCTAAGATTAACAAAGGTCATAGACGTTCAGCTAGTGACACATCTGCTTACTTTAACTCAGCTTTAATGCCTTCGACGGAAAATCAGCTTATGAAAAATCATGTTTCTGGTTCTTCTTGGCAATTCCAGAACTATGATTTGTGGCAGTCCAACTCTTATGAACAACATAGTAAATTAGGATGGGATTTGACTACCGCAAATGGAACTAATCTCCAAAGAAATATGTCATGTGGAGCTGTAAATAGATTAGGTACCTCAACATCGAAATCCATTGAGAAACATGTAAGCAAAATGAAAGAAGGAACTTCCACAAAACCAGATGGTCCTGGATCAAAGACTGACGCGAAACGTATCAAACAGTAAGTGGTCTTGTCTTTATCATCTACTAGTTAATTATTTTTTCTCATGAGTACTAATAGCTTAACCAAAAATATACTTTCGTTAAACATATTTCTAATGCGGTTTAATAATCTACAATTTTTATCTAACTCGAAATCATCAAAATGAAGTCAAAATGCTCATCGAGCACGTCTGAGAAGGCTTGAGTACATATCGGACCTCGAAAGGACCATCCAAGTGCTACAAGTAAGATTCAAGACTCATGTATTTCATGAAGTTCTTTAAGTCCATTAATAATATCAAGAGATCACTAATATTAAACATTAGTTATATTATACATGTTGGATTTTTCTTCAACAGGTTGAAGGATGTGAAATGTCATCTGCCATTCACTACTTGGATCAGCAGTTACTCATGCTTAGCATGGAAAATAGAGCTTTAAAACAACGTATGGATAGTTTAGCAGAAATCCAAAAGCTTAAACATGGTATTTAACCTTTAATCACTAGTAAAATATATGGATCAAAATGCATTTATTTTTCCTTTTGTGAAATTTTGATTTTGGGTGGTTAATACAGTGGAGCAGCAATTGCTTGAGAGAGAGATAGGAAATCTACAGTTTCGACGACACCAACAACAACAACCACAACATAACCAAAAACAAGTGCAAGCAATACAACAAAATCGATACAACAAATATCAACCACCTGTTACACAAGAACCCGACTCCCAATTTGCAGCCTTGGCAATATGATTTAGGAAATATGGATCCATTACAATTCAGATTATGCTGAGCTCTTCTTGCTCTATCGTAATGTCCATACAACATAGGTGAACTACTGATGTTTGTAGTTTTGAATGAATACCTAAAAAAACATCAATATGTATATCACAATGTGGTTGCCAATACCCCACTCTATTGCATTTCTCTATTTATGGCATGGTAGAGAATCTATTGTCAAGAAACAACTTCTTTCATGTTATGTCATAACTTGTAATTCTTCTTATTTCATCTATTATATATATGAATAAATAATTTTTGACAATTTATTTTATCTATATATAAGTTGTGACGGATTCTAGTAGATAAAAGGAAAAAAAAAAACGAAATATAATTACTCTGACTAACTATTTTATACACCAGTCAATATAATGAAAAATAAGATTAATATTAAAAAGAGTATTAAGAACATAATAATTTATTGGGTTTTTGCAACAAAAACAAAATCCTTCAAGCCGCCATTTTCTGTTAATTAAATTTACCCTCCATCTCAAAAAATGCATATTAATCCTATTAAGGAAAAAATTAATGAAATATAACTCTCATAAATATATTTTAAAATATTTTATGGTCACATACATTATATCTTCAAAAAAATTTAAATGGTCTTGGACCATCGTCGTGAAAACTTCAGTTTGATATATTATATATAAAAACTTTACAAATTTGACAACGATGAAGAAGTGTTATATTATGTATTATTTTTGACTTTGCATAATTGACTTGCAGAATCGTTTGTTATTTTGTTTAGTTCTAACCCTAAGTTATGAAAATTAATCTATATGTTCATAGATTTATTAGGAAAAATTGTGAAATCTAAATAACCCCCAAATATGTAACTCTAATTTCCATAATCTCGAGAAAAATGAAAGACGAAGATTTTTAATTTGGTTAATGTATATTTCGTATATGTTGTAAAGTGAGTATAGAGTTCAAACGATGAGTATTAAAATAAATAAATAAAATAATTTATGGCTTTTGTTTGGTAGGCAAAAATTTCATGTATTTTTGTGAATATCAAAAAATATCTTGTGTATTTTATGGAATTTTTCAAATTATAATTATAGTTTCAACGATTAAAAAACAAAATATTTTTATAAATATGGATTCAAAAATTATAATTTTCACATTTTCAAAATAATAATAAATATAGAATTTGACCATACCCAATAAAAGCCCAATAACTAATCTAAGAAGAGGCCATATTGATCATAATTAGCCAGGCCTCATCCAATGTTTTTGTGATTCAAATTTCACGGGAATGAATGCAACTTATCCCACATCGGATGTGAAAGCAAAAAAAGACTGAAAGTTTTGTTATAAATAGTTAGATGTACTGAGTGTTGAACATGTATATTTTGCCCACTCCTTAGCTGAAGGCGGCAACAACCTCGAATAAACTCTAGGGTGTAAACACTCAACGATTGTAGGAGGCAATAGCTTGAACAAACAATTGATTGCAGGAGTCCAACGACTAAAGCTGCCATCTTTAGTTTTTGGACTTTTGCAATCAAATGTTTGTTTCACAGCTTTTGTCTCCTTACCTGTTGAGCGTTTAAACTCTCTCGTTCATTCAAAGTTGTTGCCCCCTTTGGCTTCTTTCTTTTCTTTTTTTTTTCTGTTTCCAAGAAATATTTCTTGTGAATTTAGATTTTTTTTCTTCAGTCTCTTACTTTCCTAAGATTCTAAACCAACGTGGAGTAAAGTTTTTTTTCTTTTTTTGGGGGAAGGGGGGAGGGTGGAGAATTTAATCTTGTTGGTTGGACATTGAGAAGTCACAAGTGTGAAACTAAATTGAACACTATCAAATTTTGTTTTTTGCGCTCCTCTTCTGTCCATAATATTTTTTGTATTACATTTTAAACTATCCATATTTTCCTAAATCAATTTTCAAAAGAAAAATAAGTCAATATGCTAAATGTAAATGTGAGTACCTATCTTTTCCTAAGTAAAATTTTGTTAAAAACAAATAAATGCTTTTTTAAAAATAGTTATAAAATTAAATTAGAAGTAAATCATAAATCCACATGATATATTGAATTAGATCATGACATATATCCTAATGGTTTGTACTAGTGTTGTGATTTTGTTACCACTTGGGTTCAAGTTCAAAAAATAGATCACAATTGTAAGAGTTGTTAACAATTAAAAAAAAAAATCTGCATCTCTTATATATTATTTGATAAACATTTAGGAACTCCAACATTTATAAATAGTTGCTGAATAACAAAAGATTGTACATAATTTTGAATGATTTTACATAAATTCTATTTTCAATCACATAGGATTTGGAAAGATATTATAAATCTTTATTTCAATAGAAGATTTTAAAGAAAAACCAAAATCTTATAAAATTCATAATTCAATACCATGCCCTTTAGTTTATCAATAATTCATGAACCGTTTCATGAATGCTCTTAATGTTTGAATAGGTTCATGGGACAAAAACCCAAAATCTCAAGATATTGCTTGTTTTCAAGGAGTGTAGAGTAATGCTTCAAAAATCAGTGAATAGCTGAGTGAAATTATCAACTAAAATTGTTCTAATTTCGAGAACTAAATGGGCTGAGACTCCATCAAGTAGTTAGCCTTTTATTTGTAATTTTTGCATCAGTTTTCTTTGTTTTGCCCAAAAGTAGACTACAACCTAAAAAAACATCCAAAATACTATAATTTTTACTCTCTACATAAATCAACTAAGTAGTGCTCTTAATCCAGTAGACCACTTACATTATCTACCATGAAATACCCAAACACTTTTACCCCATTAAATTACCACAGTAAAATAATCCACAACAACTACAATAAAACCGTCACTGTTTTTAATGATTTTGGCGCGACAATAGTGTTGTTAGTGGCCAGCTTCACTATCAAAATTAATTTGTCAACTAGGGGAGGTCCCCGCGCCCAGCGCGGGGTTGTATGTTGATTAAGACCAGAATTAGTAATCAATATTTAGGGTTATCAAGTTAGGGATATTTATTGATTTAATTTTGTCAAGAGTCTAATTTTTATAACGACATTAATATAGAATTATGGTAAAACGCTATAACTTTTGATATATATTATTAGTAATCAACAATTAATAGTGTTTTTGAATCACAAACAATTATTAGTGTTTATATCTTGATATATATAATAGAATTAAATATAAAAAATCTATATATTTAAACCAACAATATATTAGCAACGCCCCGACCGCCACTGTCCATGGGTTCCCACGTCCAGTCTCGGTCTTTAGGCCCATCTTCTTTGTTTTGTCGTACTCTTGATTTTATGACATATTCATGCTTACTCGTTTCTTTCATATTAGCAACGCCCCGACCGCCACTGTCCGTGGGCTCCCCACGTCCAGTTCCGGTCTTTAGGCCCATCTTCTTTGTTTTGTCGTACTCTTGATTTTATGACATATTCATCCTTAGTCGTTTCTTTCATATTAGCAACGCCCCGACCGCCACTGTCCGTGGGTTCCCCACGTCCAGTTTCGGTCTTTAGGCCCATCTTCTTTGTTTTGTCGTACTCTTATTATATGACATATTCATGCTTACTCGTTTCTGTCATATTAGCAACGCCCCGACCGCCACTGTCTTTGGGTTTCACACGTCTAGTTCCGGTCTTTAGGCCCATCTTCTTTGTTTTGTCATACTCTTGATTTTATGATATATTCATGATTACTCGTTTCTTTCATATTAGCAACGCCCCGACCGCCACTGTCCGTGGGTTCCCCACGTTCAGTTTCGGTCTTTAGGCTCATTTTCTTTGTTTTATTGTACTCTTGATTTTGTGACATATTTATGCTTACCCGTTTCTTTCATATTAGCAGGATCAATTAGTAACAACCGATATGGGACCAAAGACCAAAACAGAATAATTTTAAAAATTTATATACTAATATTAAAAAAGGATCTTAGGCCATAATAATCATGTTCATGTTATGATAACCAAAGATATGTTGTTTCTATACTTGCTTTTGTCTTACGCTTGGTTTTATGATGTATTCATGTTTACTCGTTTCTTTCATATCTGAAATGTCCCGACCGCCATTGTCCGTGGGTTCCCACGTCCAGTTTTGGTCTTTACGCCCATTTTCTTGGTTTTGTCGTACTCTTGGTTTTATGACATATTCATGCTTATTCGTTTCTTTCATATTCGTAACGTCCCGACCGCCACTGTCTGTGGGTTCCCACGTCTAGTTTCAGTCTTTAATTTGGGACCATATTCTTGGTTTTGTCGTACTCTTGATTTTATGACATATTCATGCTTACTCGTTTCTTTCATATTTGTATATAACGCCTCGATCGCCACTGTCCATGGGTTCCCACGTCCAGTTCTTGTCTTTGGGCCCATCTTCTTGGTTTTCCCGTACTCTTGGTTTTATGACATAATCATGCTTACTCGTTTCTTTCATATTTGTAACGCCCCGATCGCTACTGTCTGTGGGTTCCCACGTCCAGTTTCGGTCTTGAATTTGGGCACATTTTCTTAGTTTTGTCGTACTCTTGATTTTATGACATATTCATGCTTAGTCGTTTCTTTCATATTTGTAACGTCCCGACCGCCACTGTCCGTGGGTTCCCCACGTCCAGTTTCAGTCTTTAATTTGGGCCCATCTTCTTGGTTTTGTCGTACTCTTAATTTTATGACATACTCATGCTTACTCGTTTCTTTTATATTTGTAACGCCCTGACCGCCACTGTCCGTGGGTTCCCCACGTCCAGTTTTGGTCTTTAATTTGGGCCCATATTCTTGGTTTTGTCGTACTTTTGGTTTTATGACATATTTATCGTGTCATATTTATCGTCCCTATTGTAGTATCTTTGTCTCTACCTTCGCCATTGGTCGCTGCGTAACCCTTCGGTTGATCTCTTGTTTATAAAACCCATATAAAAAGTTGTAAGAGAAATATCATTTTCTTAACTATATCGTATATGTATTTGTAGTATATTGATCTGAGATTGCAAAGATGTATGCCTATCAAGAAGCTCTTAGCAAAGTAAACACTGAAGATAGGTACTAAAAATGAGAGGGTTACAGAGAGCAAGTATCTATCCCTTAGAAACCACTATGTGCAACTGAGAATAATTCATATATGTACATACATACACATGTATACAACGTATTGAAGCTTTTAAATTTAAATATCGAATGCTACAAAACTGGAAAATTGCTTGTGGAGAAAGCAATATGAACATGGCCACATATATAACAAATAACCAGTGGCGGATCTAGAACATTTTTTAGTCTGGGACACAGTTTTATAAATTAATATAAAATAATAATAAAAATAATGTTTATTATAAAACAATCCTACAAAATACATCATATTTTCCT
The DNA here is from genome assembly GCA_905216605.1 of Arabidopsis arenosa. NCBI lineage: Eukaryota > Viridiplantae > Streptophyta > Magnoliopsida > Brassicales > Brassicaceae > Arabidopsis > Arabidopsis arenosa. Next base: position 15,135,392 of record LR999451.1, read on the forward strand.
CTATTTTTTAGAATATTTTCATCACTATTTTATTCGTCATTTTACCAGACAATTTTTCTAACAAGACTATCTAAAATATATTGTTTAGCAACAATTTCCATATGAATTAGTTATGAAAGAGTTGAAAATGACAAATTATGTTTTTTCTTTTTTTTTTTTTTTTTTTTTTTTGAAAACAACAAACAAATTATGTTTATCTAAGGTCAACAATGCTTTATGCATATGGTTTAAACTTTTTATGACTTTTTCCAACGAGCCTTTTTGTAGAATTTAGGAGAAGTAGGGATTTATGTGGATTGTTAGGTTAATAAATTTTTGGGCTGAAACACTTTGGTTTTCTTTCTCAATTGGGCTGGGGCACGTTTCTGATCTTTTTCAATTGGATTAAAGAAATTTGCTGAATTTTTATAATTTCTTCTATAATTACAAAAGCAAAAAAAAAAAGTAGTATGGGGCACGTGCCTCCCCTTGTTATGCCTTAGATCCGCCCCTGCAAATAACCGATTATGCTTGTTGTAGATCATTCTCTTTCAAACCAAAAGTTTTACCTAAACAACATATCAAGTGACTCACAAGAGATACATAAGAGCCATATCCTAAAAATATCCGGCAAAGCAAAACGCTTACAAACAAAGAAAGCAAGCTTTGTTCCAAAAGATCGAACATTCGTACATCATGTTCCAGTTTATTTCTTAACTTTGTTGTTCGTCCAGACTACCTTCTCCAGAGAATTGGAGAGCTTCTCATATAACTGCAAACACACTGTTTAGCTCATTAAACCGGTATTTATACTACGGTATAATCTAAAAGAAACTGTAAAACATAACTCAAATTTTTTTTATCTGAACAGGCCGATGTCTTTTTCATATGGGATCTCATTGTGGGAGATTCTAACCGGAGAGGAATCCTATGTAGATATGCACCGTGGAGCAATTATTGGTAAGTTCAGAAACTATCACTCAGTTTCACTTTACCTCAAAAGAACAAAACCACTTTTTGCTCATTTGTTTCCTCTTTTTAACACTAAGGTGGGATAGTAAAAGAACACGCTTCAAACTCCCATACCGTAAAGTTGTTCTCCGAGATTGGAAAAAACTAAGAGAACAATGCTAGTCTGTAGACCTTGATTCTCGTCCTCCATTTAACATGCCTACTTTAGTCCATGTCAATGAAATAGGAGTTCAGAGTAACTGTTAATGATCAGAGACCATGGTGAGTCTTTTGTTGTTTACTTGAATGTTATTTTGGTTTTTATTATGTGCATTGTGAATCAATGGATTTGGTAACTTATTATATTCAATCTATTGTTTTGTTTTGTATAATATTGTTGTTTCTAATTTTACTTTTGAATTTTATATGGCATTTGATCAATATGATGAGTGAAACCGTGGAAGATAGTGAATAGAAAGGGTGTAAAAGTTGAGACTCCAGGTTCGAGAAGGAAGTCATTGGAAAATTTGAGTATATACCAAACTGGAGAGTAATTCGGCTACAAAGAGAGATGTGTTGGCTTTGAAGAAAAAGCTATGTGATGCTCTACCTTTTATTTATGAATTTTATGCTATGAATATATGTTTTTGTTAGGGTTCAACTTCAGTCTCCGGATTAGAGACTTATATTCATCCGACAAACAATTCGATGTCACAATCAACGCTACAAAATTGGTGGGTTCTCTCTATTAACAAACAAAAAAAATTTCTGGGGTATATATATTTTTTTTGTTTTGTTAGATCCATACGACGAAGAACATGACGAAGAACACCAAAAATTCTCATCAATCCGGTACGTTTGATCTTATTTTTATTAGTTTAACAATTACAGTTATGTCCGAATCTGAAATAACCATGGCTCCAGACTCCTTCACACCATGGCCACATATCACCGGAGTGGAGACGATTTCAAATTCGGAGCTTCTCTTCGCATATAAAATCATACATATGGTCTCTTTGTTTCGGGTTCCCTCTACAATAATTAGTACATATTACAAAACTGAGCTACAAAAGAGCACATTGGATTTTGGTAAACATCAAGATTGCTTCCTACCTTCCAAGAAACATGATAGACTAATTCACATCCAAGACCAAACATTAGCCACATAAAGCCTGAATCAAATTAAACGATCTTAGGATGCTCTTCATAATCCGTAAGTTAAAGAGACTTGCATTAATATTGCAAATTAGACTCTAGAGGTCCACAATGGTTAATCGGAGTGTATCAAAGACGACGAGTAAAGCATGAATTAGAATATCAGCAGAGGAAGCACACAAATATTCAATAAATTTCAATAAACGTAATCAATCACTGAGAATAGCATGGACCCAACTTTTGAAATGAGAAGATCAATGATTGATGACTAACCATACAACCGAAGCAAAGCCATAAACAGAAACGAAAGTACTAAAGAGCCACAACAGCAGTGATACGACATTTGTTTCCTCACACTGGAAACAATGACGTGCTTCCATAAATCCAATCTAGTTTTCATGCAAAACAAACCTGCATTCATAATAAACACTACTATTAATTAATATTTTTTATGCAAGAATTAAATGGCAGTATAAAAGATTCAATGGTTAGTGCCGAAAAAAAAAGCAAGGATTAGTTATGATATCAAATCAAAATTAAATATCAAGCAAGGTATTTACATAAAATTAAGGCAGTGGAGGATCTAGGAATTTTTTATATGACAATATCTACAACTAAACAAAGAAAATTTATATATTTTTAAAACAGAATCATTATTTGTTTTTTGGTAAGATTAAAACCGAATCATTATCATATTAGTAAAATTATCATTTATTTATTATTATCCACGTTAATTTAAAAGTTTAAGAGAATATCTGCTTTTTTCTCATAAAAGGATGGAATAATAAAATAACTCTTTTAGATTTATAACTATATTTGACATTATCTTATTAAATCTATTAAGATAAATATATTTCTTTTTGAAAAATATAAATAAAATGATAATATAATTATTATAGATTTACAATTATATTATTATCCATGTCAAAATTTTAAAAAATTTTACTTTTTTCTCACATAGGAAGATAGAAGAATAACGTAACAGTTTAAGATTTACAACATAAAATAATATCAGAATTGGAACGCCAAATCATAATCAACACAATTAACACAACTCTAATGGGAAATTAGAGTTATCTTGTGATTAAAATACTAAACAAACAAAACTAACCGAAACAAAACAAAAGTCTTCCTTTCAAATCATTAACGTGACGGATTGCTGACTGATTAAGTTGAAGTTTTAGGCATTTAAAGATCTAGAAAGATGATTAAGGTTAAACATTTTTATTTATTTTAAACAACGTTTGAATGTTGACAAAAAAAAGAAGAAGAGAGTGTTGGGACCATCGGGAGAGACAACGTTGAGCAGCTGCGAAAGAAGCCAACGTTGTCTATTATGTTCCTCACAGTGTTTGATTTGACTTTTGATGACATTTCACTCCTGTCCACTTGTTGTCTCGAAAGTTCATGCAATGGAAAAGTATTAAACAAAACAATTTACTTTTATGTATAAATCCTAGGGAAGAACCGATCAAGCTAAGATCAATGGTTGTGGTTTTAGTACCGTATACTTCTCAAATATACCCGTTGAATAACGGAAATCCGCAAGACGGGGAGGAGACGAAGTCAACCTAGCTGGCAAAGGAGCTAACCCAGCTCCTTTGGTCTTATTTATGGTCATCTGTATTTAGCAAAATACTAGATCCGGACCCGCACATACGTGCGGGTGTAATGTAGATTGTTTGCATAAAATTTTAATTAAGAATTTACTTCTTTTTTTTGTGTTAGTGAATTATATAATAGTATATATATCATAATTGTAGGATATTTTACATAAAATATTTTGTTTTCTGTTTTAAAAACACTTTGTAACACAAATTTAATTTTTGTTTGATTAGTTATAAATAGGGGTGTCAAAATGGTTTAAAATTGATGGATCAATCCAAACCAATCCAACTCATGGATTTAATGAGTTGAAAATTTGGATATTAATGGATTAATGGATTAAATGGTTTAATGAGTTTAATGAGTTGGATTGAAATGATTTGGTTTAGATTGGATTACTGGGTTATCCATAACCAAACCAATAAAAATTATATAATTGAAATCAAATATGTAAACCAAATATAACCGAATTGAATCATTAAACCGATTTTAGTAAACAGAAATAAACATAATTTTCTTAAATCGCTTAACCATCGATCTTTCTCGGCGTCAAATCTCTCACTGTCGATCCCTCTCAATCTTAAGGTTTCACCGGCAAATCCATCGACAACGTTAAACGACGAAGCCAACAACGCCGTTCACCGGCAAAGCCACTGACACTCGAATCCCTCATCGTCACTCATGGAGTCCTTGGTCGTCGTTTTGTGATCAATTTATGAACCAATATCATAGTTACAAGTATTTCGATGACGACGACAACGACGACGACGACGACGGCGACGGCGACGGCGACGGCGACGGCGACGGCGACGGCGGCGGCGGCGGCGACGACGATGACGGCGGCGACGACGACGACGGCGGCGGCGGCGGCGACGACGATGACGGCGACGACGACGACGATGACGGTGATGGTGATGATGATGGTGGTGGTGAATTGATGACGATGGAGTGATGATGATGATGGTGGTGGTAACATGATAGTTACTAATTATCAATTAATTAGGATTTAAATTATAAGAAAACTATGTTATGGATCAACTCATTAAATCCATTAATCCACTCATTTAAATGAGTTATGGGTTAATCCAAACCATTTGCTAAATGAATTGGATTGATTCATTAACCATTAAACACTAAATCAATATGGATATGGGTTGGTTTGGTTTGGTTTAACCAACTTGACACCCCTAGTTATAAACTTTAAATAGAAATTTAGTTATTAAAAGATTTTAAGTTTTATTTGCATCATTTTTAAGTGTTTTATTTAAATAAATAGTTTGGTTTTGGACTTTTGGTGCATAACAAATAATTTGAACAGTTACAGAAGTCAGGTGTGTAATATTTATGATAGAAAAGTAAAATTTTGAAAGAATATGTAATTTTAAAATGTTAATTTAATTAAGTAGCCCATAACTCAAGCCGAATAGCTGTTTTTTGGCACGAAATATTTGTTGATGTTGGCCGAAATACATTTTCGTATATTAAGGATTGTTTTTTTATTTGGACAGATAATTGTTTTTAGAATCTTTAACAAAAAAATAATAATTGTTTTTAGAACAATTGCTGTCTTATCTTAAAAAAAGAAAATGTACCGAATACAATTGAGAACATCAGTTGATCAAAGAATCATTGGCGAAACTCTCATATAATCCACTATCTCGTCTCCGTTTATACTGTTTTTCGCAAATTGTGAATTCTATAAAGAGGTAAGCTTATTATTGAATCAGATTTATACTTTTACTCTTTTTCTATATGTCGATTCAATTTCCAATCTTTTGAAATTTTATGTTTGAATAGAGATCTTCGCCAAGGATTGTCAAGAACCCGGATCTACTATGGGTAATTATTGTCAATTTTATATCTAAATTTTGTTTTCACAGTCATGTAGCTACTTCTTCATTTTCTTCAACGGTGCCTGTAGCATCCATTCCCGGACCCATGGTCTATCCTCAACCTTTTGGTTTGGTTTCTTTCGTATATGTTTATCCTCAGTTATTTGGGTTGAAAATCCAGAATATGATTGAATTCACAGCGTTTTGGAATTTGAGATTCCGGATTCAAATTAGGGTTTTATACATTCACCAGCTTTGATTTAGGGATTTATGTTGTTGTTTTTTTTTTTTGGTATTTTTCCCTTTTTAGTCCGAACATAAATCAGTCCGAACAATATTTTTCTCTTTTTAGCGCGTGGGGTTAACACGCTTCTCCCTCCTCTCTCTTCCTCTCTGCTTGTAGATCTAGATCTTCTCTCCAGTTTTGCCTCTCAGGTGTGCTCCTCCGGCGCCGGAGAGGGCTTGTTCTCTTTACTTTCTGTTGTAGTTCTTCTCTCCCTCCTTCGTCTCCGTCTTCCGTCGAGATTAGCTGTTTTTGGACGCGTCTATCCGCCTATTCCGGCGCTTCATGGTGGTGGTTGTCGGATTGAAGCTGATGCGTGGCGCAAGGAGACTCTCGGCTTGCTGGTTGGATTCGTCTAGGTTCTTAGTTTGAGGACGGCTTTGTAACCGGTTTGTTTCTGACAGCTTTTTTTTTTTGGCCGATTCTCCTTCACGTATTGGACCTCTTCTCTGGCAAGGGTTGTGGCTTTGTTGCGGTGCCTAGATAGGTTTGCTCTTCTCCTTATCGGCGGGTTATCTTCTCAGATTGGGATTCACGGTGGTGCTCCGCCGCAGCCTTCCAGATGTTGTTTTTTTTTTTTTGGTATTTTCCCTTTTATGTTGTTGTTGAGGTAGTAGTTTCCCGGTATTATTGATACTATGATTATAAATTCTACCAATTAGGGATCAGATGTTTTGCACTTAAAGCTCTTTGGATTTGGACATGGTGTTTGGATTTCACTTCCTCGTTTGCTTTTGATGTTTTTTACTGTTTTGTTAAAGTAGAATTTTTACAAATTTATGTTCCACTTTTGTAGCAATCTCGGGAATTAAGTGAATGATGATGCTTTTTCCAAGGCATTTTCTTGATTCGTCACTATCCATATGGCGAAGGTAAGTGCGTATCTATATGTTTATCAACATTATATAAGTCCAATGATCAAAAAAAAATCTTATTCTTGCTTTTATTGAATTCGATGTCCTTTATTTCTTAGAATCACCTTTGCCCAATTATTTAAAGACTCTACATATTATTCGTCATTGGTTTCTTTCTTATGAAACTTTTCTTTGATTTTAGTTGTTTCTAACTAATCTATGGGATAACTATTAGTTGTTTTCAATATCAGGTTCTGATCCGAGTTATGGCCTTGGTTTTTAGGTCCAATTAAAAGAGTTGTGAAAGAGTAAAGGAATTATTAAGTAAACTATTCATTCACTTCGCCAATATCAATCATGTAAGTGTTCTCTCGTTTTTTTTTTGTTGGTGTTGTTGAATGAAAATATGAAAGATCTATGTACATACGTGAATAGTCAAAACCAATTTAAAATCCTAGAAAAAACAGAAAATTATGGGAGTAGGTCACTCTTCACTCTTCTCTTCTTTAACATTCTCTTACATTTAGTCTTATATACTATGAAATGAAAAAGAGACTTCCCATGGCATTAGAAGGTTCAGGTTCTTTAAAAAATATCTGGTTAGATTAAGATTATTGATGGCCCACGACCATAACTTCGCCTAAGGATAACTCCTACAGGATCTGAAACATTTCCATCATTCATTGTCCTATTGTCGATGGTTTTCTTCTTTATCTGTGATGAACACCATCAACCTATATGGAAAATTTCAGAAAACAGCTTAACATAGTTAGTCTACCTTCAATTAGGCAAAATACATTAGAATCAAATGATAAAGACAATGGTTAATGATAAACATACAAATATTCAACGCTCTCTTAAGCATACCTTAGAAACCTTAGTTAACATGATTTTAACTTGAATTTCCGACTTGTCAAAGGAGTAGCAAAAGCAAAGGTTTCGTAAGAAAGGTTAGTGTGTGTCTTAAATGGCAGTAGACATTCTATATTTATATGAAAAAAGGTCGGCTAGATTGTTTTAGGGTTGAAAGAATCAAATCAAAGTAATATATTTGCGAATATGGTTTTTTAAGGAATATGCTCGATTTGTTAGCATTTGAATATTTGGTTATTGTTATGTTTGGTAAGTCTTATAACTGAATTCGTATTTTAAGAGATTTATAATTATTTACTAATCGGAATATATTTGATTTGTTTGTTATAGAAATATTTTCAATTGATAACTAACATATTTGGTTATGGCATTAACTATAGGAGATCGGAAAAGAATATTCGAGAACATCAAACGGATCCGCGAGTTTAACGGATCCAAGAGCCCAATCATTATCAAGATTCAAGGTCCGCGTGTTTTACCAAAGGAATATGGATCTAGATCCGACCCAATACCTAAGATCCGCGTGTTACTTATCAGCAAATTAGCCATTTTACCCTTTAACGAATATTTATGTTTACTCTTAAAAAGGATTAATTGTAATGGCATTCATTTGTAATTCTTTACCCTTTATAAGGTTATTTATTATCCAATGCTTCCCAATTAATAGTATAGATGGTATACAAACCGAACCAATCAACAACAAAACCTGGTTTTGTTATAAACCATTTGGATGGACTCCATAACCGGCCCATGGCCCAATAGGGTTTTACCTTATTCTCTGTATCCTGCTATTATCCTTGTATATATATCCCTTATTCTATTAATGAAAGACACAGTTCACAACACGTTATCAGCACGATAGCCTCTCACCCTAAAAGCTAAAAATCCCGAAACCCTAAATCTCTCTCACAAAACCAAAGACCCTAGCCGTCTGAGTTTAAAAGAGATTTTTCAAAAATCCCTAACTTCGTTCTAGCCGATGGCATCGGGCTATCGATCGAGATAAGAATGATTGATCATGATTTATGAGATGGTTCCAGCAAAATTCTAATAGTCAACACCTCCGTTGAATCTCCGAACTCCAAACCACTGTCAACGAGCTAAGTACTATTTACCCAACATATGATTTAGATCTCATTAATACAACGATTGTTCATGGCATATTTTATATAGTACTTAATTGACGGATCTTTATAATAGATCAACCATAATTGCTTTGTTTATTGTTTCATAAATACAAAGTTAAGTCGACGTATTCATGCTCTCGTTTGTTTAATTTGTTTGGTCAAATTTTGATTAGATTTTATTGTAATATTTTATTCATTACATAAACGGTGATTCAACCTTTATCACTGATCGAAATATTTTATTATTATTTTGTTAATTACCGAGATAACGCAAACTCGTTTGTTTGATAAATCGTTGGTATGCCGTTGGGCTGGTTTTAGTCGGTTTAATAATTGGTGAATTCATGTGACTCATGTAGCCGACCTCTCAGTTGATGAATCATTTGTCATATCTAGCTATACAAGGACTTCCTCATGGTGTCTCTGTCTCTGATTTCTATTGACGCCTTCATCAAGATAAGTGCTATTTATTTATTATGCTTTATATACATGATCCAATTAAAGTTTGATAAGATAAAATTTGCATGAAAATTGGCACATGTGATTTGATTTATGATTGGAGAATTAATTGAGAAGTTAGTGAATGGAAAGATGTTTAATGGCATGATAGATTGAATGTTTTAATATAAACCCTAGGTTAAACCGAAAGTAAACCGAAAGTAAACCGAAACCCTAAATCCTAGGTTAAACCGGTTTAATAAACCCTAAGTCACGGTTTAAGATCAACTTTCCCATAAATAGAAAGTTCCATATATGGAAAGTTTCCAGAAATAGAAAGTTTCGTAAAATAGCAAGTTTCCCAAAATAAAAGGTTCCCTAAAATAGCAAGTTTCTCAAAATGGAAAGTTTCCAGAAATAGAAAGTTTCCATAAATGGAAAGTTCCATATAAGGAAAGTTTCCATAAATAGAAAGTTCCATACATAAAACCGAAACCCTAGCAAAACCCTAGTACTAATGTACTATAAATCGCGGATGCTAAAACCCTAAAACTTAACCGCGAAATCCTAATATCCTAATCTAGTATGATCCGATTGTTTGGTTGTTTTTTTTATTGCATACTAGATCAATCTTCTAGGGTTGATTTCACCATATATAACATGATTGTTTAGAAAACACTTGCTGAAGATAAGTATGGCTCGGTCTTAAATACCGCATGACTTGGTCTAACCGATTACATGAGTTCTCATTTAACTCTATATATTATAGATATCAGAAATCAACTATTATGAATACACGGCACTCAATGTCTCTGGTGATAATTATTTAAAATGGGCTTTGGACACTGAGATTGTCCTAAAGGAAAAAGGGCTTGGTGAATCTATTGTGGAAGGAAACAATGTCACCAGAAGAGAAAGATATAAGGCGATTACTAACATACGCCATCACCTCAATGAGAGTCTAAAAATCAGTATCTCACTATTAAGAATCCTCTGGACCTCAGGACAGAGTTGAAAAAAAAAAAAAAAAAAAAAAAAAAAATCAATCAATATAACCACCAAAAAAACGGTGCTATTACCCAAAAGCCCGATTCGATCAGAAGAATCTCAGATTCGAGGAATTCAAGTCCATAAATGAGTATAACTCAGCACTATTTAAAATAGTGTCAATACTGAGATTCCGTGGTGAGGAAGTTACTGAGAATGACTTGCTAGAGAAAGCATTCTCGACCTTTCACACAAACAATATATTGCCTCAGCAATAATATCGTGAAAAGGGTTTTTACCACATATGCAAGTCTAAACTCTTGTTTTGCTACTTGCTGAGCAAAACAATGAGTTATGAATAGTGAAATGAGACCTCCTGGTCATACCCCATTACCAGAAGCCCATTGGGCTGAAGAGCCTAAAGAGCCTAAAGAGACTAAAGAGTCTAACCACGTCCAAAGAGATAAGTATCATGGGCACAGTCATGATAAATGGAATGAACGTGGTAGAAGTGGCAACTATAATTTATATGATTAAGGAAACCATTCATATGGTTAAGGCCGCCGACCCGACTTTGGTCGTAATCGAGGTAGAGGCCGCGGTATACCCAAACCACAACACTCAAATAAACTTGTTTGCCACTGATGAAGAATGGGGAAACCATTGGACTAAGACGTGCAGGACACCTAAGCATCTCGTTGATCTCTATCAAGAGAGTTTGAAAAGAATCTAGAAGCTCATTTAGTTCATCACGATGGTGAAGAAGATTTCGACCATGAGATAGATGACTATGAAAATTCAATAAACGAAATATCCAAAGACATGGTTCATTAGCCAAATTGCGGGTATAGCTAAATTTAGTGAAGGCTAAGGGCAGGCCCATGGCAGGCCCATATTCCCAAGGGCACGCATCCTCAGATGCTTCATATTCACCCAGCTCAAAGGGGCTCTTTGAGTTTCAAAGAAATGTGTTTGAATGGTTTCCACATTGAAACTAAGGGTGAAGGGAACAAAGGATTCCCATATATTACTAAGAGCACCCAAGACCATGAGAAGGTCTTAGAGACTATACCCGCGTCATAGACCTTTACTATGCCAAGGTCAATATGATAAAGGCTAATACAGTAAACAAAAGGGTTTACTGAGAAATTCACTAATGGCATGACCGGCTTGGCCAGCCTGGTTCTAACATGATGCGTAAAGCAGATATTAAAATCAAAAGGGCACACCCCTTAAAGACCTCACGTGTGTAGCATGTACACAAGGGAAACTCATACTAAGGCCATCACCAGTCAAAGCAACTAGAAACTTGGTGTTTGCTAGATTGCTGGCCCAGACCATAAGTCTGTGAGCCCACATACTTAAGACTATATGTCTAGATAATGCTGGTAAATTATGTCCCAAGCGTTTTTATGGCTACAGTATGTCCATAAGGGGGAGAGTAGTATACCCCGTGGCACATGTCCATACTTGAACTCACAGTAGCTGCTTGGGGACACGCAATATTACATGCAACAAGAGCTTATACGCATCAGGCCATTCTAGTGAGCATAGATATTCACCATCCCAACTACTCACAGGTCAGGAGCCAGATATGTCCCATCTAAAGACATTTGGGTGTGTCACCTATTTACCCATAGCACCACCACAGAGAGCAAATAATGGGACCTCAAAAGGGGATGGGAATATACGTTAAAAATGATTCTCCCACCATCATTAAGTATCTCGAGCCAAAGGCCAGATACAAGGATTGTCATCTCAATGAATCCGTTTTCCCAACACTGGGTGGAGAGACTAACAAGCTGGTCAAAGAACTTACATGGAATCAAACATCCTTCATATGGCAAGATCCTCGGACTCCATCAGAGATCCAAAAGACTATATATCTGCAAAAGCTAGCTAAAACAGTTGCCAAGATTCCTATAATGACCCAAAGAGAGTAACAAAATCGTACATACCAGCTTGTAATGCACCAGTACGTATTGATGTTCACAAGGAACACAATCAAGTTGCTACAGAGGCTACAACACGTAAGAAACGTGGTAGACCCAAAAGGTTCCAAAGACAAGAACCCTCGGAAATCAAAGAAAGGTGCAAGGGAAACCGAGAAGGTTCAAGAAACCATATACATGGCCGGCTAATAGACATAACCCTAAGGTACCAATCAATGAGGTTTGGGACGCCAAACCTCAAGGTTCTGAAGGTGTAAAGAGATCTCTATAAACTATATCATGTCTAGAATACAATGGAACCGAAAAGATGTCGACATCAATGATAATATATTTGCGCACAAGGTAGCAACTGAAATGAATGAGGATCAGGAGCCCACGTCTATACTAGAGTGCACTCAAAGACCTGATTGATTAAAATGGTACAAGACCATAAAACGTGGAGCTAAGAATCATTAAGAAGAAGAATGTGTTTGGTCCAATACAAAGGACACCATTCAATGTAAAGCCAGTGGGACAAATGAGTCTTTGTGATAGTGTGAAATAAACATAGTGAAAGCGTGATATATCAGACACGGCTTGTCGCACAAGGATTCACACAAAGACCAGAAATAGAGGAGATATACTCCCATGTGGTGGATGCTAAGACATTTAAATTTTTGCTAAGTCTGGCTATATAAAAGAGAAAGATTTGCGGCTAATGGATGTAATGCCTGCATATTTATATAAGTCCACTGGATAATATATTAGATTACCAGAGGGTATTGAGCTCAAAGATAAGAAAGATTTTCGAGAACAGCACTGCATAAGGCTGGACAAATCCTTATATGGACTGAAACAAAGCGGACGTATGTGGTATAACCGGTTAAGCGAATATCTCATCAGAGAAGGCTATAAAAACGATCCGATCAGTCCATGTATTTTTATCAAGAAGTTTGCAAACAAAGGATTTGTAATCATAGCAGTGTATATGAATGATTTAAACCTCTGGGTAATCGCCCAAACAGTTGAGTATATCTAAAGAAAGAATCTCAAATGAAAGACCTAGGCAATAATTAAGTTCTGTTTGGGATTACAACCTGAGTACGTGAATAATGGAATCCTTGTGCATCAAATGGCATACACTGAAAGAGTACTCAAGGAAATTTAATAAGGACCAGGCCCGCCCATTGACCAGGCCCAATGGTGGTGAGAAGCCTCAGATTGGATAGTGATCCATTTAGTCCAGAAATGCCATACCTCAGTGCCATAGGAGTTCTAATGAATTTGGCTAGACACACTAGACCAAACATTTGTTTTGCCGTGAGTCTCCTATCTAAATTTAGTTCATGATCAACCCAAAGGCACTGGAAAGGTTTAAAGGAAGGTTTGGTTAAATTTTAAAGTTTATTCTTCCTGCGTTGTTTACTTGGGTTTATTCTATACTGATCTAACCAAAGAAGGTCCAGTTTGCATTGGTTTAGTTTGATTTGCTGATGCAGGTTATTCATAAGATCAGATTATGGCATGGTCAATGAATAGGAACTACGTGTGGCTTGATCCCTTCCAAGGGTACGTAGGCAGCCTTCCTTAAGGCGCAGCTACTACTACATCAAAGACCATCATATTTGAAGACAACGCAGCCTGTATTGCTCAACTCAAGGACGGCTACACTAAGAGAGACCGGACGAAGCACATTTTGCCAAAGCTCTTCTTCACTCATGAATTACAGAAGGACGGTCAGGTCAAAGTTCAACAGATCCGGTCAAGTGAGAATTCAGCCGACCTATTCACCAAATCATTGCCGACTTCAACGTTCCGGAAGCTCATTCATCAGATCGGGATGCGCGGACTTAAGGATCTACAGTGATGCTCAAATCAGGGGGAGTAATGCGTGTTGTACTCTTTTTCCTTCACCATGGTTTTGTCCCACTGGGTTTTCCTGGTAAGGTTTTAATGAGGCAACATTCCCCAGCGCATTATAGAGATCCCGGTTTAGTATTGGGCACGGTTATGTCTTCCAAGGGGGAGTGTTATAAACCATATGGATGGACTCCATAACCGGCCCATGGCCCATTAGGGTTTTACCTTATTCTCTGTATCCTGCTATTATCCTTGTATATATATCCCTTATTCTATTAATGAAAGACACAGTTCACAACATGTTTTAAATTGTTGTATATTTCTCAAAAGTCAAAACCCATAATAACCAATGGAACAGAAGAAGCTAATGCAGAGCATACTTACGCTTGGAGTAAAGAGTGATGCAAGCTTCCATTGGCACACCCGAAAACGCATCAGAGCATGGAAAGAAACCTAAAAACCAATAAATTAAACAATAATTAAATCTTAGTGCATGGAAAACGAATCCTATACATACCAAAGTCCGAATCTCAGTGCCTTAGAATGACCTCGATACCAAAAACTTTAAGTTACTACTTACATATATGTAATATTTTAGTTTGGGGAGAGAGATTGGCAACGAAGAGTAATTCCTGAATTTAACAGCCAAGTTTGTTATCCCGAATCTAAAGAGAGGAATACTTAAATTGTATTAACGACAAAAATTAGCCTCCTCTGAAGATTCATCCCTGAAATAAGTCATCTTTCTGACTTTGTGGCAACTGTGTTATCAAAAGTTGAGTGTTTCTTCTGAAAAAAGACATATTTGAAAATAATAAGAACATGTACCTCAACAAAATCGGGAGGTACCTCATCTTTTTACAACAAAAAGAAACATACCAAACCATCGATGATTACCTTCTCAAAAGTTGAAACCAAACTTTTTGATTATAAAAATTGATTAGTGGTGAAAATAGTGAAACCATAAATACAAAAAAAAAAAAAATCAAATTTGTACATATAAACTATAAGATCACCTGTTTATTCATTGAATGAGGTCCAAATTTTCCATACACCAGTTCACATCGTCCCCTCCATACATCCACCCTACAATAAAAAGAAAAATTAAAATTAGGTAGAAGCAAAAAAAAGTTTGAAAAAAAAGAACATAAAAAACAGGGGTTAGTTATGATCTGAAATTGAATACCATGAGCAAGGTATTTATATTGAATAGGAGGCGGTGCATGATTTAGGGTTTCTAATTTTTTCGACGATAAATACAAAAAAAGAAAAGAAAATTTACATATTTTAATAAGCAAATCACTATCATAATAATAAATATCTGTAAAACTGCCATTTATTCATTGTTATCCATGTTTATTTAAAATAATATTTACTTTTTTCCGTAAAAATATGGAATAATAACAACTATTTTAGATTTACTAATATATCTGATACTATCTTATAAAATATATTAAAATTTAAGGAAAAATTCGTTTCTGTTTCAAAAATAAGGCGGAACAATAATATAATTTTTGATTTACAATAGATAGACATGCATGGTATCCATATGCGTCATGTCACGCTGATCCATATTTTTTTCCAAAACTCGATCTAATTGCTATTATGTGCAAAAATCACCGCCGTTCACGTTCATGTTCACGTTAGCACTCCATACCTTAATTCACACGTAAACCTCTCTGCCTATCTCTGACTTCAGCTCTCTCATCTTCGAGTCTCCCCAAGAAAGTTTTGACACCACACCAACATTTCATTCGTCAAAATTAAATCTAGTTTGCACAAGGTTACAACCGATTAATAGGTGGTCTTCTACCTTCTATTTACGATTTTATGCTATGAATATATGTTTTTGTTAGGGTTCAAGTCAATCTCCGGATTAGTGACTTATAATCATCCGACGAACAATACGATGGCGTGATAACCGTTTCTAAATTGGTGGGTTCTCTTTCATTGAACTATATATTATTTTTTTTGTTCGTTTTTTTTTTCCAAATATTTAGATTGAAACGACGACGAACACGACGATCATACCAAAAAATTTCATCTATTCCGGTACGTTTGATCTTTATTTTAATTAGTTTAACAATTAATAGCCGTTTATGATTAATTTCGGATATCTAAATCTTATTAATTTGAGTAAGGTTAGAATAGTAATTTTTATGTTTATATTAATGCTCCGATTAATAATTTTCGGATATTTGACATTATCATCTTAAATATATCAATATTATAATAAATATTTTCCTTTTCCGATTATTTTTTTTAAAATACAATTTAATTTTTCCAAAATTAATTAGATTTCATTAAGGGTAATTAAGTAATTACGTAAAATCAAGGACTCAACAAGGGCCGAGAGTCCGACACGTCAGCAAAAACACTTCTCAAATATTGTTATTTATTATAGATAAATAAAAACGACCACGAACCAAAAAACAAAAAAGTCCAAATCTCACGCGCCACTCTCTCTCGGCATTACTGCTTTCTTCACGTGATTACGTTAATTTACTCGAAAAGCTCAAAAAACTTTCTTTCTCTTTCTCTCATTTTCCGGGAAAATTCTCCACCATTTTTTTTTTCTTCTTCTTCTCTAAATTAAATTTTTGACTAAAAAAAAAAAAAAAAATTCGTTCCCACACAATGCTACTACTACTACCTTCTCTTTCCAAATCTATCTCCGTGTTTTTCTAGGGTTTACCTCAATCGATTTCAGATCATGCACGGCCTTAGCCGTCTTGGTAACGGCAATAGCAACGGTCGAATCAATCTTTCGTCACCGTCACCGCCTTCTTCGCCTCGGATTCGTCACAGTAGAGGAAAATCACTCGCCGGAGGTGTTTATAAGCAGGGATTAGGAGAGAGACTTGTGTTTTTACTCTTTTCGATAGTTTTTAGGAGGAAAGGTGTCTTGTTGTTAGCGCCGCTTCTCTATATAGCTGGAATGTTACTGTTTATGGGATCTTTTGGATTTACTGTGTTGGATCTAGGTCATGGTGTTGAGATTGTTTATAGACGTGGTCCTCCTGGTTCGGTGTATCGGAGTCCTAAGGTTTTTAAACGGCTTTGGCCTTTGATGGAGGCTGATGTTAATGGAACTAGTCATAATGTGGTAATGTGAATTGATGGATTGTTTGGTGATGATTTGTGGAATTGTTGAGTTTATTGAGTGTTTGTTGTTGTATGTAGTTGATGGAAGCATGGAAGCCAAGAGTTAAAAGTATATGGAAACCGTGTATTAGTACTAATGTTTCTGCTGCGGGATCGAATCCGAATGGTTATTTTATTATTGAAGCGAATGGCGGATTGAATCAACAACGCTTGTCAGTATGTTTTACTCTCTGTGGCTTTAGACTGGCTTTTTTTTTAGTGAAGTTGTGTTGTTTTGTTGATTGGAGAGGTATGTCTCGCGTCTTGATGTAGATATGTGATGCAGTTGCTGTGGCTGGACTGCTGAATGCTACTCTTGTCATTCCGATTTTTCACTTGAACAGTGTATGGCGTGATTCCAGGTTACAATTTGGTTTCTGATTATGCTGCCTTTGAAACTTTCATCACACATTGTCATGGAATTAGTTTAATAACAGAAATATCCGCAATCTTCAGATCAAGTTGCTATCTTTGGCAGCATGATTTACTTACATATTTCTTTTGCTTTTTTCTTCTGTTTGTTGTCTTACAGCAAATTTGGCGATATATTTGACGAAGACTTCTTCATATATGCTCTTAGTAAGAATGTGAATGTAGTGAAAGAGCTCCCAAAAGATATACTTGAGCGGTACAACTACAATATAAGCAGTATTGTTAATTTGAGATTAAAAGCTTGGTCGAGTCCAGCATACTATCTCCAGAAGGTGCTCCCACAACTTTTGCGTTTGGGGTATGCAAATTAACTGACATTTTTCTTTTATCTAGATGTCTCAGTCTTAAAAGAAATGGTTGGTTCTCGGTGTGTTTGTTCTTTTCTGTTGTCCCTGCATTGCTTCTTAGAATTTGTGTCTACTTAATAAGGTCTTACTGAATTGAATACGCGATAAGCTTACATGCAAAAAGGAAATGATTGATAGCTTAAGGTAGTACATAGAGTACTAGCATTCGCTTTTGATATGCTTGTTTCTAAGGGTAAGTATGACTACTAAGTAAAGGCTGAATGTGTGTGTGAGGGTTAGTAGAAATATACTAGAGGCTGTACTTATCAATCTCCATAATGTGATGTTTTTGGTTACTGAGAGCTCTATCCCTTGATTTCTTACTTTATTTTTGCTTCTTTCATTAGGGCTGTCCGTGTTGCACCATTCTCCAACAGGTTAGCTCATGCAGTTCCTGCACACATTCAAGGACTCAGATGCTTAGCAAACTTTGAAGCATTGAGATTTGCAGAGCCCATACGGCTACTTGCAGAGAAAATGGTCAATAGGATGGTTACGAAGAGTGTTCAGAGCGGAGGAAAATATGTGTCTGTTCATCTCCGCTTTGAAATGGTATAGAATTCCTGCCAACCCATTTCTTCAATTCCTACTTCCTATGTCCTACTTCCCTCTTTTCATAATCTCAATTTTCTTCTCTTCCATAGGACATGGTTGCCTTCTCGTGTTGCGAATATGACTTTGGGAAGGCGGAGAAGCTAGAAATGGACATGGCCCGGGAAAGAGGGTGGAAAGGAAAGTTCAGGAGGAGAGGCAGAGTAATTAGGCCTGGTGCAAACCGCATAGATGGAAAATGCCCTTTAACCCCACTGGAGGTATCACTGAAAAACTGCCCCACCTCCTTTGAAATCTTAAATCCAGTTCATCTAGTGACTTTACATCACAATTAACTCTAGGGATAAAAGAGTTTATTGGAACTGATACATTTTTGGTAACATCACTCTGTAGGTCGGAATGATGCTTAGGGGCATGGGTTTTAACAATAGCACCTTGGTTTACGTTGCTGCGGGAAACATTTACAAAGCTGACAAATATATGGCTCCTCTTAGGCAGATGTTTCCTCTTCTCCAAACCAAGAACACTCTAGCTACTCCAGAGGAGCTTGCTCCGTTCAAGGTAGGTAACCAAACTCCAATGTCTTTACTCATTGGGACTTAAGATGCTTAAATTGTTTTTGGAGAAATAGAATGGAGTTTGGCTGTTAGAGTATGGTAGTTTCATGAATTGTTTCATTCTCCTCGCTCTATGAACTGTTTTGTGAGAAATAGGATAGATTTTGGTTGGTTCATTTTAATTGATAGGAATTATCTCACATTTCAAACGAGGGAATTTAGACAAATAATGATGGGGAAACATTGATGTCCAGAGTTTGGTGAGAATGTTAAATGGTTTTATGCTAGCTTATAGAGTGCTGTCTTTTTAGAAGCCGTGTTTATAGGAAAGAGAAATTTTTGTCCACTGGTTGGTAGGAATCAGAATGATTCTATTATTAGGTTAGGAGCGTTAGGTTCTTAAAGCAATTGCTCATTAAACCTGTGGGCTCTTCCATAACATGCCCTTGGAATAGAAAGATTTTGACCATTATCTAATATTCTAGTTCAAAAAAAAAAAGTAACTTTATGATATAAACAAATTGCTGTATTTGTGAAACTGTAGGGACACTCATCAAGATTGGCTGCACTGGATTACACAGTATGTCTCCACAGTGAAGTGTTTGTATCCACTCAAGGTGGAAACTTCCCTCATTTCTTGATAGGTCATCGTCGTTACCTTTACAAAGGCCACGCGGAGACAATCAAACCCGATAAGCGGAAACTAGTCCAGCTCTTAGATAAACCAAGCATTAGGTACTTGATTTCTTAATAACTCTTAACCTCAAACACATAGATTCATCTGCCTCTAAAGTATTTTCTTCGGTTTGGGTGGTTTTTTTTTTATAGATGGGACTACTTCAAGAAACAAATGCAAGATATGCTTAGACACAATGATGCAAAGGGAGTCGAATTAAGGAAACCCGCTGCATCACTCTACACGTTCCCCATGCCCGATTGCATGTGTAAAGAACCTGATCCCGAACCTCAAACCGATCCAGCTTAAACCGGATTCCTGCTGTTCAGTGTTATAACTGTTTATGACTCCAACCATACATGTAACTTATATATATGTTGTATCATGATCCATGTATAAGCATTTTTTGCCCCTCAAAAGTTCGGGGAATCTAAGAGTAGTATTTTGTTTATCGATACAAATTTTTGTGTGTACATAACATTCTTTCAACGTTAATTACCAGTCTCCCTTCTGTTCTATTGTATGCACATTTTGATCTCTAATTGATACTCTATGTAATGGCTTCTGGACAATTGTTTCATTCTAATCTGTGTTTTCGTTTTTTCAGAACTTACTAACTTCATATAAGATGCAAATAATCTATGTTTTACATATTGTTATTGGAAAATTCTAGTCAGAATTATGAAAGAAATTATCTTAGGGTATGAGAAGAAACTTAAGGATTTAGTCTTATTTTGGTGTAAGGTAAAATGAACAGAACAATATAAAATGCAATGACACATACCCGAAAATAATTTGTAGAGTTGTGACACATACCCCAAAATACAATTTGCTTTAGCAAGAATTTGTTTTGAGTAATTCTATTTAGCAAATTTTTGCCTCTTTGTTTTTGTTTTGCTTCTTATAATTTTTAACCCTTAACTTTGTTTTCTAGTAGCTGTGTTAGTAATAAAGTAAAAGTATGCCAAGGTTTAGGACTTAGGAGAGTGTAATTAAATTAAACAAAGAAAGAACAAAAGAAAAATCTTTTTTTTTCCTTGTCAAAAGAAAATAAATCTTCTAGAAAAGGAAAGTAAGATAGTGCCAAAAAGGCAGGTAAGATGCAATTTGGATCTTGTTTCAGTGTTTATCCACCACTCATTTTCCTTCTAGAAGGTTAAATAACCCAAAAGAATCAAGATATACATAAAACATTAAAAACCAAAAATAATTTGTAATAAAATAATTCATCCATATCACAAGTAACAAATACAAAATCCATCTAAATAATATCCTCACCAAACCCCTCTCTTAGTACAAAATAAAAAGACAAAAAAATCTAAGGCAAGAAAGAAAAAGAAGGTAACCTACCAAATCTCTTTCACCCACAAAATTACATTACACCAACTTGGTCAAAGTCACTTCCTTTTTATAACACATCTCTTTAGATCCTACTCTCACTCTGTCTCATCACCCACATGTAACCATCATCATCATCATCATGGGAAGATCACCATGTTGTGAAAAAGCTCACACAAACAAAGGAGCATGGACTAAAGAAGAAGATCAACTTCTTATTGATTACATACGTACTAATGGTGAAGGTTCTTGGCGTTCTCTTCCTAAATCCGCCGGTAATTCTTTTCCAAAAAACATTTCTTTATGTTTTGATTATTAGGTTTCTTGGTCTAATGATTTTTAAAATTGTATTTTTTTTAAACATTTTGTAGGGTTGTTGCGGTGTGGAAAAAGTTGTAGATTAAGGTGGATTAATTATCTTCGTCCTGATCTTAAACGTGGAAATTTCACTGATGGTGAAGATCAAATCATTGTTAAAACTTCATAGTATATTCGGCAACAAGTAATTTCCTTTCTCTTTCCCGGGATTGAGTTTTTTATTATAAAGAAAATTAAGTCATTTTTTTTTTTAATTATGAACAATAAAAAGTAAAAACAATGGTGAAAGACTGAAAAAACGAAGAACCGGGTTTTAGTGAGTCATTGGTCCGAACCGTTCACCGGTTTTATCCGACTTTTTACCGGTTTTTGCGAGTCTTTCCAATACCGGTTTTTGGTGATAACCAACATCGGCTAGTTATTCAAGTCACGGTCGAATAGGTTCAACTGGCCGGTGTGGTCCGGTTTTGAAAACACTGGAGAAAAGTAAATAAATGGTTTTCTCTTCAATTTGGTTTATATGCAAGCAGATCCAATTTGACAAAACCACATAAATAACCGGTTTAACATAACCGGATGACCAAGTTTAAAAACCAGTGTTGCTCACTTTTGGAATTTGTCTTTTTTTTCTTTTTTCAGATGGTCTTTGATAGCTGGGAAATTACCGGGAAGAACAGATAATGAGATTAAAAACTATTGGAACACTCATGTAAAGAGAAAGCTTCTTAACCATGGGATTGACCCAAAAACTCACCGTTCGATCAACGAACCCAAAACGGCACCGTTTCGAGATGTGAAGTCCACGTTTCCAAAGACGAAGACTTCGTCTGAAAGCGGTGCTTCTACTAGCGGTACAACTATAGACGAGGATCTACGGTTAAGTACTGATGGCGATTATAGTTATGATCGTGGGGACAAGGAGCTGAACTTGGACCTAACACTCGGGTATGGTCCGACTCGCTTTGTCGGGTCGGATCTTGTTACTAGTTCGTGGGTGGTGCGTGACGTTTGTGTTTGTAAAGTGGGATCACATGAACCTTGTATGAATTGCCAAACGGTGAAACCTAAACGGGTTCTTTAATGATTATAAACTTCAAAACAAGTTGTGTCTTTTTGGAGTTGTGTGCACTAAACACACTATTTTAAAGACTATTTCAGACCCAAATGGGCATAAACGATTTATACACACATAAGTGGCGATCTAGAAAAATAGCATGCCGAAGAAGATATACGATGACATTGATTCTTTAGTGTTTTAGAGTCCTATTATTTATTGTATACATGTGTTTTCATTGAGTTTTAAATTATGGTTACTTGTATTGATTTAAAAAAAAAAAACAAATTGGGCTTTTAAAATCTAGATGAAAATTACTCCAATGCATATTATTGTGAGGTATAAAACTACTAGATATGTACAGGACCGTGGCTTATGAAAAAATAGAAAAAGACATCGGTCCGTAGTTGCTATTGTTTTAGTGTTATTTTTTTCTGCGGAAACATTACAACGGAATAAATATTTTGTATCAGTTTATTGATGAAATGGTACAAAATTGATTGAAAATCTATGCCGAAATCAGGGTTGAGGTATGGACGGAAAACAACCACAAGCCACCATTTAAGTGCTCTTTTGGTTGATCTTTCGAAGCTTTCTCTATCCAAAACGTTTATCTCTTTCTCTAAAATTCTCTCTTTGAGTCAATGATCACAAAGTTATTTATCGGGTCTTTCTGCAATCTTCCTTTATAATTATAGATAAAGACATGTCCGGCGCTGGCCTATTGCAAGAAGTGCATTTGCACTCGGTCAAGCCCAATTTCAATTTTTTGGTTTAAAATAAATTAATAAAAACCTGAATTAATAATTATATTTTAATCTAAACACTAAAGTCTAAACCTGTTGTTGCCTTTCTTTCTGCAATCCCTCGTTCCTTTTTTTTCTTTTTGGATTCGACAAAGACTTATCTCAAAATCTGGTAAACAATTCCAATATCCAGAGGTCAAAGCTTTTATTTTCCCTATAGTCGTTAGTTTATTTGATTGTGAATCAATTTCTGATTTTTCCTTCTCCTATCAAAAATGGATGAGTAATGTGTTTCTAAAAGATTTGATCAACAAAATCGACCAAGCCAATGTGAGAAATTTGTATTGCACCGCGTCGAGCTAATGATTGAGACGGGTCTGAATAAAGAGAAGAGATTTTATGAAAAGACATGAATACTTTCGAGTCCTTTGATGATTAACCGATTAGCTAAACATGTTCGGTTAAGTAAATGGGAATCGAAATTGTTCAAATATTATCACGAAATTGTTCATAATTTATCTTATTGGATTTAGAACAATTTTACGAAATAGAAAATCCAACAAGATAAATTACCAAAACTTTTTAGAAAATCACACCAATTCAATATGAAAAAACTTTGAAGGAAAATTAAAATCATTGATTTAATATGTCTAATAAATAAACATAGTTGCATTTGGAGATTTCAAATCGGGAAAAATGTCATTTAATCTCCCAACTTTCAAATTATGGCCATTTAATACATTAACTTCATATGTGGCCATTTAAAACATGAACTAAATGTTGACTAACGTTTGAGACATGAAAATTCGTCTACCAGGCCAAAATAGACATGCCGTTATCAATCGTTAACGGAATCTCTAACAGAGGTTTTTTTTTGTTTATATATTTGTTTTAAATCTTAAAAGGAATCATGGAAGCAAACTTGTAGACCCATCATAGGACTAAATGTAGCTTTTCCGAAATGGGATATAAAAGGTCATTTTCTAGCTGTTGTAGAAATAGATTTGGGGATTTGATGTTTTCATTTGGAAAAAAATCTTGATTTCCTCTCGATTATCCTCAAAACTGAGTCGTTTTGGACTTACTAATAGAGTCGTTAACGGGTGATAACGGATGTGATAGGTTCTTTTAACGACTGATGACGACATGTCTATTTTGGCATGGTCAACGAATTCTCATGTTTCAGACGTTAGTCAACGTTTAGTTCATGTTTTAAATGACCACATATGAAGTTGATGTTTAAAATAGCCACAATTTGAAAGTTGACTAACACAGTCGTTAGGGGTGATAACGGGCGTTAGAGGTTCCGTTAACGACTGATAACAACATGTCTATTTTGACCTGGTCAACGAATTTTTATGTTTCAAACGTTAGTCAACGTTTAGTTAATGTTTTAAATGGCCACATATGAAGTTGATATATTAAATGGTCACAATTTGAAAGTTAGGGGATTAAATGATATTTTTCCTAATTTAAATTTGGAGACCATTTTTCTCTTTTTTTGTTTTCCAAAATTTGCCCGCCAATCTCTCTGTCTCTTCGTCGAGGGTTTCTTCCAAAGAACGACGACAAACCTAAAATCTGAAATCTAAAGATTCATGCGAAATCGTAAAAGAGTAGAAATTTCAAAAAGCTAGATTCTTACAGAGAATCAAGTAATTCCCCAGAAATGGGATCTAGGGTTCCAATAGAAACCATCGAAGAAGACGAAGTGAGTTAAAATCTCTTTCTGGGTTTTTGAAATTTTCGTTATTTGATTCGATTTTTCAAATTTTCAACTTCTGGGTTTGCTCCTATAGGAGTTCGATTGGGAAGCAGCAGTCAAAGAAATCGACTTGGCTTGTCTTAAAACCTCAAATCATTCTTCTTCGTCTCATTTCACTCCTTTGGCTCATCCACCAATTACTGGAAATGTCACTAAGCCTCCTGCGAAAAGACAATCTACTCTCGATAAATTCATCGGAAGAACCGAGCATAAACCGGAGAATCAAGCTGTTTCCGAGTCGAATTTTGATGAATTTGAGTGTGCTGGTGGTAACGATAAGAGTCCATTAGTTGGGATTGATCCTGAGGCTGCTAAAACTTGGATTTATCCAGGTTTGGGAGATTGTAACTTATGATTAATCTTTGCAAGTTGTGGTGTGGGGAT
This sequence comes from Arabidopsis arenosa, assembly GCA_905216605.1. Taxonomy (NCBI): domain Eukaryota; kingdom Viridiplantae; phylum Streptophyta; class Magnoliopsida; order Brassicales; family Brassicaceae; genus Arabidopsis; species Arabidopsis arenosa. The sequence continues at coordinate 15,160,580 of LR999451.1, forward strand.
TAATAATGTGTTTGTGTGTTTGGTGTTTCAGTGAATGGGAGTGTTCCTCTTAGAGATTATCAGTTTGCTATAACGAAGACTGCTTTGTTTTCGAATACATTGGTGGCTCTGCCGACCGGACTTGGTAAAACGCTCATAGCCGCGGTTGTTATGTATAATTACTTCAGATGGTTTCCAGAAGGTAGAATCTTCATTAAGTAGCTATTGAGTCTCTTGCTTAATGATTTAGGAATGTAACTGAAAGCTGTAATTGTTGTTGTTCCTAGGTAAAATTGTATTTGCGGCGCCTTCTAGGCCTCTTGTGATGCAGCAGATTGAGGCGTGTCATAATATTGTGGGAATACCACAAGTATGTAACTCACTTCAAACAGATTCTCCATTTGTTGTGTTGACTCTCCAAATATTGAGAATCTGTTTATTTCTCTTGTCAGACTCTTAGACATATTTTGAGAAATGTGGGTTAAACTGACTGCAGGAATGGACTATTGACTTGACGGGTCAGACATGCCCTTCGAAAAGAGCCTTCTTGTGGAAAAGCAAACGGGTTTTCTTTGTCACTCCACAAGTGTTAGAGAAGGATATACAGTCAGGTGATGCTCGGGTTATTCTAACAATATTCTGAGCTAAAACCTCTTAATGCTTATTTTCTCAAATTACCATTTGATCACAAAAACGTCCCTTTCAGGAACATGTCTTACTAACTACTTGGTTTGCTTGGTGATCGACGAGGCACATCGAGCTTTAGGGAATTATTCTTATTGTGTTGTAGTTCGTGAGGTTGGTTTTTCTTTTAGTGTTTGGACTTTTAAGTAACTTGCCTTTGCCCTGAACATGTTCTTTTTCATATCTTGGAGCATCTCTATGTGTTTCTTTTCTTTCTCTTTATTCATGCAAAAATGATCAAGGTGAAGGTGCCAACTAATGCCCTTTAACTTTTAGTTGATGGCGGTACCAGTACAATTGAGAATACTGGCTCTTACTGCAACTCCTGGATGTAAGTGATTGACTTTCGTTTTTTTTTTTTTGTGGTGCTGGGGGTTATTATATTTCTGCATCCGTTAACCGTAGATGTTACTTTCAGCAAAGACACTGGCCATCCAGGGTATCATTGATAATTTGCAGATATCCACACTTGAATATCGAAATGAGAGTGACCATGATGTTTGCCCTTATGTCCACGACAGAAAATTAGAACTAATCGAGGTTCAAGCTGGTTTTCTGCATTTTCCGATTGTGTTGCTTTCCAAATTCATGTCTAATAATTTTAGCATATTTCTGGCAGAGCAGGTTCCGTTGGGTCAAGATGCAGATGATGTTTCGAAACGCCTGTTAGATGTTATACGTCCATATGCAGTCAGGCTTAAAAACTTTGGGGTTAATCTAAATAGAGATATACAAACTGTATGTGCCTCAATCCTTATATCTGTTTCATCAATAGCGTCAATGGTCACATTTTCTTATCCACGCAAGTATCAAATCATGCTTGACAGTTAAGTCCACACGAAGTACTTATGGCAAGGGATAAGTTTCGTCAAGCACCTCTCCCAGGCCTTCCCCATGTAAATCACGGAGATGTAGAATCTTGCTTTTCAGCTCTTATCACTCTTTATCATATTCGTAAGCTCCTTTCTAGTCATGGAATAAGACCAGCATATGAGATGCTAGAAGAGAAATTGAAAGAAGGGTATGCTCTTACTTTCATCTGTTGAACTGATTTTTTGGAATGCCTTCAGTGGGTTTAGGTATTATTGCTTTTGATATCAAGAGCATTGTCTAAAACTATCACCCTTTGCAGGCCATTTGCTAGGTTGATGAGTAAGAATGAAAATATTATGAAGACGAAGCTTTTGATGCAGCAAAGGTTGTCACATGGAGCACCAAGCCCAAAATTGTCGAAGATGTTAGAAATACTAGTTGATCATTTCAGTATGTTTTCTTTTGAAATTATGATCTGGAGTTGATGTTACTTCTCAGCTGTTTTTTACAACTGAACATTGATATGATCTTATTCTATGGCTGCAGAAGTGAGAGATCCAAGCACATCACGGGTCATTATTTTCTCAAATTTCAGAGGAAGCGTAAGGTCTGTATAATTGTTGTCTGTGTTCCCTTGTTTACTCGCTCATCATATTTCTTCGTTTGCATTCATCTGATTACGTTAATCTTCAGAGACATAATGAACGCATTAAGTAATATTGGAGATATGGTCAAAGCAACTGAGTTTATTGGTCAAAGTTCAGGTTTGTTACTCTGATATTTACATCTAGAAATTCCAGTTACACACAAATGACAGAAGTATCAATTATAATTGTTACAATATATGTTTCGTGCAGGTAAGACACTGAAAGGGCAGTCGCAAAAAGTTCAGCAGGCTGTTTTGGAGGTATGTCTGTTTCCCTGTATCTGATTTTATAAAGATTTGAACTTTGATTTGTTTTTTTGACCATCTCTTGTATGATAAACTCATTTTTCCAACAGAAATTTAGAGCTGGGGGGTTCAATGTTATTGTCGCTACATCTATTGGTGAAGAAGGCTTGGATATCATGGAAGTTGACCTAGTTATATGTTTTGATGCTAATGTATCCCCTCTGAGGATGATTCAACGCATGGGAAGAACCGGAAGGAAAAATAATGGTCGAGTTGATATCCTTTAGCTTGCTTGATTTATGCACTTCTCATTGATCTTTCCATTACAAATCTTTGAAGTTACACTTTTTCATTGGAACTCTATATGCGAAGTCTTTGAAGTTACACTTTCCATTCCTTGACTAGCCTTTACTAGTTCTTGCTTGTGAAGGATCAGAAAAGAACAGCTATATGCGAAAGCAAGCAAGTGGACGGGCCATTAAAAAACACATGCGGAATGGAGGAACAAATAGTTTTAATTTTCATCCTAGTCCAAGGATGGTAAGAGCTTTTCTTTTTTGATAATTTGTTTTCCTTACCTTGTTGCTTCAGTTTTCTACATCTCTTAACTTCATATATCCCTGTCATGTGTTATTATAGATTCCCCATGTTTATAAGCCAGAAGTTCAGCATGTTGAGTTTTCAATCAAGCAATTCATTCCACGTGGAACGAAACTACAAGATGAGTATGCCACTGAGACTCCAGCTTTCAAGAAAAAGCTTACATCTGCAGAAATGGATATGCTCGCTAAGTATTACAACAACCCCGATGAGGAAATGTTGAGAGTGTCCTTAATTGCGTTCCCTCACTTCCAGACATTGCCATCCAAAGTTCACAAAGTAATGCATTCACGTCAAACAGGCATGTTAATTGACGCTATGCAGCATTTGCAAGAGCCAACTTTTTCAGAGCAGAGTAAAAGTTTCTTCACTGAGGTGTGGTTCATAATCCTGGTAAAATTTGATCTTTCCTTACCTTCTGTGAATTCACTTTTCACTTACGCGGAATCACTTACTGTAATAGTTGGGAGCTCCTTTGGGTGAAAGAGAAGAGCTTGATACAGGTTTGAGGGTTACTAATGATCCAAAAGGTAAATATAGTCTCATTGATCTTGCTGAAGTATCAATTCTATAATTTATTCTTAAAACCAGCTAGTAGGAGGTCTGTAGGCTTATAAGCTATCAGCCAGTAGGAGGTCTATAGTCTATAAGCTATCAATCAATATATACAACGACAATGACCAAAAAGTTTATTTTAGGATGTACTCTCTGCTCTCTTTAGGTAATATCTTTCTGAATGGTGTTGGATATAGTATGAACGTATTTTATATAGCATTATGTCACTTCGATCAATAGCTTATTGTCTGGTCAATAATGTATCTTTGCTTTGCAAATCTATGAAAATCAGGCCTTTCGTTGTAATGTTGGAACACACCATTCTGTTTTATTAATGTGCAGATTTACACTGTGTCCGTGAGTTGGAAGTCAACACATCACAGAAAAAGGCAAAACAAGTTGAATCTCCCACAAGCACCTTAGAGACTACAGAGAAAGATTACGAAGAATCTTCACCCACGCACCGTTATCTTTTCAGTTCAGAATGTGCAGCCGTTGATACTTTGGGGAAGGTCTTCGTAATGCCAGTTCCTCTTTCATTCTTTTCTAATGTTCTGGAGTCAGACAATATGCCTCTGCCTAAAACAGAAAAACAACATTCTTGCCAGAATATTTCCCACATTGATTCAGTTCTGATAGATACTCCGGCAAAACATCGGCAAGATAATATTTCAGACACGTTAAAAGAAAGATTCTCGCCAGACGGTGCCAACAAGACACTAGAGACTCATAGCCATGTGAAAAGGCACTCCACCAGTGTAGGTCAAGAAGATGTTGGGAATTCTGTTGGAGAAATTGTGTTATCATCGGATGAAGACGACTGGGAGGGCTTGGAGCTTAGTCCAAGACTCACTAATTTCATCAAGAGTGGCGTTGTTCCAGAGTCACCTGTCTATGACCAAGGTTAGTGTTATTTCTTTATTTAGTATAATCAGATAAGAACAAATGGAGAGGATCTCTACTTGAGTGTTTTTTCATCTTCTTTTGAGCCCCAACACATGGAAAGGATCAATCATATAGTGTTTGGGTTGCTGTTGCAATAGGCTTCAACCACAGAACTTCTGGTAGTAGAGAAGTTTTATATATACGTAAAGTTCTATGAAAAATTTAGAAAAATCTAGATCTACAAAATATACATAATTATATTGATCAGTATTTTAGAGAACAGGACTGTATTTAAAAAATTCAGACAACACATTTACTTCGACATATCTATAAAGTTTTTCTAATCCTATTTTACTAGCGCAAAGAAAAACTTAAAGTTGGCTATTAAGCACCATTTGTACTTACCTTTAGCAACTACCAATGTAACTGCCTAACCATAAGAAGTTATTATGTTCTAATAAGATCTTTAATGCTGCAGGAGTTGCAAATGAAGCAAACAGAGAAGACCTTGATTTTCCTCAGGTTTCTTCATCCATGAGGTTAAGTAACGAATTGGCAGGAGAGCCTTCTTCCCCTGAGACAAAGGTTCAGCATAAACGCAACGATTATAACATTGCGTCTACAACCAATGAATTGAGAACTCCTCAGAAGGAGGTAGGTTTGGCCAACGGAACAGAATGCTTGGCTGTTTCTCCCATTCCTGAGGAGTGGAGAACTCCCTTGGCTAATCTCACAAACACAAACAGCAGCGCTAGCAAAGATTGGCGGGTGAGTTCTGGAGAAAAGTCAGAAACTATTCGACAGCCTCGAAAGTTGAAGAGACTACGTAGACTTGGCGATTGCTCGAGTGCTGTTAAGGAGAATAATCCTGGTATTAAAGAGGCAGACCATATCAGATCTCGTTCTCGACGTAAAAAGCTCATTAGAGGTAATTGGTTCTGTGTTTTCTTTTACTACATTGAAATAACTTGAGAGTTGACAATGACCGAAATTTATGGATTCTGATGTTGCTTAACATCACCAGAATGTCGCCAATTGGTTTGGTCATAAGATCTTATTATAACCATCTAACGATATACCAGGCGTAACTAGAATAGAATGTTGCTGGTGTCAAAGTGAAGTGGAAAAGTGCTGAGAGTTGGTTTACACTTTCTTCTGTTTCTTTTGCATTGGTGACAAAAAAAGAGAAGAGTCCATTTTCAGTTAAAATAATAGTTTTCCGTAAACATTTGCTTTAGATAAAAGTCTCGATGTGCTGAGAGAATTGAAACATTTGTCATGTTGATCTGTTTGAATGATTGCTGCTTGGTTGCTCTGTGTCTTAAGGTAAGAAGAAGATGATCATGGATGATGATGTCCAAGTCTTCATTGACGAAGAAGCTGAGTAAGTTCTTATCTAATCTAAAAATCAACATCAGATGGTCTTTCTTACTTCCACAAAAACAGCGAGAGATAACATAACAATAGTAGTTTTCTGAATACAGAGTTGATGTTAGTTGTTTAAAAAACCTCTCTATTTTGATCAGGGTCTCTTCGGGAGCAGAAATGTCGGCTGATGAGAACGAAGATGTGACTGGCGATTCATTTGAAGATAGTTTCATAGATGACGGGACACTGCCTACAGCAAATACTCAAGCCGAGTCTGGTAAAGTTGACATGATGGCTGTTTACAGGTATATAGGATCGAAAATATATTTCTTCTGTTTGTGAGTAAATGGTCAATGAGCTTACTAAAAATCACAAGGTATCCTTCCACAGACGTTCTCTTCTCAGCCAGTCACCATTACCGGCGAGGTTTCGTGATTTAGCCGCATCAAGTCCGAGTCCCTATTCTGCTGGACCCTTGAAGAGAATAAATGAGAGCAGAAGCGACTCAGATAAATCATTGTCCTCGTCTCTTCGAACCCCACAAACAACAAACTCTGAGTCAAACCAAGATGCAATGGTCATAGGAGACTTTTCGGTAGTACAAATCTCATCAGAGAGCCGGAAAAGAAAATTCAACTTATGCAACTCGGGGAATGCCCCCGTGATTAACTTAGAAAGCAAGTTTGCAGCACAAACCACAGAGAAGGAAAGCCATGAAGGCGTGAGAAGCAATGCAGGTGCATTAGAGTACAATGATGGTGTCGACGATGATGATGATGCATTCTTCGCGACACTAGACTTTGATGCCATGGAAGCACAAGCCACATTGTTATTGTCGAAACAGAGGTCAGAAGCAAAAGAGAAGGAAGATGCAGCAACGGTTATAGCAAATCCAGGCATGCAGAGGAGTGATGGTGTGGAGAAAGATGCGCCATCTTTTGATCTTGGTCTGTGGTGATTCTTCTTCTAATACGAAGATACTAAGTTATGTGTATAGATTGACAAAGGAGACAGTAGAGCATAGACATTTGGATGTATGTTTGGTGTATTAAGTTTATGTATATCCTAATGAAGTACAGTCCTTAAACCAGTGCACATGCTTATAATCAAAGTCTCAAATCGGTGAATACTTTGTGTTAGAAGTAATCATAACACCAACATGACTACATCGACCAACACACTCGCAAAAAAAATTGTATTTAGTGATAGATAAATACAAATAAAGCTTTGAGTTGTGTCTATTCATGAGCTATTGACATGTTTACAAAATTAGATGTACAAAAATTGAATTTTTTTAATTGGGATTGACTCATAACTTTTGTCATAAATTTATTTAGATAACCCATTGGATCAATATTTTTTCATAATTATAAGCGGAATAACAATCTGCGATAAAATAAGATTAACCAATCTAAGAAACTCTAATTCATATGAGTAAAGAAGCAAGACGACGACGGAGATCTTCGTCCCGGACAGGCCTAAACAACTCAAATAGTATAGGCTTATTAGGGTTTATCACTTCCGGTGTTGCTTCAAAGAGAGACTTCCACAAGTGAACAATGCTAGATCCGAGCATGGGGAAGAACCACTAGTGAACCCGATTGCTTCATGGGAAGTATGCTAACACCGATCTTCCGTAAGATCAAAATCGACCTCGTCAGTTGCTACCAAGAACCAGAGCAAGGGAAGCTCAACCGCGAATATTTTGTACTGGCCGAATTTCTCGAGGACACAACAGATGCGAGGGAACATCGCTATGTGTACACCAATCGCAAACACGAAAAACGCTCCTTCTCACTCCCCAACACCGACTTGACATCGATCACATCACTCGCCAACATTAGTTTTGAGCACAAGGGAGAAGATCTTACTGTTTTGGTTCCAAAGGGAAAAAGAGGCAAAACCGAGGAACCTGAAACCGATGAGCCACAAGCCGTAAGTGATCCTTGGGAACTCCCGAAATTACCTTTCGAGCCAAAGACAGAACGGGAGAAGATCTTCTACAATGCTTACAAGATCCAAAATACGATGAACATGATGGCCAAGAACAAGTGTAATTGGATAAAGTCAAAGTTAAGTAAGATTCCTGGTTATGACTCGGATGAAGACGAGTTCATTGCACAAGAAGAAGGACGAGCAATAGATAGAGATCAAGAAGCTCATGGTGAGCAACTGGATGTTGGTGGGCTATGATGGAAATCCACTTCCAAGCCCCCATCTACCAAAGATAAAACAAAGAAAGTTGGGGAAAAAGCTTCAAAGGGACTGAGAAGCGGGTTCGACCTACCAAATCCGTTCAAAAACCATCAAAAAAGAGATTGCATTTCCAAGATGAAGCACCGGCTGAAACTTCTCAAGCGGCACCGGCTCAAACATCTCGAGAGGACCCCAAGAAAATACCGGTTCAATTCACGGCCAGTCAAGAGGCGGATTTTGCGTGCTTCAAAACTATCAATATTCACCCCACCCGCTTTAGCACGCCACAATTTCTTGAGAAGGCAGGACTCAAAAAAGATGTGCAAAAGATCATTGAGGAAATGGGACTCACCAAATTCGCAGAAACCATGGACTTTCTCTATCCTAAGCTTGTGAGAGAGTTCTTTGCGTCGGTGGAGCTTTATACATGAAACCAAGGATTCCCAAGCCAGATGAAGGGGTTTTGAAGTTTGTTTGTAATGGATATGCCTTTAACCTCACCATTGCCGAGGTTTGTGAGATTTATGGGTTTCGGTACGGAAGCGAGACCAAGTTCGGAGACTTCGCTAGCGCGGATTCCTTTTGGAATACGATAGCTAAGGAGAATACTAATGGAAATCTCAATGCTAAAAAGAATCCCAAATCTTCTCACATTCGGAATCCTGCAATCCGCTACATCCACAGGTTACTCGGCAACACCTTCTTCGCAATGAAGCAATCTGGAGAGGTTAGGCGAGACGAATTGTGGTTACTCTTCATGGGCGTGAGAAGATATATGGTGGACGAACATTGTGCGATGTTCAGTGATGTTGAGGTCAAAGATGTCAACTTGGGGTGTGTTTTTGCTAAGGAGTTAACTAAGATCCGAGCATGGGGAAGAACCACTAGTGAACCTGATTGCTTCATGGGAAGTATGCTAACACCGATCTTCCGTAAGATCAAAATCGACCTCGTCAGTTGCTACCAAGAACCAGAGCAAGGGAAGCTCAACCGCGAATATTTTGTACTGGCCGAATTTCTCGAGGACACAACGGATGCGAGGGAACATCGCTATGTGTACACCAATCGCAAACACGAAAAACGCTCCTTCCCACTCCCCAACACCGACTTGACATCGATCACATCACTAGCCAACATTAGTTTTGAGCACAAGGGAGAAGATCTTACTGTTTTGGTTCCAAAGGGAAAAAGAGGCAAAACCGAGGAACCTGAAACCGATGAGCCACAAGCCGTAAGTGATTCTTGGGAACTCCCGGAATTACCTTTCGAGCCAAAGATGGAACGAGAGAAGATCTTCTATAATGCTTACAAGATCCAAAAGACGATGAACAAGATGGCCAAGAACATGTTTAATTGGATAAAGTCAAAGTTAAGGAAGATTTCTGGTTATGTCTCGGATGAAGACGAGCTCATCGCACAAGAAGAAGGACGAGCAATAGATAGAGATCAAGAAGCTCATGGTGAGCAACTGGATGTTGGTGAGAGACGGTTGAGCTATGATAGAAATCCACTTCCAAGCCCCCATCTACCAAAGATAAAACAAAGAAAGTTGGGGAAGAAGCTTCAAAGGGACTGAGAAAGCGGGTTCGACCTACCAAATCCGTTCAAAAACCATCAAAAAAGAGAGTGCATCTCCAAGAGGAATCATCAGCTGAAACTTCTCAAGAGGCACCGACTCAAACTTCTCGAGAGGACCCCAAGAAAATACCGGTTCTATTCACGGCCAGTCAAGAGGCAGATTTTGCGTGCTTCGAAACTATCAACATTCACCCCACCCGCTTTAGCACGCCACAGTTTCTTGAGAAGACAGGACTCAAAAAAGATGTGCGAAAATCATTGAGGAAATGGGACTCACCAAATTGTCAGAAACCATGGACTTTCTCTATCCTGAGCTTGTGAGAGAGTTCTTTGCGTCGGTGGAGCTTATCTACAAGAAACCGAGGATTCCCAAGCCGGATGAAGGGGTTTTGAAATTTGTTTGTAATGGATATGCCTTTAGCCTCACCATTGCCGAGGTTTGTGAGATTTATGGGTTTTGGTACGGAAGCGAGACCAAGTTCGGAGACTTCGCTAGCGCGTATTCCTTTTGGAATACGATAGCTAAGGAGAATGCAAATGGAAATCTCAATGCTAAAAAGAATCCCAAATCTGCTCTCATTCGGAATCCTGCAATCTGCTACATCCACAGGTTACTCGGCAACACATTCTTCGCAAGGAAGCAATTTAGAGGGGTTAGGCAAGACGAATTGTGGTTACTCTTCATGGGCGTGAGAAGATATATGGTGGACGAACATTGTGCGATGTTCAGTGATGTTGAGGTCAAAGACGTCAACCTTGGGTATGTTTTTGCTAAGGAGTTAACTAAGATCCGAGCATGGGGAAGAACCACGAGTGAACCCGATTGCTTCATGGGAAATATGCTACACCGATCTTCTGTAAGATCAAAATCGACCTCGTCAGTTGCTACCAAGAACCAGAGCAAGGGAAGCTCAACCGCGAATATTTTGTACTGGCCAATTTTCTCGAGGACACAATGGATGCGAAGGAACATCGCTATGTGTACACCAATCGCAAAACACGAAAAACGCTCCTTCCCACTCCCCAACACCGACTTGACATCGATCACATCACTCGCCAACATTTGTTTTGAGCACAAGGGAGAAGATCTTACTGTTTTAGTTCCAAAGAGCAAAAGAGGCAAAACCGAGGAACCTGAAACCGATGAGCCACAAGTCGTAAGTGATCTTTGGGAACTCCCGGAATTACCTTTCGAGCCAAATATGGAACGGGAGAAGATCTTCTACAATGCTTACAAGATCCAAATGACGATGAACAAGATGGCCAAGAACAAGTTTAATTGGATAAAGTCAAAGTTAAGGAAGATATCTGGTTATGTCTCGGATGAAGACGAGTTCATTGCACAAGAAGAAGGACGAGCAATAGATAGAGATCAAGAAGCTCATGGTGAGCAACTGGATGTTGGTGAGAGACGGTCGAGCTATGATGGAAATCCACTTCCAAGCCCCCATCTACCAAAGATAAAACAAAGAAAGTTGGGGAAGAAGCTACAAAGGGACTGAGAAAGCGGGTTCGACCTACCAAATCCGTTCAAAAACCATCAAAAAAGAGATTGCATCTCCAAGATGAAGCACCGGCTGAAACTTCTCAAGAGGCACCGGCTCAAACTTCTCGAGAGGACCCCAAGAAAATACCGGTTCAATTCACGGCCACTCAAGAGGCGGATTTTGCGTGCTTCAAAACTATCAACATTCACCCCACCCGCTTTAGCACGCCACAGTTTCTTGAGAAGACATGACTCAAAGAAGATGCGTGAAAATCATTGAGGAAAAGGGACTCACCAAATTCTCAGAAACCATGGACTTTTTCTATCCTGAGCTTGTGAGAGAGTTCTTTGCTTCAGTGGAGCTTATATACAAGAAACCGAGGACTCCCAAGCCGGATGAAGGGGTTATGAAGTTTGTTTGTAATGGTTATGCTTTTAGCCTCACCATTGCCGAGGTTTGTGAGATTTATGGGTTTCGGTACGAAAGCGAGACCAAGTTCGTAGACTTCGCTAGCGCGGATTCCTTTTGGAATACAATAGCTAAGGAGAATGCTAATGGAAATCTCAATGCTAAAAAGAATCCCAAATCTTCTCTCATTCGGAATCCTGCAATCCGCTACATCCGCAGGTTACTCGGCAACACCTTCTTCGCAAGGAAGCAATTTGGAGGCGTTAGGTAAGACGAATTGTGGTTACTCTTCATGGGCGTGAGAAGATATATGGTGGACGAACATTGTGAGATGTTCAGTGATGTTGAGGTCAAAGACATCAACTTGGGGTGTGATTTTGCTAAGGAGTTAACTAAGATCCGAGCATGGGGAAGAACCACTAGTGAACCTGATTGCTTCATGGGAAGTATGCTAACACCAATCTTTCGTAAGATCAAAATCGACCTCGTCAGTTGCTACCAAGAACCAGAGCAAGGGAGGCTCAACCGCGAATATTTTGTACTGGCCGAATTTCTCGAGGACACAACGGATGCGAGGGAACATCGCTATGTGTACACCAATCGTAAAACACGAAAAACGCTCCTTCCCACTCCCTAACACCGACTTGACATCGGTCTCGGATGTGTACACCAGAGAAAGGGAGGCTCAACCGCGAAGATTCCTGGTTATGTCTCGGATGAAGACGAGTTCATCGCACAAGAAGAAGGACGAGCAATAGGTAGAGAACAAGAAGCTCATGGTGAGCAACTGGATGTTGGTGAGAGACGGTCGAGCTATGATGGAAATCCACTTCCAAGCCCCCATCTACCAAAGATAAAACAAAGAAAGTTGGGGAAGAAGCTTCAAAGGGACTGAGAAAGCGGGTTCGACCTACCAAATCCGTTCAAAAACCATCAAAAAAGAGATTGCATCTCCGAGATGAAGCACCGGCTGAAACTTCTCAAGAGGCACCGGCTCAAACTTCTCGAGAGGATCCCAAGAAAATACCGGTTCAATTCACGGCCACTCAAGAGGTGGATTTTGCGTGCTTCGAAACTATCAACATTCACCCCATCCGCTTTAGCACGCCACAGCTTCTTGAGAAGACAGGACTCAAAGAAGATGCGCAAAAATCATTGAGGAAATGGGACTCACCAAATTCTCAGAAACCATGGACTTTCTCTATCCTGAGCTTGTGAGAGAGTTTTTTGCGTCGGTGGAGCTTATATACAAGAAACCGAGGATTCCCAAGCTGGATGAAGGGGTTTTGAAGTTTGTTTGTAATGGATATGCCTTTAGCCTCACCATTGCCGAGGTTTGTGAGATTTATGGATTTTGGTACGGAAGCGAGACCAAGTTTGGAGACTTCGCTAGCGCGGATTCCTTTTGAAATACGATAGCTAAGGAGAATGCTAATGCAAATCTCAATACTAAAAAGAATCCCAAATTTTCTGTCATTCGGAATCCTGCAATCCGCTACATCTACAGGTTACTCGGTAAGACCTTCTTCGCAAGTAAGCAATTTGGAGGGGTTAGGCAAGACGAATTTTGGTTACTCTTCATGGGCGTGAGAAGATATATGGTGGACGAACATTGTGCGATGTTCAGTGATGTTGAGGTCAAAGACGTCAACTTGGGGTGTGTTTTTGCTAAGGAGTTAACTAAGATCCGAGCATGGGGAAGAACCACTAGTGAACCTGATTGCTTCATGGGAAGTATGCTAACATCGATCTTCCGTAAGATCAAAATCGACCTCGTCAGTTGCTACCAAGAACCAGAGCAAGGGAAGCTCAACCGCGAATATTTTGTACTGGCCGAATTTCTCGAGGACACAACGGATGCGAGGGAACATCGCTATGTGTACACCAATCGTAAAACACGAAAAACGCTCCTTCCCACTCCCTAACACCGACTTGACATCGGTCTCGGATGTGTACACCAGAGCAAGGGAGGCTCAACCGCGAAGATTCCTGGTTATGTCTCGGATGAAGACGAGTTCATCGCACAAGAAGAAGGACGAGCAATAGGTAGAGAACAAGAAGCTCATGGTGAGCAACTGGATGTTGGTGAGAGACGGTCGAGCTATGATGGAAATCCACTTCCAAGCCCCCATCTACCAAAGATAAAACAAAGAAAGTTGGGGAAGAAGCTTCAAAGGGACTGAGAAAGCGGGTTCGACCTACCAAATCCGTTCAAAAACCATCAAAAAAGAGATTGCATCTCCGAAATGAAGCACCGGCTGAAACTTCTCAAGAGGCACCGGCTCAAACTTCTCGAGAGGATCCCAAGAAAATACCGGTTAAATTCACGGCCACTCAAGAGGCGGATTTTGCGTGCTTCGAAACTATCAACATTCACCCCATCCGCTTTAGCACGCCACAGCTTCTTGAGAAGACAGGACTCAAAGAAGATGCGCAAAAATCATTGAGGAAATGGGACTCACCAAATTCTCAGAAACCATGGACTTTCTCTATCCTGAGCTTGTGAGAGAGTTTTTTGCGTCGGTGGAGCTTATATACAAGAAACCGAGGATTCCCAAGCTGGATGAAGGGGTTTTGAAGTTTGTTTGTAATGGATATGCCTTTAGCCTCACCATTGCCGAGGTTTGTGAGATTTATGGATTTCGGTACGGAAGCGAGACCAAGTTTGGAGACTTCGCTAGCGCGGATTCCTTTTGGAATACGATAGCTAAGGAGAATGCTAATGCAAATCTCAATACTAAAAAGAATCCCAAATTTTCTCTCATTCGGAATCCTGCAATCCGCTACATCTACAGGTTACTCGGTATGACCTTCTTCGCAAGTAAGCGATTTGGAGGGGTTAGGCAAGACGAATTTTGGTTACTCTTCATGGGCGTGAGAAGATATATGGTGGACGAACATTGTGCGATGTTCAGTGATGTTGAGGTCAAAGACGTCAACTTGGGGTGTGTTTTTGCTAAGGAGTTAACTAAGATCCGAGCATGGGGAAGAACCACTAGTGAACCTGATTGCTTCATGGGAAGTATGCTAACATCGATTTTCCGTAAGATCAAAATCGACCTCGTCAGTTGCTACCAAGAACCAGAGCAAGGGAAGCTCAACCGCGAATATTTTGTACTGGCCGAATTTCTCGAGGACACAACGGATGCGATGGAACATCGCTATGTGTACACCAATCGTAAAACACGAAAAACGCTCCTTCCCACTCCCTAACACCGACTTGACATCGGTCACATCACTCGCCAACATTTGTTTTAAGCACAAGGGAGAAGATCTTACTGTTTTGGTTCCAAAGAGCAAAAGAGGCAAAACCGAGGAACCTGAAACCGATGAGCCACAAGCCGTAAGTGATCTTTGGGAACTCCCGGAATTACCTTTCGAGCCAAAGATGGAACGAGAGAAGATTTTCTACAATGCTTACAAGATCCAAAAGACGATGAAAAAGATGGGCAAGAACAAGTTTAATTGGATAAAGTCAAAGTTAAGGAAGATTTCTAGTTATGTCTCGGATGAAAACGAGTTCATCGCACAAGAATAACGACGAGCAATAGATAGAGATCAAGAAGCTCATGGTGAGCAACTGGATGTTGGTGAGAGACGGTCGAGCTATGATGGAAATCCACTTCCAAGCCCCCATCTACCAAAGATAAAACAAAGAAAGTTGAGGAAGAAGCTTCAAAGGGACTGAGAAAGCGGGTTCGACCTACCAAATCCGTTCAAAAACCATTAAAAAGAGATTGTATCTCCAAGATGAATCACCGGCTGAAACTTCTCAAGAGGCACCGGCTCAAATTTCTCGAGAGGACCCCAAGAAAATACCGGTTCAATTCACGGCCAGTCAAGAGGCAGATTTTGCGTTGCTTCGAAATTATCAACATTCACCCCACCCGCTTTAGCACGCCACATTTTCTTGAGAAGACAGGACTCAAAGAAGATGTGCGAAAGATCATTGAGGAAATGGGACTCACCAAATTCTCAGAAACCATGGACTTTCTCTATCCAGAGCTTGTGAGAGAGTTCTTTGCGTTGATGGAGCTCATATACAAGAAACCGAGGATTCCCAAGCCGGATGAAGGGGTTTTGAAGTTTGTTTGTAATGGATATGCCTTTAGCCTCATCATTGCCGAGGTTTGTGAGATTTATGGGTTTAGGTACAGAAGCTAGACCAAGTTCGGAGACTTCGCTAGCGCGGATTCCTTTTAGAATATGATAGCTAAGGAGAATGCTAATGGAAATCTCAATGCCAAAAAGAATCCCAAATCTTCTCTCATTCGGAATCCTGCAATCCGCTACATCCACAAGTTACTCGGCAACACCTTCTTTGCAAGGAAGCAATTTGGAGGGGTTAGGCAAGACGAATTGTGGTTACTCTTCATGGGCGTGAGAAGATATATGGTGGACGAACATTGTGCGATGTTTAGTGATGTTGAGGTCAAAGACGTCAACTTGGGGTGTGTTTTTGATAAGGAGTTAACTAAGATCCGAGCATGGGGAAGAAGCATTAGTGAACCCGATTGCTTCATGGGAAGTATGCTAACACCGATTTTCCGTAAGATCAAAATTGACCTCTTCAGTTGCTATCAAGAACCAGAGCAAGGGAAGCTCAACCGCGAATATTTTGTACTGGCCGAATTTGTTGAGGACACAACGGATGCGAGGGAACATCGCTATGTGTACACCAATCGCAAAACACGAAAAACGCTCATTCCCACTCCCCAACACCGACTTGACATCGGTCACATCACTCGCCAACATTTGTTTTAAGCACAAGGGAGAAGATCTTACTGTTTTGGTTACAAAGAGCAAAAGAGGCAAAACCAAGGAACCTGAAACCGATGAGCCACAAGCCGTAAGTGATCTTTGGGAACTCCCGGAATTACCTTTCGAGCCAAGATGGAACGGGAGAAGATCTTCTACAATGCTTACAAGATCCAAAAGACGATGAAAAAGATGGGCAAGAACAAGTTTAATTGGATAAAGTCAAAGTTAAGGAAGATATCTAGTTATGTCTCGGATGAAAACGAGTTCATCGCACAAGAAGAAGGAAGAGCAATAGATAGAGATCAAGAAGCTCAAGGTGAGCAACTGGATGTTGGTGAGAGATGGTCGAGCTATGATGGAAATCCACTTCCAAGCCCCCATCTACCAAAGATAAAACAAAGAAAGTTGGGGAAAAAGCTTCAAAGGGGCTGAGAAAGCGGGTTCGACCTACCAAATCCGTTCAAAAACCATTAAAAAGAGATTGCATCTCCAAGATGAAGCACCGACTGAAACTTCTCAAGAGGCACCGGCTCAAACTTCTCGAGAGGACCCCAAGAAAATACCGGTTCAATTCACAGCCAGTCAAGACGCGGATTTTGCGTGCTTCGAAATAATCAACATTCACCCCACCTTCTTTAGCACGCCACAGTTTCTTGAGAAGACAGCAAAGAAGATGCGCGAAAATCATTGAGGAAATGGGACTCACCAAATTCTCAGAAACCATGGACTTTCTCTCTCCTGAGCTTGTGAGAGAGTTTTTTTGCGTCGGTGGAGCTTTATACAAGAAACCGAGGATTCCCAAGCCGAATGAAGGGGTTTTGAAGTTTGTTTGTAATGGATATGCCTTTAGCCTCACCATTACCGAGGTTTGTGAGATTTATGGATTTCGGTACGGAAGCGAGACCAAGTTTGGAGACTTCGCTAGCGCGGATTCTTTTTGGAATACGATAGATAAGGAGAATGCAAATGGAAATCTCAATGCTAAAAAGAATCCCAAATCTTCTCTCATTCGGAATCCTGCAGTCTGCTACATCCACAGGTTACTCGGCAACACCTTCTTCGCAAGGAAGCAATTTGGAGCTGTTAGGCAAGACGAATTGTGGTTACTCTTCATGGGCGTGAGAAGATATATGGTGGACGAACATTGTGCGATGTTCAGTGATGTTGAGGTCAAAGACGTCAACTTGGGGTGTGTTTTTGCTAAGGAGTTAACTAAGATCCGAGCATGGGAAGAACCACTAGGGAACCTGATTGCTTCATGGGAAGTATGCTAACACCGATCTTCCGTAAGATCAAAATCGACCTCGTCAGTTGCTACCAAGAACCAGAGCAAGGGAAGCTCAACCGCGAATATTTTGTACTGGCCGAATTTCTCGAGGATACAACGGATGCGAGGGAACATCGCTATGTGTACACCAATCGCAAAACACGAAAAACGCTCTTTCCCACTCCCCAACACCGACTTGACATCGATCACATCACTCGCCAGCATTTGTTTTGAGCACAAGGGAGAAGATCTTACTGTTTTTGTTCCAACGGGCAAAAGAGGCAAAACCGAGGAACCTGAAACCGATGAGCCACAAGCTGTAAGTGATCCTTGGGAACTCCTGGAATTACCTTTCGACCCAAAGACGGAACAGGAGAAGATCTTCTACAATGCTTACAAGATCCAAAAGACGATGAACAAGATGGCCAAGAACAAGTTTAATTGGATAAAGTCAAAATTAAGGAAGTTTCCTGGTTATGTCTCGGATGAAGACGAGTTCATCGCACAAGAAGAAGGACGAGCAATAGGTAGAGAACAAGAAGCTCATGGTGAGCAATTGGATGTTGGTGAGAGACGGTCGAGCTATGATGGAAATCCACTTCCAAGCCCCCATCTACCAAAGATAAAACAAAGAAAGTTGGGGAAGAAGCTTCAAAGGGACTGAGAAAGCGGGTTCGACCTACCAAATCCGTTCAAAAACCATCAAAAAAGAGATTGCATCTCCAAGATGAAGCACCGGCTGAAACTTCTCAAGAGGCACCGGCTCAAACTTCTCGAGAGGACCCCAAGAAAATACCGGTTCAATTCACGGCCAGTCAAGAGGCGGATTTTGCGTGCTTCGAAACAATCAACATTCACCCCACCCGCTTTAGCACGCCACAGTTTCTTGAGAAGACAGCAAAGAAGATGTGCGAAAGATCATTGAGGAAATGGGACTCACCAAATTCTCAGAAACCTTGGACTCCCTCTATCCTGAGCTTGTGAGAGAGTTCTTTGCGTCGGTGGAGCTTATATACAAGAAACCGAGGATTCCCAAGCCGGATGAAGGGGGTTTTGAAGTTTGTTTGTAATGGATATGCCTTTAGCCTCATCATTGCCGAGGTTTGTGAGATTTATGGGTTTCGGTACGGAAGCTAGACCAAGTTCGGAGACTTCGCTAGCGCGGATTCCTTTTGGAATACGATAGCTAAGGAGAATGCTAATGGAAATCTCAATGCCAAAAAGAATCCCAAATCTTCTCTCATTCGGAATCCTGCAATCCGCTACATCCACAAGTTACTCGGCAACACCTTCTTTGCAAGGAAGCAATTTGGAGGGGTTAGGCAAGACGAATTGTGGTTACTCTTCATGGGCGTGAGAAGATATATGGTGGACGAACATTGTGCGATGTTTAGTGATGTTGAGGTCAAAGACGTCAACTTGGGGTGTGTTTTTGATAAGGAGTTAACTAAGATCCGAGCATGGGGAAGAAGCATTAGTGAACCCGATTGCTTCATGGGAAGTATGCTAATACCGATTTTCCGTAAGATCAAAATTAACCTCGTCAGTTGCTACCAAGAACCAGAGCAAGGGAAGCTCAACCGCGAATATTTTGTACTGGCCGAATTTCTCGAGGACACAACGGATGCGAGGGAACATCGCTATGTGTACACCAATCGCAAAACACGAAAAACGCTCCATCCCACTCCCCAACACCGACTTGACATCGGTCACATCACTCGCCAACATTTGTTTTAAGCACAAGGGAGAAGATCTTACTGTTTTGGTTACAAAGAGCAAAAGAGGCAAAACCAAGGAACCTGAAACCGATGAGCCACAAGCCGTAAGTGATCTTTGGGAACTCCCGGAATTACCTTTCGAGCCAAAGATGGAACGGGAGAAGATCTTCTACAATGCTTACAAGATCCAAAAGACGATGAAAAAGATGGCCAAGAACAAGTTTAATTGGATAAAGTCAAAGTTAAGGAAGATATCTAGCTATGTCTCGGATGAAAACGAGTTCATCGCACAAGAAGAAGGACGAGCAATAGATAGAGATCAAGAAGCTCAAGGTGAGCAACTGGATGTTGGTGAGAGACGGTCGAGCTATGATGGAAATCCACTTCCAAGCCCCCATCTACCAAAGATAAAACAAAGAAAGTTGGGGAAAAAGCTTCAAAGGGGCTGAGAAAGCGGGTTCGACCTACCAAATCCGTTCAAAAACCATCAAAAAAGAGATTGCATCTCCAAGATGAAGCACCGACTGAAACTTCTCAAGAGGCACCGGCTCAAACTTCTCGAGAGGACCCCAAGAAAATACCGGTTCAATTCACAGCCAGTTAAGACGCGGATTTTGCGTGCTTCGAAACAATAACCATTCACCCCACCCGCTTTAGCACGCCACAGTTTCTTGAGAAGACAACAAAGAAGATGCGCGAAAATCATTGAGGAAATGGGACTCACCAAATTCTCAGAAACCATGGACTTTCTCTGTCCTGAGCTTGTGAGAGAGTTTTTTGCGTCGGTGGAGCTTATATACAAGAAACCGAGGATTCCCAAGCCGGATGAAGGGGTTTTGGAGTTTGTTTGTAATGGATATGCCTTTAGCCTCACCATTGCCGAGGTTTGTGAGATTTATGGATTTCGGTACGGAAGCGAGACCATGTTCGGAGACTTCGCTAGCGCGGATTCTTTTTGGAATACGATAGATAAGGAGAATGCTAATGGAAATCTCAATGCTAAAAAGAATCCCAAAACTTCTCTCATTCGGAATCCTGCAGTCCGCTACATCCAAAGGTTACTCGGCAACACCTTCTTCGCAAGGAAGCAATTTGGAGCTGTTAGGCAAGACGAATTGTGGTTACTCTTCATGGGCGTGAGAAGATATATGGTGGACGAACATTGTGCGATGTTCAGTGATGTTGAGGTCAAAGACGTCAACTTGGGGTGTGTTTTTGCTAAGGAGTTAACTAAGATTCGAGCATGGGGAAGAACCACTAGGGAACCCGATTGCTTCATGGGAAGTATGCTAACACCGATCTTACGTAAGATCAAAATCGACCTCGTCAGTTGCTACCAAGAACCAGAGCAAGGGAAGCTCAACCGCGAATATTTTGTACTGCTGAATTTCTCGAGGATACAACGGATGCGAGGGAACATCGCTATGTGTACACCAATCGCAAAACCCGAAAAACGCTCTTTCCCACTCCCCAACACCGACTTGACATCGATCACATCACTCGTTAACATTTGTTTTGAGCACAAGGGAGAAGATCTTACTGTTTTGGTTCCAACGGGCAAAAGAGGCAAAACCGAGGAACCTGAAACCGATGAGCCACAAGCTGTAAGTGATCCTTGGGAACTCCTTGAATTACCTTTCGACCCAAAGACGGAACAGGAGAAGATCTTCTACAATGCTTACAAGATCCAAAAGACGATGAACAAGATGGCCAAGAACAAGTTTAATTGGATAAAGTCAAAATTAAGGAAGATTCCTGGTTATGTCTCGGATGAAGACGAGTTCATCGCACAAGAAGAAGGACGAGCAATAGGTAGAGAACAAGAAGCTCATGGTGAGCAATTGGATGTTGGTAAGAGACGGTCGAGCTATGATGGAAATCCACTTCCAAGCCCCCATCTACCAAAGATAAAACAAAGAAAGTAGGGGAAGAAGCTTCAAAGGGACAGAGAAAGCGGGTTCGATCTACCAAATCCGTTCAAAAACCATCAAAAAAGAGATTGCATCTCCAAGATGAAGCACCGGCTGAAACTTCTCAAGAGCCACCGGCTCAAACTTCTCAAGAGGACCCCAAGAAAATACCGGTTCAATTCACGGCCAGTCAAGAAGCGGATTTTGCGTGCTTCGAAACAATCAACATTCACCCCACCCGCTTTAGCACGCCACAGTTTCTTGAGAAGACAACAAAGAAGATATGCGAAAGATCATTGAGGAAATGGGACTCACCAAATTCTCAGAAACCTTGGACTCTCTCTATCCTGAGCTTGTGAGAGAGTTCTTTGCGTCGGTGGAGCTTATATACAAGAAACCGAGGATTCCCAAGCCGGATGAAGGGGTTTTGAAGTTTGTTTGTAATGGATATGCCTTTAGCCTCATCATTGCCGAGGTTTGTGAGATTTATGGGTTTCGGTACGGAAGCTAGACCAAGTTCGGAGACTTCGCTAGCGCGGATTCCTTTTGGAATACGATAGCTAAGGAGAATGCTAATGGAAATCTCAATGCCAAAAAGAATCCCAAATCTTCTCTCATTCGGAATCCTGCAATCCGCTACATCCACAAGTTACTCGGCAACACCTTCTTTGCAAGGAAGCAATTTGGAGGGGTTAGGCAAGACGAATTGTGGTTACTCTTCATGGGCGTGAGAAGATATATGGTGGACGAACATTGTGCGATGTTTAGTGATGTTGAGGTCAAAGACGTCAACTTGGGGTGTGTTTTTGATAAGGAGTTAACTAAGATCCGAGCATGGGGAAGAAGCATTAGTGAACCCGATTGCTTCATGGGAAGTATGCTAATACCGATTTTCCGTAAGATCAAAATTAACCTCGTCAGTTGCTACCAAGAACCAGAGCAAGGGAAGCTCAACCGCGAATATTTTGTACTGGCCGAATTTCTCGAGGACACAACGGATGCGAGGGAACATCGCTATGTGTACACCAATCGCAAAACACGAAAAACGCTCCATCCCACTCCCCAACACCGACTTGACATCGGTCACATCACTCGCCAACATTTGTTTTAAGCACAAGGGAGAAGATCTTACTGTTTTGGTTACAAAGAGCAAAAGAGGCAAAACCAAGGAACCTGAAACCGATGAGCCACAAGCCGTAAGTGATCTTTGGGAACTCCCGGAATTACCTTTCGAGCCAAAGATGGAACGGGAGAAGATCTTCTACAATGCTTACAAGATCCAAAAGACGATGAAAAAGATGGCCAAGAACAAGTTTAATTGGATAAAGTCAAAGTTAAGGAAGATATCTAGCTATGTCTCGGATGAAAACGAGTTCATCGCACAAGAAGAAGGACGAGCAATAGATAGAGATCAAGAAGCTCAAGGTGAGCAACTGGATGTTGGTGAGAGACGGTCGAGCTATGATGGAAATCCACTTCCAAGCCCCCATCTACCAAAGATAAAACAAAGAAAGTTGGGGAAAAAGCTTCAAAGGGGCTGAGAAAGCGGGTTCGACCTACCAAATCCGTTCAAAAACCATCAAAAAAGAGATTGCATCTCCAAGATGAAGCACCGACTGAAACTTCTCAAGAGGCACCGGCTCAAACTTCTCGAGAGGACCCCAAGAAAATACCGGTTCAATTCACAGCCAGTTAAGACGCGGATTTTGCGTGCTTCGAAACAATAACCATTCACCCCACCCGCTTTAGCACGCCACAGTTTCTTGAGAAGACAACAAAGAAGATGCGCGAAAATCATTGAGGAAATGGGACTCACCAAATTCTCAGAAACCATGGACTTTCTCTGTCCTGAGCTTGTGAGAGAGTTTTTTGCGTCGGTGGAGCTTATATACAAGAAACCGAGGATTCCCAAGCCGGATGAAGGGGTTTTGGAGTTTGTTTGTAATGGATATGCCTTTAGCCTCACCATTGCCGAGGTTTGTGAGATTTATGGATTTCGGTACGGAAGCGAGACCATGTTCGGAGACTTCGCTAGCGCGGATTCTTTTGGAATACGATAGATAAGGAGAATGCTAATGGAAATCTCAATGCTAAAAAGAATCCCAAAACTTCTCTCATTCGGAATCCTGCAGTCCGCTACATCCAAAGGTTACTCGGCAACACCTTCTTCGCAAGGAAGCAATTTGGAGCTGTTAGGCAAGACGAATTGTGGTTACTCTTCATGGGCGTGAGAAGATATATGGTGGACGAACATTGTGCGATGTTCAGTGATGTTGAGGTCAAAGACGTCAACTTGGGGTGTGTTTTTGCTAAGGAGTTAACTAAGATTCGAGCATGGGGAAGAACCACTAGGGAACCCGATTGCTTCATGGGAAGTATGCTAACACCGATCTTACGTAAGATCAAAATCGACCTCGTCAGTTGCTACCAAGAACCAGAGCAAGGGAAGCTCAACCGCGAATATTTTGTACTGCTGAATTTCTCGAGGATACAACGGATGCGAGGGAACATCGCTATGTGTACACCAATCGCAAAACCCGAAAAACGCTCTTTCCCACTCCCCAACACCGACTTGACATCGATCACATCACTCGTTAACATTTGTTTTGAGCACAAGGGAGAAGATCTTACTGTTTTGGTTCCAACGGGCAAAAGAGGCAAAACCGAGGAACCTGAAACCGATGAGCCACAAGCTGTAAGTGATCCTTGGGAACTCCTTGAATTACCTTTCGACCCAAAGACGGAACAGGAGAAGATCTTCTACAATGCTTACAAGATCCAAAAGACGATGAACAAGATGGCCAAGAACAAGTTTAATTGGATAAAGTCAAAATTAAGGAAGATTCCTGGTTATGTCTCGGATGAAGACGAGTTCATCGCACAAGAAGAAGGACGAGCAATAGGTAGAGAACAAGAAGCTCATGGTGAGCAATTGGATGTTGGTAAGAGACGGTCGAGCTATGATGGAAATCCACTTCCAAGCCCCCATCTACCAAAGATAAAACAAAGAAAGTAGGGGAAGAAGCTTCAAAGGGACAGAGAAAGCGGGTTCGATCTACCAAATCCGTTCAAAAACCATCAAAAAAGAGATTGCATCTCCAAGATGAAGCACCGGCTGAAACTTCTCAAGAGCCACCGGCTCAAACTTCTCAAGAGGACCCCAAGAAAATACCGGTTCAATTCACGGCCAGTCAAGAAGCGGATTTTGCGTGCTTCGAAACAATCAACATTCACCCCACCCGCTTTAGCACGCCACAGTTTCTTGAGAAGACAACAAAGAAGATATGCGAAAGATCATTGAGGAAATGGGACTCACCAAATTCTCAGAAACCTTGGACTCTCTCTATCCTGAGCTTGTGAGAGAGTTCTTTGCGTCGGTGGAGCTTATATACAAGAAACCGAGGATTCCCAAGCCGGATGAAGGGGTTTTGAAGTTTGTTTGTAATGGATATGCCTTTAGCCTCATCATTGCCGAGGTTTGTGAGATTTATGGGTTTCGGTACGGAAGCTAGACCAAGTTCGGAGACTTCGCTAGCGCGGATTCCTTTTGGAATACGATAGCTAAGGAGAATGCTAATGGAAATCTCAATGCCAAAAAGAATCCCAAATCTTCTCTCATTCGGAATCCTGCAA
Organism: Arabidopsis arenosa; assembly: GCA_905216605.1. Taxonomy (NCBI): domain Eukaryota; kingdom Viridiplantae; phylum Streptophyta; class Magnoliopsida; order Brassicales; family Brassicaceae; genus Arabidopsis; species Arabidopsis arenosa. Next base: position 15,185,314 of record LR999451.1, read on the forward strand.
TCCGCTACATCCACAAGTTACTCGGCAACACCTTCTTTGCAAGGAAGCAATTTGGAGGGGTTAGGCAAGACGAATTGTGGTTACTCTTCATGGGCGTGAGAAGATATATGGTGGACGAACATTGTGCGATGTTTAGTGATGTTGAGGTCAAAGACGTCAACTTGGGGTGTGTTTTTGATAAGGAGTTAACTAAGATCCGAGCATGGGGAAGAAGCATTAGTGAACCCGATTGCTTCATGGGAAGTATGCTAACACCGATTTTCCGTAAGATCAACATTGACCTCGTCAGTTGCTACCAACAACCAAAGCAAGGGAAGCTCAACCGCGAATATTTTGTACTGGCCGAATTTCTCGAGGACACAACGGATGCGAGGGAACATCGCTATGTGTACACCAATCGCAAAACACGAAAAACGCTCCTTCCCACTCCCCAACACCGACTTGACATCGGTCACATCACTCGCCAACATTTGTTTTAAGCACAAGGGAGAAGATCTTACTGTTTTGGTTACAAAGAGCAAATGAGGCAAAACCAAGGAACCTGAAACCGATGAGCCACAAGCCGTAAGTGATCTTTGGGATCTCCCAGAATTACCTTTCGATCCAAAGATGGAACGGGAGAAGATCTTCTACAATGCTTACAAGATCCAAAAGACGATGAAAAAGATGGCCAAGACCAAGTTTAATTGGATAAAGTCAAAGTTAAGGAAGATATCTAGTTATGTCTCGGATGAAAACGAGTTCATCGCACAAGAAGAAGGACGAGCAATAGATAGATATCAAGAAGCTCAAGGTGAGCAACTGGATGTTGGTGAGAGACGGTCGAGCTATGATGGAAATCCACTTCCAAGCCCCCATCTACCAAAGATAAAACAAAGAAAGTTGGGGAAGAAGCTTCAAAGGGACTGAGAAAGCGGGTTCGACCTACCAAATCCGTTCAAAAACCATCAAAAAAGAGATTGCATCTCCAAGATGAAGCACCGACTGAAACTTCTCAAGAGGCACCGGCTAAAACTTCCCGAGAGGACCCCAAGAAAATACCGGTTCAATTCACAGCCAGTCAAGACGCGGATTTTGCGTGCTTCGAAACAATCAACATTCACCCCACCCGCTTTAGCACGCCACAGTTTCTTGAGAAGACAGCAAAGAAGATGCGCGAAAATCATTGAGGAAATGGGACTCACCAAATTCTCAGAAACCATGGACTTTCTCTCTCCTGAGCTTGTGAGAGAGTTTTTTGCGTCGGTGGAGCTTATATACAAGAAACCGAGGATTCCCAAGCCGGATGAAGGGGTTTTGAAGTTTGTTTGTAATGGATATGCCTTTAGCCTCACCATTGCCGAGGTTTGTGAGATTTATGGATTTCGGTACGGAAGCGAGACCAAGTTCGGAGACTTCGCTAGCGCGGATTCTTTTTGGAATACGATAGATAAGGAGAATGCTAATGGAAATCTCAATGCTAAAACGAATCCCAAATCTTCTCTCATTCGGAATCCTGCAGTCCGCTACATCCATAGGTTACTCGGCAACACCTTCTTCGCAAGGAAGCAATTTGGAGCTGTTAGGCAAGACGAATTGTGGTTACTCTTCATGGGCGTGAGAAGATATATGGTGGACGAACATTGTGCGATGTTCAGTGATGTTGAGGTCAAAGACGTCAACTTGGGGTGTGTTTTTGCTAAGGAGTTAACTAAGATTCGAGCATGGGGAAGAACCACTAGGGAACCCGATTGCTTCATGGGAAGTATGCTAACACCGATTTCCGTAAGATCAAAATTGACCTCGTCAGTTGCTACCAAGAACCAGAGCAAGGGAAGCTCAACCGCGAATATTTTGTACTGCTGAATTTCTCGAGGATACAACGGATGCGAGGGAACATCGCTATGTGTACACCAATCGCAAAACACGAAAAACGCTCTTTCCCACTCCCTAACACCGACTTGACATCGATCACATCACTCGTTAACATTTGTTTTGAGCACAAGGGAGAAGATCTTACTGTTTTGGTTCCAACGGGCAAAAGAGGCAAAACCGAGGAACCTGAAACCGATGAGCCACAAGCTGTAAGTGATCCTTGGGAACTCCTGGAATTACCTTTCGACCCAAAGACGGAACAGGAGAAGATCTTCTACAATGCTTTCAAGATCCAAAAGACGATGAACAAGATGGCCAAGAACAAGTTTAATTGGATAAAGTCAAAATTAAGGAATATTCCTTGTTATGTCTCGGATGAAGACGAGTTCATCGCACAAGAAGAAGGACGAGCAATAGATAGAGATCAAGAAGCTCATGGTGAGCAACTGGATGTTGGTGAGAGACGGTCGAGCTATGATGGAAATCAACTTCCAAGCCCCCATCTACCAAAGATAAAACAAAGAAGGTTGGGGAAGAAGCTTCAAAGGGACTGAGAAAGCGGGTTCGACCTACCAAATCCGTTCAAAAACCATCAAAAAAGAGATTGCATCTCCAAGATGAAGCACCGGCTGAAACTTCTCAAGAGGCACCGGCTCAAACTTCTCGAGAGGATCCCAAGAAAATACCGGTTCAATTCACGGCCAGGCAAGAGGCGGATTTTGCGTGCTTCGAAACTATCAACATTCACCCCACCCGCTTTAGCACGCCACAGTTTCTTGAGAAGACAGCAAAGAAGATGCGCGAAAATCATTGAGGAAATGGGACTCACCAAATTCTCAGAAACCATGGACTTTCTCTCTCCTGAGCTTGTGAGAGAGTTTTTTGCGTCGGTGGAGCTTATATACAAGAAACCGAGGATTCCCAAGCCGGATGAAGGGGTTTTGAAGTTTGTTTGTAATGGATATGCCTTTAGCCTCACCATTGCCGAGGTTTGTGAGATTTATGGATTTCGGTACGGAAGCGAGACCAAGTTCGGAGACTTCGCTAGCGCGGATTCTTTTTGGAATACGATAGATAAGGAGAATGCTAATGGAAATCTCAATGCTAAAAAGAATCCCAAATCTTCTCTCATTCGGAATCCTGCAGTCCGCTACATCCATAGGTTACTCGGCAACACCTTCTTCGCAAGGAAGCAATTTGGAGCTGTTAGGCAAGACGAATTGTGGTTACTCTTCATGGGCGTGAGAAGATATATGGTGGACGAACATTGTGCGATGTTCAGTGATGTTGAGGTCAAAGACGTCAACTTGGGGTGTGTTTTTGCTAAGGAGTTAACTAAGATTCGAGCATGGGGAAGAACCACTAGGGAACCCGATTGCTTCATGGGAAGTATGCTAACACCGATCTTCCGTAAGATCAAAATCGACCTCGTCAGTTGCTACCAAGAACCAGAGCAAGGGAAACTCAACCGCGAATATTTTGTACTGGCCGAATTTCTCGAGGATACAACGGATGCGAGGGAACATCGCTATGTGTACACCAATCGCAAAACACGAAAAACGCTCTTTCCCACTCCCTAACACCGACTTGACATCGATCACATCACTCGTTAACATTTGTTTTGAGCACAAGGGAGAAGATCTTACTGTTTTGGTTTCAACGGGCAAAAGAGGCAAAACCGAGGAACCTGAAACCGATGAGCCACAAGCTGTAAGTGATCCTTGGGAACTCCTGGAATTACCTTTCGACCCAAAGACGGAACAGGAGAAGATCTTCTACAATGCTTACAAGATCCAAAAGACGATGAACAAGATGGCCAAGAACAAGTTTAATTGGATAAAGTCAAAATTAAGGAAGATTCCTTGTTATGTCTCGGATGAAGACGAGTTCATCGCACAAGAAGAAGGACGAGCAATAGGTAGAGAACAAGAAGCTCATGGTGAGAAATTGGATGTTGGTGAGAGACGGTCGAGCTATGATGGAAATCCACTTCCAAGCCCCCATCTACCAAAGATAAAACAAAGAAAGTCGGGGAAGAAGCTTCAAAGGGACTGAGAAAGCAGGTTTGACCTACCAAATCCGTTCAAAAACCATCAAAAAAGAGATTGCATCTCCAAGATGAAGCACCAGCTGAAACTTCTCAAGAGGCACCGGCTCAAACTTCTCGAGAGGACCCCAAGAAAATACAGGTTCAATTCACGGCCAGTCAAGAGGCTGATTTTCCGTGCTTCGAAACAATCAACATTCACCCCACCCGCTTTAGCACGCCACAATTTCTTGAGAAGACATCAAAGAAGATGTGAGAAAGATCATTGAGGAAATGGGACTCACCAAATTCTCAGAAACCTTGGACTCTCTCTATCCTGAGCTTGTGAGAGAGTTCTTTGCGTCGGTGGAGCTTATATACAAGAAACCGAGGATTCCCAAGCCGGATGAAGGGGTTTTGAAGTTTGTTTGTAATGGATATGCCTTTAGCCACACCAATGCTGAGGTTTGTGAGATTTATAGATTTCGGTACGGAAGCGAGACCAAGTTCGGAGACTTCGCTAGCGCGGATTCCTTTTGGAATACGATAGCTAAGGAGAATGCTAATGGAAATCTCAATGCTAAAAAGAATCCCAAATTTTCTCTCATTCGGAATTCCGCAATCCGCTACATCCACAGGTTACTCAGCAACACCTTCTTCGCAAAGAAGCAATTTGGAGGGCTTAGGCAAGACGAATTATGTTTACTCTTCATGGGCGTGAGAAGATATATGGTGGACGAACATTGTGCGATTTTCAGTGATGTTGAGGTCAAAGACATCAACTTGGCGTGTGTTTTTGCTAAGGAGTTAACTAAGATCCGAGCATGGGGAAGAACCACTAGTGAACCCGATTGCTTCATGGGAAGTATGCTAACATCGATCTTCCGTAAGATCAAAATCGACCTCGTTAGTTGCTACCAAGAACCAGAGCAAGGGATGCGAGGGAACATCGCTATTAGTACTGGCCGAATTTCTCGAGGACACAACGGATGCGAGGGAACATCGCTATTAGTACACTAATCGCAAAACACGAAAAACGCTCCTTCCCACTCCCCAACACCGACTTGACATCGGTCACATCACTCGCCAACATTTGTTTTAAGCACAAGGGAGAAGATCTTACTGTTTTGGTTACAAAGAGCAAAAGAGGCAAAACCAAGGAACCTGAAACCGATGAGCCACAAGCCGTAAGTGATCTTTGGGAACTCCCGGAATTACCTTTCGAGCCAAAGATGGAACGGGAGAAGATCTTCTACAATGCTTATAAGATCCAAAAGACGATGTAAAAGATGGCCAAGAACAAGTTTAATTGGATAAAGTCAAAGTTAAGGAAGATATCTAGTTATGTCTCGGATGAAAACGAGTTCATCGCACAAGAAGAAGGACGAGCAATAGATAGAGATCAAGATGCTCATGGTGAGCAACTGGATGTTGGTGAGAGACAGTCGAGCTATAATGGAAATCCACTTCCAAGCCCCCATCTACATAAGATAAAACAAAGAAAGTTGGGGAAGAAGCTTCAAAGGGACTAAGAAATCGGGTTCGACCTACCAAATCCGTTCAAAAACCATCAAAAAAGAGATTGCATCTCCAAGATGAATCACCGGCTGAAACTTCTCAAGAGGCACCGGCTCAAACTTCTCGAGAAGACCCCACGAAAATACCGGTTCAATTCACGGCCAGTCAATAGGCGGATTTTGCGTTGCTTCGAAACTATCAACATTCACCCCACCCGCTTTAGTACGCCACAATTTCTTGAGAAGACAGGACTCAAAGAAGATGTGCAAAAGATCATTGAGGAAATGGGACTCACCAAATTCTCAGAAACCATGGACTTTCTCTATCCTGAGCTTGTGAGAGAGTTTTTTGCGTCGGTGGAGCTTATATACAAGAAACTGAGGATTCCCAAGCCGGATAAAAGGGTTTTGAAGTTTGTTTGTAATGGATATGCCTTTAGCCTCACCATTGCCGAGGTTTGTGAGATTTATGGATTTCAGTACGAAAGCGAGACCAAGTTCGGAGACTTCGCTAGCGCAGATTCCTTTTGGAATACGATAGCTAAAGAGAATGCTAATGGAAATCTCAATGCTAAAAAGAATCCCAAATTTTCTCTCATTCGGAATCCTGCAATCCGCTACATCCACAGGTTACTCGGCAACACCTTCTTCGCAAGTAAGCAATTTGGAGGGGTTAGGCAAGACGAATTTTGGTTACTCTTCATGGGCGTGAGAAGATATATGGTGGACGAACATTGTGCGATGTTCAGTGATGTTGAGGTCAAAGACGTCAACTTGGGGTGTGTTTTTGCTAAGGAGTTAACTAAGATCCGAGCATGGGGAAGAACCACTAGTGAACCTGATTGCTTCATGGGAAGTATGCTAACACCGATCTTCCGTAAGATCAAAATCGACCTCGTCAGTTGCTACCAAGAACCAGAGCAAGGGAAGCTCAACCGCGAATATTTTGTACTGGCCGAATTTCTCGAGGACATAACGGATGCGAGGGAACATCGCTATGTGTACACCAATCGCAAAACACGAAAAACGCTCCTTCCCACTCCCCAACACCGACTTGACATCGGTCACATCACTCGCCAACATTTGTTTTAAGCACAAGGGAGAAGATCTTACTGTTTTGGTTCCAAAGAGCAAAAGAGGCAAAACCGAGGACCCTGAAACCGATGAGCCACAAGCCGTAAGTGATCTTTGGGAACTCCCGGAATTACCTTTCGAGCCAAAGATGGAATGGGAGAAGATCTTCTACAATGCTTACAAGATCCAAAAGACGATGAAAAAGATGGGCAAGAACAAGTTTAATTGGATAAAGTCAAAGTTAAGGAAGATTCCTGGTTATGTCTCGGATGAAGACGAGTTCATCGCACAAGAAGAACGACGAGCAATAGATAGAGATCAAGAAGCTCATGGTGAGCAACTGGATGTTGGTGAGAGATGGTCGAGCTATGATGGAAATCCACTTCCAAGGCCCCATCTACCAAAGATAAAACAAAGAAAGTTGAGGAAGAAGCTTCAAAGGGACTGAGAAAGCGGGTTCGACCTACCAAATCCGTACAAAAACCATTAAAAAAGAGATTGCATCTCCAAGATGAATCACCGGCTGAAACTTCTCAAGAGGCACCGGCTCAAACTTCTCGAGAGGACCCCAAGAAAATACCGGTTCAATTCACGGCCAGTCAAGAGGCGGATTTTGCGTTGCTTCAAAACTATTAACATTCACCCCACCCGGTTTAGCACGTCACATTTTCTTGAGAAGACATGACTTAAAGAAGATGTGCAAAAGATCATTGAGGAAATGAGACTCACCAAATTCTCAGAAACCATGGACTTTCTCTATCCTGAGCTTGTGAGAGAGTTGTTTGCGTCGGTGGAGCTTATATACAAGAAACCGAGGATTCCCAAGCCGAATGAAGGGGTTTTGAAGTTTGTTTGTAATGGATATGCCTTTAGCCTCACCATTGCCGAGGTTTGTGAGATTTATGGGTTTCGGTACGGAAGCGAGACCAAGTTCGGAGACTTCGCTAGCGCGGATTCTTTTTGGAATACGATAGATAAGTAGAATGCTAATGGAAATCTCAATGCTAAAAAGAATCCCAAATCTTCTCTCATTCGGAATCCTGCAGTCCGCTACATCCACAGGTTACTCGGCAACACCTTCTTCGCAAGGAAGTAATTTGGAGCTGTTAGGCAAGACGAATTGTGGTTACTCTTCATGGGCGTGAGAAGATATATGGTGGACGAACATTGTGCGATGTTCAGTGATGTTGAGGTCAAAGACGTCAACTTGGGGTGTGTTTTTGCTAAGGAGTTAACTAAGATCCGAGCATGGGGAAGAACCACTAGTGAACCCGATTGCTTCATGGGAAGTATGCTAACATCGATCTTCCGTAAGATCAAAATCGACCTCGTCAGTTGCTACCAAGAACCAGAGCAAGGGAAGCTCAACCGCGAATATTTTGTATTGGCCGAATTTCTCGAGGACACAACGGATGCGAGGGAACATCGCTATGTGTACACCAATCGCAAAACACGAAAAACGCTCCTTCCCACTCCCCAAGACCGACTTGACATCGGCCACATCACTCGCCAATATTTGTTCTGAGCACAAGGGACAATTCACGGCCAGTCAAGAGGCGGATTTTGCGTTGCTTCGAAAATATCAACATTCATCCCACCCTCTTTAGCACGCCACAGTTTCTTGAGAAGACAGCAAAGAAGATGTGCGAAAGATCATTGAGGAAATGGGACTCACCAAATTCTCGGACACCATGGACTCTCTCTATCCTGAGCTTGTGAGAGAGTTCTTTGCGTCGGTGGAGCTTATATACAAGAAACCGAGGATTTCCAAGCCGGATGAAGGGGTTTTGAAGTTTGTTTGTAATGGATTTGCCTTTAGCCTCACCATTGCCGAGGTTTGTGAGATTTATGGATTTCGGTACGGAAGCGAGACCAAGTTCGGAGACTTCGCTAGCGCGGATTCCTTTTAGAATATGATAGCTAAGGAGAATGCTAATGGAAATCTCAATGCTAAAAAGAATCCCAAATTTTCTCTCATTCGGAATCCTGCAATCCGCTACATCCACAGGTTACTCGGCAACACTTTCTTCGCAAAGAAGCAGTTTGGAGGAGTTAGGCAAGACGAATTGTGGTTACTCTTCATGGGCGTGAGAAGATATTTGGTGGACGAACATTGTGCGTTGTTCAGTGATTTTGAGGTCAAAGACGTCAACTTGGGGTGTGTTTTTGCTAAGGAGTTAACTAGGATCCGAGCATGGGGAAGAACCACTAGTGAACCCGATTGCTTCATGGGGAGTATGCTAACACCGATCTACCGTAAGATCAAAATCGACCTCGTCAGTTGCTACCAAGAACTAGAGCAAAGGACGCTCAACCGCGAAGATTTTGTATTGGCCGAATTTCTCGAGGACACAACGGATGCGAGGGAACATCGGTATGTGTACACCAATCGCAAACACGAAAAACGCTCCTTCCCACTCCCCAACACCGACTTGACATCGATCACATCACTCGCCAACATTTGTTTTGAGCACAAGGGGGAAGATCTTACTGTTTTCGTTCCAAAGGGAAAAAGAGGCAAAACCGAGGAACCTGAAACCGATGAGCCACAAGCCGTAAGTGATCTTTGGGAACTCCCGGAATTACCTTTCGAGCCAAAGATGGAACGGGAGAAGATCTTCTACAATGCTTACAAGATCCAAAAGACGATGAAAAAGATGGCCGAGAACAAGTTTAAATGGATAAAGTCAAAGTTAAGGAAGATATCTAGTTATGTCTCGAATGAAAACGAGTTCATCGCACAAGAAGAAAGACGAGCAATAGATAGAGATCAAGATGCTCATGGTGAGCAACTGGATGTTGGTGAGCGACAGTCGAGCTATGATGGAAATCCACTTCCAAGCCCCCATCTACCTAAGATAAAACAAAGAAAGTTGGGGAAGAGGCTTCAAAGGGACTGAGAAAGCGGGTTCGACCTACCAAATCCGTTCAAAAACCATTAAAAAAGAGATTGCATCTCCAAGATGAATCACCGGCTGAAACTTCTCAAGAGGCACCGGCTCAAACTTCTCGAGAGGACCCCAAGAAAATACCGGTTCAATTCACGGCCAGTCAAGAGGCGGATTTTGCGTTGCTTCGAAACTTTCAACATTCACCCCACCCGCTTTAGCACGCCACAGTTTCTTGAGAAGACAGGACTCAAAGAAGATGTGCGAAAGATCATTGAGGAAATGGGACTCACCAAATTCTCAGAAACCATGGACTCTCTCTATCCTGAGCTTGTGAGAGAGTTCTTTGCGTCGGTGGAGCTTATATACAAGAAACCGAGGATTCCCAAGCCGGATGAAGGGGTTTTGAAGTTTGTTTGTAATGGATTTGCCTTTAGCCTCACCATTGCCGAGGTTTGTGAGATTTATGGATTTCGGTACGGAAGCGAGACCAAGTTCGGAGACTTCGCTAGCGCGGATTCCTTTTAGAATACGATAGCTAAGGAGAATGCTAATGGAAATCTCAATGCTAAAAAGAATCCCAAATTTTCTCTCATTCGGAATCCTGCAATCCGCTACATCCACAGGTTACTCGGCAACACCTTCTTCGCAAAGAAGCAGTTTGCAGGGGTTAGGCAAGACGAATTGTGGTTACTCTTCATGGGCGTGAGAAGATATTTGGTGGACGAACATTGTGCGTTGTTCAGTGATTTTGAGGTCAAAGACGTCAACTTGGGGTGTGTTTTTGCTAAGGAGTTAACTAGGATCCGAGCATGGGGAAGAACCACTAGTGAACCCGATTGCTTCATGGGAAGTATGCTAACACCGATCTACCGTAAGATCAAAATCGACCTCGTCAGTTGCTACCAAGAACCAGAGCAAAGGAAGCTCAACCACGAAGATTTTGTACTGGCCAAATTTCTCGAGGACACAACGGATGCGAGGGAACATCGGTATGTGTACACCAATCGCAAACACGAAAAACGCTCCTTCCCACTCTCCAACACCGACTTGACATCGATCACATCACTCGCCAACATTTGTTTTGAGCACAAGGGGGAAGATCTTACTGTTTTCGTTCCATAGGGAAAAAGAGGCAAAACCGAGGAACCTGAAACCGATGAGCCACAAGCCGTAAGTGATCCGTGGGAACTCCTGGAATTATCTTTCGAGCCGAAGACGGAACAGGAGAAGATCTTCTACAATGCTTACAAGATCCAAAATACGATGAACAAGATGGCCGAGAACAAGTTTAATTGGATAAAGTCAAAGTTAAGGAAGATTCCTGGTTATGTCTCGGATGAAGACGAGTTCATCGCACAAGAAGAACGACGAGCAATAGATAGATATCAAGAAGCTCATGGTGAGCAACTGGATGTTGGTGAGAGACGGTCGAGCTATGATGGAAATCCACTTCCAAGCCCCCATCTACCTAAGATAAAACAAAGAAAGTTGGGGACGAAGCTTTAAAGGGACTGAGAAAGCGGGTTCGACCTACCAAATCCGTTCAAAAACCATTAAAAAAGAGATTGCATCTCCAAGATGAATCACCGGCTGAAACTTCTCAAGAGGCAACGGCTCAAACTTCTCGAGAGGACCCCAAGAAAATACCGGTTCAATTCATGGCCAGTCAAGAGGCGGATTTTGCGTTGCTTCGAAACTATTAACATTCACCCCACCCGCTTTAGCACGCCACATTTTCTTGAGAAGACAGGACTCAAAGAAGATGTGCGAAAGATCATTGAGGAAATGGGACTCACCAAATTCTCAGAAACCATGGACTTTCTCTATTGAGCTTGTGAGAGAGTTCTTTGCGTCGGTGGAGCTCATATACAAGACACCGAGGATTCCCAAGCCGGATGAAGGGGTTTTGAAGTTTGTTTGTAATGGATATGCCTTTAGCCTCACCATTGCCGAGGTTTGTGAGATTTATGGATTTCGGTACGGAAGCGAGACCAAGTTCGGAGACTTCGCTAGCGCGGATTCCTTTTGGAATACGATAGCTAAGGAGAATGCTAATAGAAATCTCAATGCTAAAAAGAATCCCACATCTTCTCTCATTCCGAATCCTGCAATTCGCTACATCCACAGGTTACTCGGCAACACCTTCTTCGCAAGGAAGCAATTTGGAGGGTTTAGGCAAGACGAATTGTGGTTACTCTTCATGGGCGTGAGAAGATATATGGTGGACGAACATTTTGCGATGTTCAGTGATGTTGAGGTCAAAGACGTCAACTTGGGGTGTGTTTTTGCTAAGGAGTTAACTAAGATCCGAGCATGGGGAAGAACCACTAGTGAACCTGATTGCTTCATGGGAAGTATGCTAACATCGATCTTCCGTAAGATCAAAATCGACCTCGTCTGTTGCTACCAAGAACCAGAGCAAGGGAAGCTAAACCGCGAATATTTTGTACTGGCCGAATTTCTCGAGGACACAACGGATACGAGGGAACATTGCTATGTGTACACCAATCGCAAAACACGAAAAACGCTCCTTCCCACTCCCCAACACCGACTTGACATCGGTCACATCACTCGCCAACATTTGTTTTAAGCACAAGGGAGAAGATCTTACTGTTTTGGTTCCAAAGAACAAAAGAGGCAAAACCGAGGAACCTGAAACCGATGAGCCACAAGCCGTAAGTGATCTTTGGGAACTCCCGGAATTACCTTCCGAGCCAAAGTTGGAACGGGAGAAGATCTTCTACAATGCTTACAAGATCCAAAAGACGATGAACAAGATGGCCAAGAACAAGTTTAATTGGATAAAGTCAAAGTTAAGGAAGATTTCTAGTTATGTCTCGGATGAAGACGAGTTCATCGCACAAGAAGAAGGACGAGCAATAGATAGAGATCAAGAAGCTCATGGTGAGCAACTGGATGTTGGTGAGAGACGGTCGAGCTATGATGGAAATCAACTTCCAAGCCCCCATCTACCAAAGATAAAACAAAGAAGGTTGGGGAAGAAGCTTCAAAGGGACTGAGAAAGCGGGTTCGACCTACCAAATCCGTTCAAAAACCATCAAAAAAGAGATTGCATCTCCAAGATGAAGCACCGGCTGAAACTTCTCAAGAGGCACCGGCTCAAACTTCTCGAGAGGATCCCAAGAAAATACCGGTTCAATTCACGGCCAGGCAAGTGGCGGATTTTGAGTGCTTCGAAACTATCAACATTCACCCCACCCGCTTTAGCACGCCACAGCTTCTTAAGAAGACAGGACTCAAAGAAGATGTGCAAAAATCATTAAGGAAATGGGACTCACCAAATTCTCAGAAACCATGGACTTTCTCTATCCTGAGCTTGTGAGAGAGTTTTTTTGCGTCGGTAGAGCTTATATACAAGAAACCGAGGATTCCCAAGCCGGATGAAGGGGTTTTGAAGTTTGTTTGTAATGGATATGCCTTTAGCCTCACCATTGCCGAGGTTTGTGAGATTAATGGATTTCGGTACGGAAGCGAGACTGACACGATCCTCCCGAGGACTCGGCACTCTTGAGTTGAGCAAGGGATAAAGGTGGTTGTGAAGCCGTGGTGATGGATAGATGATCTCGAGTTAGAGACGACACACGACTCAAAAACGAGAGAATGGATCGATGGATATCACAGAAGCTTGCGGAAGAGCTTCACGATACCGAGACTTAGATCCTTTGGATATACGCACCAAAAGAGACTAAGGGTTTTACTGGATATACACACCAACAAGATGATCTTCTTAGAAAAGGTTTTTGATAAAAAGAAATATGAGTTCTCATAAGAGATTACAAGAGGATATATAGGAGAGAAGAGAATGTAAAGAGACAAGTCTTGGAACAAGCTCCAAGGCTGCCTAGAAAACACAAGAGAAATTAAAATAGAGTTTGAATTTGAAAAATAACACTTCAACTACTAAGACCACGAAATTGTCTCATTATTTAGTGGGCTTGGGTCTTGAATCATCAAAATGGATTATATGAAGTGAAGGTGTTTGTATCTGAATCACTTATCCATCTTGATTCTGTCCTTGAGCATGGATCACAACCAAAGAGGTAGTGACTTGGCTCAAGTCATTTGGTCGGTCCCAAATGTGGTTAAGCATCCCTCCAATGGCTTGGTTGAATAGCTTAACTCTAGAACGAGTCTTTGGTCCAGTTGGTGCGATCAAAGCTTCCTCGGGTACAAGCTCCTCCTCGGCTACAAGCTCATCCTCAGCTACAAGCTTAGCTCCTTTAGCTCCTTCCTCCGCTACAAGCTCACGTTCAAGCTCCGGTTCATGCTCCACATCCTTAGTGCTGTCCATGATCATATCATCCCCTCCCTCTTGAAAAGGATTTGACCTCAAATCCGTTTGATCTGCAATATAGGGCACCAAGTCAGAAACATTAAAACTAGAACTCACATTATACTTACCTTGCAAGTCGAGTTGATAGGCATTGTCGCTGATCCGTTTGACTATCTTGAATGGACCATCAATTCTTGGCATGAGTTTGGACTTCCTTTGAGTAGGAAACCGCTCTTTTCTTAAGTGAATCCAGACTTTATCTCCAACTTCAAAAATCTGCTCACGTTTCCCTTTATTAGCTTGCTTAGCATAGAGTTTGGTATTTTCTTCTATGTTCCTCCTTGCATTTTCATGGATCTGTTGCACTAGCTCAGCCTTCTTTTTACCATCAAGACTAATTCTTTCACTCAAAGGCAAAGGGATTAGATCCAAAGGTGAGATGGGGTTGAACCCATAAACAATTTGAAAAGGAGAATACTTAGAAGCAGAATGCACATCATGATTATATGCAAATTCAACATGAGGCAAGCATTTTTCCCAAGTTTTAAGGTTATTTTTGATTAATGCACGCAAGAGAGTACCTAAAATTCTATTAACCACTTCAGTTTGACCATCAGTTTGCGGATGACATGTAGTAGAGAATAACAGTTTAGTTCCTAACTTAGACCACAATGTTTTCCAAAAGTAACTAAGGAACTTAGTATCTCTATCCGAAACTATGGATCTAGGCATCCCATGCAAACAAAATATCTCTTTAAAGAACAGATTAGCTACATGCAATGCATCATCAGTTTTATGACAAGCAATGAAATGAGCCATCTTAGAAAATCTATCAACCACAACAAAGATAGAATCCTTTCCAGTTCTAGTCCTAGGCAATCCCATCACAAAATCCATTGAAATATCAGTCCACGGGTGAGTAGGAATAGGTAAAGGAGTATACAAACCGTTGGGTTGAACCTTTGATTTAGCTTGCTTACAAGTAGTACATCTTCCACAAATTCTTTCAACATCACGTTTCATGTGTGGCCAATGAAAAGGTTCTTTCATGACTTCCATAGTCTTAGCAATGCCAAAGTGTCCCATTAGTCCTCCTCCATGAGCTTCCCTGACAAATAGATCTCGTAGAGAGCAATTAGGAACACACAAACGGTTCTCATAGAAGAGAAACCCGTCTTGTCTAAAATAATGACCAGAAGCAAACTTTTCACAAGATTTATAGATTTCTTGAAAATCATGGTCAGTTGCATAGAGTTCTTTTATTTGCTCAAATCCCATAAGCTTAACATTAAGAGTAGAGGGTAGGGTGTACCTCCGGGATAATGCATCGGCAACTACATTATCCTTACCTTTTTTGTACTTGATGACATAGGGAAGTGTCTCAATAAACTCAACCCACCTATCATGCCTCTTGTTAAGTTTCTGTTGGCTTTTCAAGTGCTTAAGAGACTCATGATCAGTATGAATGACGAATTCCTTAGGCCATAAGTAATGTTGCCACGTTTGGAGAGCTCGGACCAAGGCGTACAGCTCCTTGTCATATGTCGGGTAATTCAGCGTAGCTCCTCCAAGTTTCTCACTGAAAAAGGCAATGGGCTTTTGATCTTGCATTAGCACAGCTCCAATACCTACACCTGAAGCATCACACTCAATCTCAAATGTTTTAAGGAAGTCAGGTAATATCAAAACAGGTGCATTAGTTAGTTTCTCTTTAAGAGACTGAAAAGCTTCTTCTTGCGGTTGCTCCCACTTGAATCCTACATCCTTCTTGATAATCTCTGTGAGTGGTGCGGCAATGGTACTGAAGTCCTTAACAAATCGCCTACAAAATCCAGCAAGGCCATGGAAACTCCTTACTTCTCCAACAGTCTTTGGACTTGACCACTCTTTAATAGCCTTAACTTTTTCTACGTCAACCTTAACTCCATCTGCACTCACAACAAAGCCTAAAAACACAAGATTATCCGTGCAAAATGTGCATTTCTTTAGGTTGGCATAAAGTTCTTCCTTCCTAAGAACATTCAAAACAGAATCTAAATGCTCTATATGCTCACTTAAGTTTTTGATGTAAACTAAGATGTCATCAAAGTAAACTACAACAAATATTCCAATGAATGCTCTCAGAACATGATTCATTAACCTCATGAATGTACTAGGTGCATTAGTTAACCCAAATGGCATGACTAACCATTCATACAGCCCATGTTTAGTTTTAAATGCAGTTTTCCATTCATCACCTTCTTTCATCCTAATTTGATGATATCCACTTTTAAGATCAATTTTAGAAAATATGCTAGAACCATGCAACTCATCAAGCATATCATCTAATCTAGGGATAGGATGGCGATACTTAACCGTTATGTTGTTGATGGCTCTGCAATCAACACACATTCTCCAACTACCATCTTTCTTAGGCACAAGCAAGACTGGAACGGCGCATGGACTCATACTCTCTCTAATGTGTCCTTTCTCCATGAGCTCGTCCACTTGCCTTTGTAGCTCTTTTGTCTTCACGGGATTGGTTCTATACGCTGGTCTGTTTGGAAGTGAAGCTCCGGGTACAAAATCTATGTGATGCTCGATCCCACGGATTGGTGGTAGTCCTTTTGGATTATCTTCAGGAAATACATCTTTATAATCTTGCAAAAGAGAAGTCATTTCACTCGGCAGCACCGGTGCAAGGTTAGTTAAACTCGTTAGAGTTCCTTTAAAAACAAACAGTAGCATTGGTTCCTTAGAGAATAAAGCTTTCTTAACCTCACCAGCCTTCACAAAGAAGTTTGAGTGTTTGACAACCTTTTTTTCCTTCTTCTTTAGATGCATCTGATCTAGGTAAACTTCATGTGGAGTCATGGGGACCAGAATGGTTTTTCTTCCTTTGTACTCAAATGAATGACGATTAGTAAAACCATCATGATTCACCTTTCTATCTGATTGCCACGGTCTCCCAAGAAGAATGTGTCCAGCTTCCATTGGTAACACATCACACAAGATCTCATCTTCATACTTTCCGATGACAATGGGCACAACAACTTGATTTTTAACCTTCATTTCACCACTGTCATTAAGCCACTAAAGATCATATGGTTTCGGGTGCTTCTCCACTGTCAATCCAAGCTTCTTGACCATTGTTTCACTTGCCACATTTGTACAACTTCCTCCATCAATGATGAGGCTGCAAACTTTTCCTTGTACATGACATCACGTGTGAAACAAGTTTTCTCTCTGTTCTTGCTCTTCGCTCTTAGTTTGGACGCCCAAAGTTCTCCTAGCTACTAACAACTCTCCTTTAGCGGGCAGCTCTTCATTTGCTTCCAACGAAATAGGTGAATTTGGATCTCTTCTTCAGATTCTATATCTCCATTATCCAGAAGAATCATGAATCTTTTGTTGGGACATTCATTAGCATAATGCCCTTTTCCTTGAAATTTGTAACACCTAACATCACGAACACTAGAAGTAGTAACCTCAGCTTTTCCTTTGTGATCTTGAACTGCAGCATATGGTTTACTTTCAGCTCTTGAATTGACAAACGGTTTGTTCTCTCTTTGATAGCTGCTGGTTCTCTCCTCTCTTGGATAAGTAGACTTACTAGCAACGGTTCCTGAACCATAACTAGATCGTGACGAACTCTTCCTCTTAAGTTTCTGCTCAAACAGAATCGCTTTGTGCAACATCTCTTCCATTTCCATGTAGTGTTGAGTCTCCAATCTATCTTGGATCTCTCTGTTTAAACCTCCTAGAAACCTTGACATAGTTGCTTCTCTTTCTTCTAAAATATCAGCTCGCAACATCAAAGTCTCCATTTCCTTATAATACTCCTCAACAGATCGACTCCCTTGTGTTAGATTCCTCAACTTTAAATGCAACTCACGGTGGTAGTGACTAGGAACTAATCTCTTCCTCATGATAGCTTTCATTTCAGACTAAGATTCCAATGGATGCTCTTGATTGCGTCTCCTTGAAGTAACTAGCTGATCCCACCAACTTAGAGCATAATCATAAAATTCAGTTGTAGCAACTCTTACTCTATTGATCTCGGTGTAGTGCTGAAGGTTGAAAACAATTTCAATCTTCTTCTCCCATTCCAAATAAGCATCTGGATCATTCTTTCCATGGAATGGTGGAATTTTAAGCTTAAGACCTCCAAGATTGTCTTGCAAAAGATCTCTGCCTTCTCTTGCACGTCTATGGTGCCTCCTTTGACTTTCTCGAGATGAACTACTCCTATGGCCATAATAATTATCCGTTGCTTCATCTCTACGTTGCACAGGCTGCTCATGAGTTCTCCTTAGTTCTCGAGAACGGTTCTGCCCTGAAATTTCTCATGAAAGAACTAGTTAATTTCTCATGAAATTCTTGGCGCATAGCTTCCAATTCAGCTTTCATCATTTGCTTCATAGCTTCAATCAAAAGTTTGTTGTTCCGATTGTGGCTAGTCTCTTCCTCATCGGATTCAGCCATCCTTTCTGCAAGGGAAACAACAAAACAACACCAGTAACTAGTTCTTTTTGAAACAAACACGAAATGACTCTTCAAGTGCCACAAAATTCTCCTAGAACCCTAATCACGACAGTTTGACTTGTTCGGACGCTAAAAATTATCAAATCACGCAGAAAAATTCCAGAAATAATTTTAGAAAATACTAGACTCTTTTTCGAATCCGTGACAGTTGATTTCACGATTTTAGCTCATACCAATTATTTATGAAAATTAAAACAAGATGACAGACGGAATGAGAAGATGAACAGACAAGATAGAATACTCAACTTTCAGAGTGTGCTCTGATACCACTTGACACGATCCTCCCGAGGACTCGGCACTCTTGAGTTGAGCAAGGGATAAAGGTGGCTGTGAAGCCGTGGTGATGGATAGATGATCTCGAGTTAGTGACGACACACGACTCAAAAACGAGAGAATGGATCGATGGATATCACAGAAGCTTGCGGAAGAGCTTCACGATACCGAAACTTAGATCCTTTGGATATACGCACCAAAAGAGACTAAGGGTTTTGCTGGATATACACACCAACAAGATGATCTTCTTAGAAAAGGTTTTTGATAAAAAAAAAGATGAGTTCTCATAAGAGATTACAAGAGGATATAGGAGAGAAGAGAATGTAAAGAGACAAGTCTTGGATTGAAATAACTTGAGAGTTATCTCTGGTTCTGTGTTATCTATCTTTTACTACATTGAAATAACTTGAGAGTTGACAATGACCGAAATTTATGGATTCTGATGTTGCTTAACATCACCATAATCTCGCCAATATATATATATATCAACTGGTTTGGTTGATTAGGAATCCATAAGATCTTATTATAACCAGGCGTATGCTAGAAATAGAATGTTGCCGGTGTCAAAGTGAAACGGCAAAGTGTGTCACATTGACATGTTTGAATGATTGCTGCGTGGTTAGACAGTAGAGCATAGACATTTGGATGTATGTTTGGTGTATTAAGTTTATGTATTCCTAATGAAGCACAGTCCTTAAACCACTGCACATCGTTAAAATCAAAGTCTCAAATCGTTGAATACTTTGTGTTTGAAGTAATAATGATGAAGTAATAATGACACCAACATTATTACTTCAAACATAAAGTATACTTAACCCGACGTAAATAACTGTTGTAACATTACAAAGCAATATTTACCATTGGCACGAAAGCGAAAACAGATAAATCAAAACCCACTAGCACAAAAAAAATTGAATATAGTGATAGATAAATACAAATAAAGCTTTTGAGTTGTCTCTATTCATGAGCTATTGACATGTATTTACAAAACTACATGAATAAAAATTGAGTTCTTTTATTTCTAGTACAAAAAGAAAATAAATTTGAAGAAAAGTGAAGATCTCTTATATCAAAAAGAAAGCAAAGATTTCTAGTTTCCTACATAGAAAAAGTAAAGTATATCTCAATAATAAAGATTATGAATGTCCAACTTAAAGAGTAAAGAGTAAAGAGCAGAAGTTCTTGACAAGATCGGCATTGAATCAAATCTGATCCCCTCACCCTATGTTAGCTTTGGAGTCATGGAGTCTGGTTGTCGCATGCCACTCCAAAGTATTCACAGGGAACTGCATCGCTTGTTGGCAATCGAATGCCTCCACAGCATGTTTTTTTTCGTCAGGATCAGACACGAACCAAGATCGATTGAAGCTCTTTGTGAATATCCGATATCTATTCCAAGCAACGCTCCATGCGATAACCATTCTTTGCGTGATGATTGCCATCACTACGTTTTAACGATGCATGAAGATCCATCTAAATTTCAAGAGTCAAAAATAAATCATCTAAATTTTTCCCAAGTCATCTGGTTCTTTGAATGTGGAACCCTAGATCCACTACAAGAAAAGTGTGCATTGATAGCACAATATGATAGCACAAATTTCGCAATTGCTATCGAAGATGGTATTCAAGATTTAGTAACTACTCCCTCCGTATTTTAATAAATGTCGTTTTAGGATTTTCTTTTTTAAAAAATTAGATGTCGTTTTCAAATTTCAATGCAAAATTTCTTACTTTTTAATGTTTTATGATGTCATAAAACATTAAAAAGTAATAAATTTTGCATAGAAATTTGAAAACGACCTCCAATTCAAAAAAATAAAAATTCTAAAACGACAATTATTAAAATACGGAGGGAGTATATCACAGCGTTTTAAAAATGCTAAGCCCAATAATAGCAAAGCGGAAAGATAAAATTGCTTTTGACCGCCAACATTTAGCAAAACTTTTACACTTTACCGCTAAACACTTAACAAAAAAAAAAAAAAAAAAATCTTATGACCCCATATAATAGTTTCTAATTTTTTTTCTAAGTCTTTCTTTCACTCATCTTTTCTTCGCTAACTAAGGTCTCTCATTCTATCCTATCCCTAATCCACACCACCGCCTATCCTCTTACGTCTCTTTCTGTTGCCTGGCCTCGTCTCCTCCGTCTTCCATCGCTTTCCGCCGTTAAAGGTACGTCGAGCCTAATCCTCCCCGTCTTCTCTTTCTCTTTCTCTTCTTCTACTTCTCAATTATCTATGGCTTATCGTCTTAGGAAAAACTTCGCCGCGTCATCAATCTTCCAAATCCGAGAACCATCGCTGGTTCTAGATCTGCCGTGGGTCCAAAAGTCATCACCAGAATACCCTAGATTTACTTTTCCTTTACCCGTGCTCCGAAATTTCTCCGATTTGGTCTGATTCGAGCTCAAATCTTCTTCATCCTGAGTTGGATCCATTGCTTGCTCCATCAATAGATCTACTGTATATCTCTGTGTCCGAGTTTCGTTGTTGTTCGAGCTATGGCTCAGAGTAATCAGGTTTGTAGACTAGACTCATTCTTAGACGTTTAAGAATCTCTCTAACAGGTTTGTTAGGTCGTTTATTCTATGGTTCAAGACTATATGTTGATTCATGAGATTTTGATCTTCATTTGGTTCTGATTGTTGGTGATTTCTCTATTTAAGAGCATAGAGTTGTTGTATTGAAGAAGAGGATCGAGATTTTACAATCGGAAGTTGAATACGATGTTATGATTCAGTCTCTGGATGTTTTGATTTGTGTTGATTTACGTGGTTTGTGGGATGGTTAAGAAGTATTTGGTGCCTAATGAGATAGAAACTTTACTCTCTTTTTTCTCAGGCGAGGATTGGTCTTCTTCAGGATGAAGTTTCTACTGTTGGCAGTGAAGTTGATGCTCTTAAGGTTTGGCTACACATGGTTTATTTGAATTTTAGTGCTTGGTTGGTTAATTTCTCCATTTGATATTCTGGAATTTCTCCATTTACTAAGGGGATTTTGATCTTTCTAACATCTTAATTATTTCTACTTCTTGATATAAACATAGGTTGTCTTTTGTAATTGTGTATTTTCTTTGTGATATACAGAGATCAGTTTATAAGCCAAATGGAAGAACTTAACAAGGAAATAAGGTTTTTTTTATGTCTTTTAAATCATTATGCTTATGCAACACCTCTGCAGCGCCTCATTTGTAGCAGGAATCGACATAAGTGTGTAGCGGTATAGTGGATCAATTCTTCTTCATCTTTAGGAGCTGTTAAGGGAGAGGTGGTACATGTTGAGGACGAATGCTTGCGAAAAAGGTAGTCTTTAAGAATATGAATATCTTGCTCCTTTCTTTACTTTATTCTCATGAATTCAAAGATGTTGTGTTTGTTGTGGTGTGGTGTGTTTACTTTAGGTAGAACTATTTGCGTTAGGATCAACTACATGTTCCTTGTAGGTAAGAACACTAGTATATTACTGTTTTAAGGTGAAACTAACTCAAATGGTTTCTACGGAGATCATTTTAACCTTTCACTATTTTATGGGATCTCGTTGTGTGGTTATATACACGGATCATTTTAGCATCCTCTTCTTTGTTTAATATTATTATATATGAATAGGACACGAACTGGTTCTTGCAAGAGTAACTAAAGCCACAAGCAAGACTTGACACTCATCAACGCTTGTTTACTAAAGAACATATGGGGGAAACCACATGATATGGAGAAGGCAGTGAAGTGAGAATTGCTTGGAATGAGATAGCAACCTAAGTTCTTGGAGGGCGAGAAAAAGCAAAACAACAGAGTTTTGAATTGTAGTACTTGTGATGTTTGAGACAAATGGCTTTGAATGGTGAACTACTTTGTAAAATTACAATTATGTATCTTTTGATGATTTATGGAAAAATTGCTTTTAACAAATAGGTTTATAGCATATAATTAATTGAATATCCAATCTATGTATTTGGAATAATATGGCAATTCATCATTTTAAGATGTAGCACATAAAAATTGCTACAAAAATATGTAATATAGCAAAAATTATGAGTTACAAGATAATATATTAAAGCATTCGATTAGCGCTATTATAGAACGATATATAATAGCATGTCAAAAAACGCTATTATATGGGGTGACCCTATTATAGCTCGGGCAGAAATAGCGTTTAGAAAAACGCTATAGATTACATATAATAGCATTTATCGTGAGCTAAGAATGTGCATTTTTCTTGTAGTGATCGTAACTTAAGGCTTTTATTTTAAATCCCTTGATTAATCCAAATTCTTAGAAAATTAATTTATGGAAAAAGGAAGGAACGAAGCACTCACTTCATGGTTGTAGTATATTAGACCTAAAAACGTCCCAAGATTAACCTAAACCACTTCAACGAAGGAGAAGAGCACATGACATTTTTATTTCAGAAAAAAAAAAAAAACAAATCAAATCACCACGAATCAGCCTTCAATGTAACGAGAAGATGCGAATATTTTGAAATATACTTTACTTTGTGTATATATCTATACGTAGAGTACGAAAATCGTATTGTTTTTTTTTAAATTTCTGCTCTATATAATAAAAATCAACTTTTCAGTTTTCACATATCCTACATGGTATATATTATTTTATAAAATGAAAAAAAAAAGAGAGAGAGAGAGAGTCGAATGCCGGTATTTCTTTAGTTAAGATCTTGGAGTTGGTGCGATGAGTTTGTCTTAAACTGCATCACAAACAAATGACAATCAACTTTGATAAGTTTTGTACGTTTACGAAAGACGGGATTCACAGCAATGTGGAGAGTTGATTGACTATCTCAAAACATATGCATGGGATCGTTATAGGCGAGACACAATATAGGGCCTTACAACATTTAATTTTACGCGTGGTCGGTTGCCATAGACGGGTACTTGGTTTGCACTGACAAATGCAGGGACCAAACGGTATAGAAATCAAATGAAGCCATGAAGTGAAAGGCTGCACGTTTGCATATTGGCTGGCTATGAATCCATATGTTGTGATCCTCAGTTTACTTTCTTTGGGGATGGAGATCGATTTACTAACATCATGAACCAATCACTAATCATCCTAATATAGTAAGTCCATGATCGAAAAGAAGACTACTCACTAATCGCCATTAGAAAACAAATAGCAAGTATGATTGTATGAACACTTCCATAAATTAATCATGTTAGAAATGAGAAATAAAGAAAGAGTAAAAATATGTCTAGAAAAATTAAATAGTAGATGAGAAACTAACAAATTTGACCAGGAACAAACCGAATTGACCTGGGACAAACCGGGTCACATCCAAAAATTACAAAATAAATGTTTTCTTGATCGGTCGTCCTGATTGGCCTCACACTGATCACAAAAGCGCCAAAAGTAGTATTTTTTGTGTATCAAGATGTTTTGCTTGATCGGCCCTATTGAGACACCTGAAACCGTGTCACTATTGCACTTGTTGATCAGTGTCCATGATTAGTCAAATGATATATTAGGATCCTCCTCGACTCCAGAGGCAAATTTCTTCGACTCTTCTTCTTGTTCCAACCTCACTAGATTCTACTCCACGGTACACCACGGATCCATTATTTTAGAACTAAATTTTTTAATATAACTAAAAAATTGAAATTTTTAGTTGTATCTGTTTTGTTTAGTGTTTAAGATTTTAAACACTGTTTAGTAATATGGAGATCGATTTACTAACATCGTGAACCAATCACTAGTCATCCTAATATACTATAAATTGAAATTTTTAGTTGTATCTGTTTTGTTTAGTGTATATATATAATATATCACTATTAGATTTTAAAAATTACTAATTTTAAAAACAAATCGTCCCGCGGTACACCGCGGGTTAAAATCCTTTATGATGTTTTAATTTTTTTTATTCAAACTCGTCATGTCATATAACCCCGTCCTACAATATAATCATCCCATGTTATTTTAATTCTTTATATATGTTCAAATGTTCTTAATAGGCCTGGGCGTTTGGGTATTCGGTTCGGTTCTAGAACCGAACTATTCGGTTCCAAGTATTTTGGTTCTGAGATTTAGGAACCATATTGGAACCAAATCAATATCGGTTCGGTTCCGGTTCGGTTCCTATTCGGTTCGGTTCGGTTTGGGTAATAAATTTTGGAACCGAGTAGGAACCAAACTGTTTCGGATATTTTTGGAACCGAAAAAATAATAGAATTATAATGCAAAATTCAAATACAATTATGCAAGTATGCAATGCAACATCACATATTAGTCATCATACCATTACAAATTCAAAAATTAGTTGAAACTTGGAAAGTAATAAATCAAAAGACACCCAAAAGTTTCAAAAATACCACAAAACACAAGTTTTAAAGACACCAAAAGAATCTTTGTCTTCGATTTGCAATGATTCGAAAGAGAGAGTTGTTGTCTGCGACATCTCCTTCTTTGAGAAAGAGAGAACAAACTAGGATTTTTCTATAGGTTTCAAAAAATATATAAGACTTTAAGAGAGATATATGGTAGGTTGTTAGGCTTGGATAGGTAGGTTTATGTCTAGATGGGTTTGAGACTTTGAGTTATATAGATATAGGTTAATGGGTAATATTTTTTGGGTACCCGAATGGATATCGGTTCCTACCCGAACCGAACCGATACCCATGGTTCTTTGATTCAAGATCCAATCGATATTTTTACTAGAACCGGAACCGAACCATACCCATCAATTTCGGTTCGGTTCGGTTCGGTTCTATGTGGATCCATATTTGTGCCCAGGCCTAGTTCTTAATATTATAATTTTTTTATTAATTTTAAATATATGAATTATAATATTTAAAACTTCTTAAAAATTCGTCCCGTTATATAACCCCGTCTAGCAACATAACCTGTCTCGTGTTATTGTAACTCTTTGTATATGTTCAAATGTTCATAATATTATAAACTTTTTATTAATTTTAAATATATGAATTATATTCTTTAAAAAATTTTAAAAGTTTAAAATTATATATTTTTGGTAAAATTAAGTAGTTAAACTAAAAAATCAAATGAAACAGTCTATAATTTTGAATTTGGATGCTTGTTAAGTTGAGCTTCTTGTTCATTCTAATTTGGATTCATTTTGATCTTATTTATAATATGATTCTGAATCAATATTTAAACATTTTAGCCGATATGCATGTGACGTTGAACACACACCTTTTTCATCAATTGGGTAGTATATATCCGTTTTAAAAATTTGGAATCCCAATATATACAGAAAAAAAATTGAGATTTTTTTTAACTTTATGTATTATATGATGATTCAAAAAAATTTAAAAAGGTTCAAACAAAGATGATAAGAGAATTGTATTTTTAAATCTTAACCAAATTTTCTAAATATCTATATTTTTAAATATGGAATATTCGGTTCATAATTTCGGATATATTTTGACCCGATCCAAAAGAAAACATGAAATATCCGGTGTAAGATTTATGAAGAAAATTTTTTATCGGGTCGGATACCATTTGTATCCGAAAATAATTTAACTCACCCGTTAAAAATGTACTTCAAAATACTAGTATAGATACTTGTATTTTGATTGTTAATTCTAAGATTTCATTCGTAGTACATTCGTAGTATACCGTCTCGTATTAATATCGACCCAATACGTTCCACTATATAACCCGTCCCGTGAAATTAAACATCATTTTGTTATTTTTTTTTCAATAATATTTTTATTTAAAAACATATAATTCGAGTCAATTTAAAAAATTTCTTTAAATGGTTCCCAATATATGTTATAGAGTTCAAATATTATAAACTTTTAATAGAATTTAAATATTATAAATACTTTAAACGTTTTATAAAGTTTAAATCTTTATAATGTTTAAACTTTTTATAAATTCTTATAAAGTTTAAATATTTAAAATATTTAGATATCTCTTAAAAGTTTTATTATTATAAATATTTAAAACATTTTATAAAGTTTAACTTTTTAAAAATTTTAATTATTTAAAATAAAGAACCAGAGTAAACCGGATAATACTTTTCATTTTGGACGCCTGATAAATCAAACTTCCTGCTCATTAGTATTCAGAATCATTTTGGTCTTTTTATAGTATGACATTAAACCATTTCCCATTTTTTTAAGCAATTGGGACATTGTACACACATATTTTTCTTCATCGATTGAGTAATATATGTCCGTTTTTAAAATTTTTGAATCAAATCATATGCATAATTTTTTTTTATTAACTATATGTATTTTATATAAATTCAAAATAAATTAAATATAAGATCAAATAAATGTGAAAGAAGAATCATATAATTATATTTAAATTAGGCAGAGAGATTTTAGAAAATTAACAATTAATTGAATGTAGTTAAGGAAAGATAAGATTTAAAAGAAAATTAAGGATATAATCAAACACTTCGAAATATTTAGAATTTAAGACGGTGTGATTGGAATGTAAATAAGTCACAACTCAAAAATTTAGGAGTGTAAATATATAAGTCACAACTGAATGATTTTTTGACCAAAAACCCTCCAAAAATATATATGTAGATGCCAAGTCTCCATGCTCATCCAAGCTCCAAAGTAAGATTAAAATGCAATGTAGATGCAAAAAAAAAAAAAAAAAAAACTATTTAAGACTTTTTTTTTGAATCAAAAACTATTTAAGACTCTAATATGAAACAAGACCGAATTAGACATAAATGCATGAAGAGGTTACGTAAATGGTTCAAAATGAGAATATAATCGTGGAAATTATCAATTCCTTAGACAAGTTCAAATTATATCATTATCTTCACTTTTCAGGCCACTCAAAAACTTTTTAAATGATCAACATAACCCAAATGCATGTTTTCTAGATATTATAAATTAAACGGAAAAAATATTCTTAACAATAATATGCAAAACCTATTGTAGATTTTCTTGCTCAATCCATAAAGTCTGTGATTCAAGTTGATTATAGGAACAAAATAATCGATATTTCACATTCAACGGTTTATATTTTATTTATTTTTAATTGGTTTATATTTTATTTATTTTAAATTGGTTTAGATTTGATTCAAAGTGTTCTTACGTTCACGATAGCAATTATGAACATGTTGGGATAAGCTTGAAGTCCAAGCTAAACTAAATTGGAAGTTATCCAATTCTAGAGAAAAAGGAAATTTGTCTTTCCTAATGAGATTAGGAAATTTTGTTGAGAGAGTTTTTTCTATATAAGGAGTTGTTGAGTTGTGGCAACCCTTAGAGCTTTGTGAGAGAGAGATCTTTAGGTTTTTGAGTTATTTTTACCTAAATCAATAAGAGAGAAGAACTTATTGAAGTTGAGCTTACAATTGTTTCAATATTAAACTAGATTTGGTATCAGAGCGTTGCGATTACCTTGGGAGCAATGGAGGAAGGCGCACTGGTTCCAGTAGATCCAAAGAAAGGAGGAGGATCCACATCGATTCTCTGTCCGATGTTGAACACCACCAACTACACCGTATGGGCGCTAAGGATGAAAGCTGCACTGAGATGTCATGAGGTTTGGGAAGCTATCGAACCTGAAACAGAGACAGGAGTAGTAGATAAGAAGAAAAACAACACGGCTATTGCTCTCTTGTTTCAGTCGATACCAGAGGCACTTGTTCTGCAGATAGGAGACTTGAATTCAGCAAAGAAGGTTTGGGATGCCATAAAATCGAGACATGTGGGAGCAGAGCGAGTCAAAGAAGCACGTCTACAAACTCTTATGGCTAACTTTGAGAAACTTCAGATGACAGAAGAAGAGAAAATAGATGAGTTTGCAGGAAAGATGGCAGAGATAGCATCTAAATCTGCTTCTCTTGGAGTAGAAATTGAGGAATCTAAGATGGTTAAGAAATTTCTGAGTTGTCTCCCTCACAGCAAGTTTATTCATATAGTAGCTTCTTTGGAACAAGTTTTAGACCTTAAAACCACTACCTTTGAAGACATTATAGGAAGACTTAAGACATATGAAGAGAGAATTACTGTCGCTGAGAACAAGCAAGGAGAGCAAACTAAGCTTATGTACGTGAATTCTGAGAATCAAACTGTGCGAGATTCCTCAAACAGAGGACGTGGGGGTCGTTCAAACAGAGGAAGAGGAAGAGGACGATATGGAGCAAGAGACGCTTCACGTGTCACTTGTTTCCGTTGTGACAAGCTGGGACACTTTGCTTATGATTGCCCTGATCGCTTGTTAAAACTACAGGAGGCTCAAGAAGCAGTTAATGATACACAAGATGCTGATGAACTCATGATGCATGAGGTTGTTTTTCTAAACGAAAAACGATGCATACCAAGTAAGTTTGAAACAAACACAGGAGAAGAAAACATTTGGTACCTTGACAATGGTGCAAGTAACCATATGACTGGGGATAGAAGATACTTTGAGAAAATTGATGAATCAGTCACAGGGAAAGTGAGGTTTGGAGATGACTCTCGTGTTGATATCAAAGGAAAAGGGTCAATCTCACTTATAGACATGAACGGCGAGCCTAGAGTAATGTCTGATGTGTATTACATACCTGATTTGAAGAGCAACATCATAAGTTTGGGCCAAGCAACAGAAGCAGGTTGTGATATTAGACTAAAAGGAGGCTTTCTTACCATGAGAGATTCACAAGGAAAGTTACTTGCAAAAGCTCCAAGATCTAAGAACAGGCTGTACAAGGTTAGTATGGATTTTCATGATAATGCCTACTTGAATTTGTCATCTATTAGCGAATCAAGTCGCTGGCATGCACGGTTTGGACATATCAATCTGGAGACCATAAAATCCATGAAGCAGAGAGAATTAGTTCAAGGACTTCCACAAGTAGTGTTTGAGAAAGAAATCTGCAGTTCTTGTCTCTTAGGGAAGCAGACAAGACAAGTATTTTCACAAGCTACCACATATAGAGCTTCTGCGATCCTAGAGCTAGTACATGGAGACCTATGTGGTCCAATAACTCCAAGTACAGCTGCTGGAAATCGATTCATCTTTGTACTCATTGATGATCATTCACGATATATGTGGACTGCCTTGTTGAAAGAGAAGAGCTCTGCATTTGAGAAATTTAAAATTTCAGGAATCTTGTTGAGAAAGAATCAGGGGCAAGTATCAAGACCTTTAGAACAGATAGAGGAGGTGAGTTTGTGTCACAAGAATTCAACGAATATTGTGTTTCTGCAGGGATTCAGAGACATCTCACTGCACCATACACACCACAACAAAATGGTGTAGTGGAGAGAAGAAATAGAACCATGATGGAGATGACTAGGAGTATCTTGAAGCATATGAGAGTACCAAACTACCTATGGGGAGAGGCAGTAAGACATTCAACATACTTGCTAAACAGGATAGCTACAAGGGCTCTGAGAGATAAAACTCCATATGAAGTTTTTAAGAAACAGAAGCCACGTATCGATCATCTCAGGATCTTTGGCTGCATTGGTTATGCAAAAGTTGATTCACATCTGTTAAAGAAACTTGATGACCGATCAAGAATGCTGGTTCACTTGGGAACAGAGCCTGGCTCGAAAGCGTATAGAATGCTTGATCCACAAACAAGAAGGGTTGTTGTGAGTCGTGATGTAATATTTGATGAATCAAAGGGATGGAATTGGAGAAGAAACCAATCTGAGCAAGATGGAGATGGAAATTTTAACATTACCCTTGGTGAATTTGGGAATCACGGTATTACTGCTGACAGAGAGATTCATGGAGAGCAAGTAGAAACAGGGAACAATGACAACGACAACAGAGATGATGAAACAGAGAATAATGGAGACTTACCTGCAATTGCAGACCAAGAGCAAGAAGAAGAAGCCATAGAGCAAAACCAACCAGTCCTGAGGAAAAGTACGAGACAGACGTCTACACCAAAGTATCTAGAAGATTATGTTTTACTTGCTGAAGAAGAAGGAGAAATACTTCTTTTGTGCTTGAACAACGAGCCGAGAAACTTTTATGAAGCAAAAGACTCTGATGAATGGTTAGACGCCTGCAAAGATGAGATTAAGTCAATTGAAAAACTTAAGACTTGGGATTTGGTTGATTTGCCTATTGGGACAACACCTATTGGACTCAAGTGGGTCTTCAAACTGAAACGAAACTCAGATGGAAGCATAAATAAACACAAAGCAAGACTTGTTGCAAAGGGGTATGTGCAACAGTATGGGATTGATTTCGAAGAGGTTTTTGCTCCTGTGGCACGAATTGAGACCATAAGACTTCTCATAAACATTGCAGCATCAAATGGTTGGGAAATCCATCACTTGGATGTCAAAACAGCTTTTCTCCATGGAGAACTCAAAGAGACCGTCTATGTCGCACAACCAGAAGGATTTGTAAAAATAGGCAGTGAAGTAAGGTTTACAAGTTGAATAAAGCACTATATGGTCTGAGACAAGCTCCACGAGCTTGGAACAATAAGCTAAATCAGATTCTTGAAGGGCTCAGCTTTCTGAAGTGCACGAAGGAGCCGACTGTCTATTACAAAACAGAGAAGGGACATACTCTTGTTATTGCTGTTTATGTTGACGACTTGTTTGTTACAGGAACGGACAAGTCCATCATTTACAAATTTAAGGAGGAGATGGCTGCAAAATTTGAAATGAGTG
The DNA here is from genome assembly GCA_905216605.1 of Arabidopsis arenosa. NCBI lineage: Eukaryota > Viridiplantae > Streptophyta > Magnoliopsida > Brassicales > Brassicaceae > Arabidopsis > Arabidopsis arenosa. The sequence goes on from LR999451.1 coordinate 15,216,337, forward strand.
ATCTTGGGAAGTTAACTTATTATCTTGGGATAGAGGTGACTCAGTTTGAAGATAGAATTGTGCTAAGTCAAAGAAGGTACGCGCAAAAAATACTAGAAGATACAGGGATGTTAGACTGCAATCCGGTTCATACGCCTATGGAAGTTGGTCTTCAACTATCAAAAGCTGAAACTGAGAAAGAGATCGATGCCACTGATTTTAGGAAGAAAGTTGGTTGTTTGCGATACTTAATTCACACGAGACCTGACTTGTCATATTGTGTAGGTGTCTTGAGTAGATACATGCATAGCCCTAGAGAATCGCATGGAGCTGCAATGAGACAATGTCTCAGATATCTAAAGGGGACAACATCTCTGGGATTAGTTTTTAAGCGGAACTTGAAGATACCAAGACTTATTGGGTACAGTGACAGCAGTCTTAGTATTGATCCGGACGATGGGAGGAGCACAACCGGTCACATTTTCTACTTGGGAGAGGGTCCTATTTCTTGGTGCTCACAAAAACAAGATGTAGTGGCTCTATCCTCGTGTGAAGCAGAGTTTATGGCTGGAACTGAAGCAACTAAACAAGCCATTTGGTTAAGAGACTTGCTCAGTGAGATTATGGGAACGGAAGTCAAGAAAGTGCTTATACGGATCGATAACAAATCAGCAATTGCTCTTACAAAGAACCCTGTCTTTCATGGCAGAAGCAAGCACATACAAAGGCGGTACCATTTCATCAGAGAGTGCGTGGAGAATGAAGAGGTTGAGGTAGAACACGTCCCTGGAGCTGAGCAGAAGGCAGATATTCTTACTAAGCCGTTGGGGAAGATGAGATTCAAGGAGATGAGAGAACTCATGGGAGTGCAAGACTTGGTGAAGCAGAGTTTCAAGCTTAAGGAGGAGATTGTTGGGATAAGCTTGAAGTCCAAGCTAAACTAAATTGGAAGTTATCCAATTCTAGAGAAAAAGGAAATTTGTCTTTCCTAATGAGATTAGGAAATTGTGTTGAGAGAGTTTTTTCTATATAAGGAGTTGTTGAGTTGTGGCAACCCTTAGAGCTTTGTGAGAGAGAGATCTTTAGGTTTTTGAGTTATTTTTACCTAAATCAATAAGAGAGAAGAACTTATTGAAGTTGAGCTTACAATTGTTTCAATTGTTACGATAGCAATTATGAACACAATTCGATTCAATTATTTAATGAAAAAAAGTGTTCATGTAAGTTTTGCATTTGAAATTGAAATATGAATTAAAAAAATGGTTAATGGATTTTGCATTGATAATTTATCTGAAAATAATAATTTTATTCAGAATATAATTTTGCAACCTATTTTATTAAACATATTAAGAATTACGAAGCAAACATATATCATCTAGTAGATAAGAAAATATCTTAAAAATATATTATATTTTATATTTTGGATAACAAACACATACAAAGTCAAGGCTTTGACCAAGATGAACGCATTTTCCACCAGCAAAATTTGAATCAATGCAGGTCTTATTGCATCTTTCTGCTGGAAACTCTACGCAAGTACCTATCAAAAGAGGCTTCCTTCCATCAATTTCTTTCGCTTTTGTAGTTTCTGAAATTTATATCAATTTTAAAAAATTAGTTTAGTATTGAGAAACATAAAGAATCCTTAGACAAATGTATTGTAGTAGTAAAACCGTATAAGTATTAATAGAGATATAATACTTGCATACTTGGAATCAAGAGAACAACCAAACAATAAGAACACAAGGAAACACATTTTCTTGATGAAAACCATTTTAATCCTTTATGTATTTTGCTGTTTTTTTGTTTTTCTTTTCCGTTTTAGCTTATGAAATTAAATATATAGTTCAAAATCTTTCACAAATATAGAATATTCGGATATATGGTAGATATGTTTTTGACTTTGACTATGAGCTTTGAATTAGTTAATAGTTATATGTAAAATTTATTTAATTTGGTGATATATTTTGAGATATTTCCGGAAACGAAAAATAAAGTTCAATATCATCATATATTTTTTTATTTTAATCTATTTCCTTAAGAAACTATACGGGAAAATTGGAAATAAAGGATATCTACTTAAAAATTGGTCCATATATCCCTTCTTCTTGTAGATTGGTCAAATAGGTTTTTTAAAAATAAAAAACCCAACTTTACCCTCATTTTCTCTCAAAATTAATAAAAATTGATTTTAAAAATAAAACTTCCTAATCTATTTACAAAAATTAAATAGAAATCAAAGAGTCAAACCTTCCACTTGAGAAAGAGTCTCTCTATCACTTGAATGTAGATTGAATAAGTCTTTCACTCTTTGATTCATGTTAATGTATATGTGTTTGGGTTCGAATTCATGGATTTAGACAAGAGTTTTATGACTGAAATCATGTCATCTTCTTATAAAACTCGAAGTGAATATTTTTGTTCTCTTATTGATCTGTTTAGTTCACTATTTGTGTGTGTGTGTCATGAGTAGTTCAAGTACGTGTCATGTTTTTTTTTTTAAGTTATAGTATTTTTGTTCTCTTATTGATCTGTTTAGTTCACTATTTGTGTGTGTGTGTCATGAGTAGCTCAAGTACGTCTGTACGTGTCTTGTTTATTTTTTTAGTTATAGGTTTTGTCTCTTGTAAATCTTCTTCATCTAATCAATTGTAAATCTTTTTCAGCTAAAGACATCCACATATCGTCATTGAAAATATCTTTTATGTCTTAATTTATGTTTAAATCTTTATTCAAGTTTGTTTCTGCATGTGGAAAACTGTTTTTTCTGTTTCCCTAATTCTTGTGTGTGTGTTTGTACTTTTTCTTGTTTTTAATTGAATCTCCTCTTTATACGGTGGGTCATTTTCTTAACATGAAATCAGACCACAAGTTTATGAAATTAGAATTCTTTGTGATCATTCTTGAGCTGTTTAGATATTTTATATTATTTTGGGTTTGAAAGAGTAGTCACTGGTGATGAATTTCGAGTTTTGGTTTCGTCTTTAGTTTAAATGAATAAAACTCCAGTAAACTGTAATTTGATTTGAAACTCTCCGCTCTTAAATTTTTGTCATTGTGAAGCTCTTAGGTTTATTTTTATATCAAGTGTTTTGTCTCTTAATCACTTTCAATATTTGTAAAAGATAGTTTGTTCTCTATTTTCAGGTTTTGGATCTATATTACATCAAAGGTTATCAATGCAAAACAATCTAGGTAGCACGAGTAAGACATTAGTTACTTTAACATACAATTTTTTGTTTGCTAACTGCAACTATGCACTATAATTAGTCATAACTCTGAATGATTTTATTTACATATGTTTGCTTTTTATGTGCAGCCACTGCTAAGGAGTTTCCCAAGCGTTTTTTCGGACATGGTAAAGATCTCAAGCGCCTTTTAGAAGAAAAACGTGTTCTTAGCTTTTTAGAAAAAAAAGTGGTGGACAACGACTTAGATGATTATAAGCTTAGGGTTTAAAAAACGTTTTGGGTTTTAATTTTGTCTAAAAAACGTAGACAACGACTTCTACATTTTGTAGATCGTAAAAACAATAAATATTCATTTAAAACGTAATCTCAAAAATATATTTTGTTTCCTTTTTTGAATATTTACTTTCTATGTTTAGAGCATTCTAAAATTTTCAGAAAACGAAATCTATTATATCGTAGAATTTACATTCTAAACGAAGATTACAATTTCTAACGATGGCAGAAGATGTAGAAATTAGTAGAACGGCTATTCTAAAATATTTAGAACATAGAGCAAAGCGTAGAATGCATATTCTAAATATTTTAGATATAGGGTTTTCGGACTTCTAAAATTTTCAGAACAGAAATCTAGTCTAAAATATGTAGAACATGTACAAAAATGAAGAATACACACTCTGAGTTTCGCAGAACTCTAGAAAACGTGTTCTAACAAAATTAGACGAAACTTTATCTATCAAAAATTCAACTTTTTTTTAGCCAAATCTAAATTTTTTTACTTTAAAATCACCCATACTCTTGTATATCTACCTGTTTTTCTAATTATTTTTTTAAAAAAATGTTTAAAATAGAGTGTAGGGGTAGTTTCGTCCAAAGTGACAATTTCACCAAAAAGGTATATATAGACAAATTTTTAAGTAGATATCCTTTATTTCCAATTTTCCCAAACTATACTAATAAATTCTGATTGTATATATGTTATGTTAAATTATTTAATTTTGCAATATAATCATGTTAGATATTTCCGGAACGACAATCCAATTTAATATAATTGAAAGAAAGATATTGTTGGGTTGATTAGGGAAGAAGATATAACTGTATATATTGAAAACTTGAAAGATATTATTGATTACTTCGATTAGTGAAGATCTATACTTTAATTTTCATCTTTGTTTCTTCTGGATGTGAAAATTTGTTCTTTGTTCTTTGTCAACATCTTGTTGGATTTGTCATTTGTGTGTTGAAGTCTTAAATTCAGCAGCTTAAGGATCGGATGCCACTGAGAAGCTCCCTGAAAACATAAAAACTTTGGCATTTTTTTGCAGGTTAGTCACCAATCAAAGTATGAGCACTTATTAGTCATCACCAATCGTTTCCCTCAAAACAAAATGGAGAATTTAAGTGAAAATTGTGCACTTGTCGACGCAGTGCATGGAGAGGCCTTCGAAATAATTTTTGCTGATGAGGCAGTAGGCTTAAAATTCACCTTAAACCCTTATATCTTGATTGGTAATAAATAATCTAGATTTGTTTTGGTAATCATAACAACAATTAAAAAATTACCATGTGTTTCACCATGGTTAACACACAATTCTTATAAAACATTTACAAACAATCCTTCACTAACCATAATTTTACCCATTTAAACCAAACTATAAACTCATAAAATGAAATTGTTGTAATGATTATCTATTAATAAAACACATGAAATAAACGCATTATTACATCATCAAAACTATAATATATTCATATTTCATATAATTTTTTACTATTCTTCAATTTAAAACTTAAAAAATTTGTAATTTCATAAAATTTATTCCGTTCAAACGTGAGGGTATAGATGTAGTTCTTATTAAAAGAATAAAATTTTCACTGACTAAAAGATTTTTGACGAGAGTCCATACATTCTTTCATGGCGGGTTCTAGTATATACAAGGTCGGTACGACGATCTAGAATCCAGTCCGATGTTCTAATTGTTAAAGGGTTTAATTTTTAGAAATTTTTTGATAAGAGTAAAAATTAAAATTGAAAAGAGCTTTCAAAACAATTCATATTTATTTTTGGATAATATTACTAAATGCCCAAATTGTTGAGAGAAATAAATTAAGAAATTAACCATAGCATAGAAAAATTAGGAAACTTACTTTTTTAGTTTTTACTAGCTCGAAAGATCGAATCAATATTCGACATATGGGCGGAAACAATCCACGTCCGATAATTGTGGTGCTGTAAATAAATTACTTAAAAAGTATAACATTTATTCGATGTATTTTGCATAATCGCGAAATATAATATTATATCACCAGTATATATACTTATATTTCATAAACAAATAATGTTTTTAATAATTTTAAAGTAATATTTCATAATACAAATATTGAAAATTGTTAAGATCTTTTGAAAATTTTAAATATCAATTGGAAAACTGTATAAATTTTATTGTAAACAATTATTTTCTTACTTTTTCAATTGCTAATATCTTGCATAATCACATTAACAAAAAAGCATTCTACCAAATTACCAGTCCGAGCCTATATTTCAAACACATTGGAAAGATTTATTCCGACAGTTCTCTCTGACGTGTCCATGTTGCTCCACAAGTGGACAATTTTTCTGTAGATACTACAAAAGTATGATAGACAAAATACGAAATTGTAAAAGAGAATTAATATATAGGAATTTTAAAACCCATTTGTATCCAAACATGTGGTGCTCATGCACCCAATAAAGTTTATCTCTACACCATATATTTTATTCATATTCCTAGCTTTTTACGAACCGCAATCAATTCGAAATATTTGAAATATATTAGCGGTCAAAGAAGGTTTATTTAATTATACCCATCAACAAAAGATAGAAGGCATTTTTTATAAATATTTAATATATTCTTACTATTTTTTTCTCCATTATGTTACACATAGATTCAACTATATATTTAACATCCTTATCATAGTAAATCTTCACTCTTCAGTGACATGCTTTTTTATCGAATAAAAAGAGTTGCAAAACTCATTTTATCTTTGGGTAATTATGCAACGAAAAAAAAAAATCCATTTTTTTAAATAACAATTTGGCAATCCCGAAAAGCAAACCCTAAAACCCATATTAACATCGGAGTCCTCAACAAAAGTTGCAATAAATCACACATTCACACTTTTTAAAAACCAAAAAAAAAATTACTAAAAAAGAAGTAGACAAATTATGACGTATCTTCAAGGAGAACCATCAATAGTAGGATTTTGGTCTCCAGTAGCATGATCACTCACTTGATGCTGCTGATGCCGTTGAGGTTTTTTGCTCTAGACTCATTCCGAGACCAACCTGACCACCGCCTCCGTAACCGCCGTCTCCTCCTCCTCCTCCTCCGCCGGAAAATAGCCCCAAATTGTTATTTTCAGCAACACCTAACCCTAATTGTTGACCTCCCACTAACATAGACCCTAGCTGAACCGACCCGATTCGACCCGGGTAATGACCCGGATTAAACGCCCACATGTGCTGTGATGGATCTTGAACGTTGGCTGGACCTCCTCCTCCGACTGGTAACATCCAAAACGCACTACCTCCGTTTGTGGAGGCTGGCGTTGGCGCCGCCACTGCCCACATCGGTGGTATCATGTTTTGTGTTCTTGACCGGGTTAGACCCGGATCTTGATCAGGAGCTTCTGATCCCGGTTTAGGCGATCTTGAACCGGGTTCTTGATCGAGAGAATTAGGATCTTTGAAGAGATCTCCTTCACGGAATGTTTTGGGAAGAGAAGAAGAAGAAGAATCTGTCATGATGTGATGAGGAGGATAAAGCTGTTGCTGGAACCCGAAAACGGCAGCGTTTTGAGCTGCTCTTCCGATGTTGAAAGATTTAGACAGTGGAGCTGAGAGACTAGAGCCACTGCTTCGGAGAGAGACGTTCAAAGTAGAGATATTCGCCGGTATGGTTCCGGTTCCGGTGGCGGCGATGATAGCCGGCTCTGCTTGTTGGAGCAGCCACTCGATAGTCTCGCCGTCTGATTTGTGTTGTAACTCACGTGTTAGTTGGAAGACACGTGCCGCGCAGATAGCCGGCATACGTTATCCTCCGGCCGCGTCCGTCTACTTTGATGTGGCGGTCCTTGGATGGTCGTTTCGCGGGTGTTTTAGTGGCGGAGACGGTGGTGGTAGTGGAATTTTGAGCGGTGGTTGTTACTGAACCGGAGATTGGTCCCATGAATGGGACCAGATGGGCCGAACCAGTGGTGTTGTTGTGGGACTCCATTACTTATAAAATTTATAACTTATGGGAAACAAAAAAAAACACAAAAAAATGGAATAAACTAACAAACAAACTTTGTACTGAGTTTTTACTTATAAGTTATAACCAACCAATAAACCCCAATTCATCTGTGATTATAAATTCTGGGAGTCTTTTTTTTTGGTGGGGCTATGAATTTGTGTAGACTGTTGTTTACTGGTTTTGAGAGAGAGTGTGTGAGGAAGAAGATGAAGCAGCTTAGTAGAAGAAAGAGAGAGAGAGAGACTTTAACTTTCTTTTTCTTTTGTGTTTTTTTTTTTTTAATTTGTAGTCCCACTAGGTTTTTTTTAGTAGAGACCAATATTTGCTGTTTCCACACCAAATGATCACTTAACTTTTTAGTTTGGTTTCTATCACACTTACTATATTGTATTTGTACTATATATTATAATAATGATTTTGCGCAGTGAACAAATTTTTGTATCGAATGTGGTCTAACTTTGTGCGACTAAAACTATGTTTAGCACCTTTTAATGGACTAAGTACGAAAAGTTTGCAAGTGTTTACATGATTGAAACGGGCGTGGATTGTCTGAGATATTAATTTTGGGGCATTTTTGTTGCAATCTTAGATTATAGGGATCTCTTTGTTGGTTTTCTTATAAAGTTTGGCTTTTAGGTTGGATTTTGCATGGGTGGGAAACGTTGAATGTTCTATGGGGGGAAAGAAACAAAATAATTAATCACTAATAATGGAGCCAATTTTCTCCGAATATAATAGTACTAGTGTTTTAATATTATGAATTTATAATTTACTGATAATAACACAAATGTCTCTTTCTTCGATTCTCTATTTTGTCTTTTTTTTTTTTTTTTTTTTATTTTGTCTTTGTTATCGGAATTATGAAAGACACTGAGAGATATAAGGACCACTGTTTTTATTAATGATGAGACTAATAATCAAAGCCTCAGTTCTTTTCCCATCTGCCAATTAGCACCCACATACACTGGTTATATATAATTACATCATCTCAATTAAATTTTTTCTTGACGAAACCTATACATCTAAATCTAAATAAACTTGCTAAGAATTGTCAAATTAAATCTCAGTTTACGTTATATGCACATGTATGATGGTGTTAACAAAAGTATTCAAAATAAATAAAAAGTTACATAGAAATGAAAAAATAAAGAAAATAGCTAGTTTTGCAAGCATAGTAGATCAATTAGTTTATTCACATTGCTCTTAGTAATCATCCATGCATGTAAATATAACAACAAAGTTAGAGAATTTAGTTTAATTGGGCCTAAACCACAACATTCTCTCGGATCGGGGACCAGCGTCTTTAATTTGGTTACCTCTCAAATACCATTCGAACCAATGATCTTTAGAGTTTGCCTGAAATATTGTTTTATTTTCAGATCAATGGATTGAACACATTAGATTCCAAGCCTTTTATCAAAAAAAAAAAAAAAAAAAACAAATTATACTCTTTTATTAGGTTTATGTTTTATCAACCTAAGACCCTATAGTCTATTATATTGCTAGCTACCATTCAGAATCTTACTTTGGACTCTTAATATATGGCAGGAGCTTGAGTTTTAGCTGTTCTTATTTCTTAATGTGAATTGCATTCACGTGAATCTGTGAGGGTAAATCATAGATAACAATGAAAGTGAAACCAAACAACTATATAAACTTCCTTTTTCAAAAAAAAAAAAAAAAAACAACTATATAAACTTCTGGATATTTGAACAGTATATTTTATATTTGATAAAAATATTCAACTATATTTTGAACTTTATATCATCTCTCTTTTTTTTTTTGGATCAAAATATATATCATCTCTCTTTTTTTTCATTTTACTAAGAAAATAAATGTTGAGACAAGTGCACGTGTAAGCTTTAGCAGTAAACAGTCAGAGATGGTTGAAGAGTACAACAAAGCGAGTGAGAAAAAACGTGATGTTTGGTGTGAAACTCTGGATCCCCCCACGGTCCATTGTCTTGTCTCTCTGTTCTCTCCAAAAAGTGAAAACGTTAATTTACAAGACTATATATATTATGGGGGTGATTGGTAGAGGCTCTGAGAACTGTTATTTTTTTCTAAAGTCATTAAAGTCTAAAATTTTCCAATCAGGCTTTTACTTCCTATTTTTTCTCTAAAGTCTTAACCGTCCACTTTTATTTTTTTCCTCTTTAAACTTCTACATTTCTAAAAGCCATGTAAACGAGGCTGTGAGAACTTTTTTGTTAAAATTAAATTAAATTATTTTTCTTCTTTTCATTCTATTATTATTCTTAACTCTATTAACATTAAAAACTCTTTTTTAATCTATATGTAGATTATTACAAATAAATATTGGACTAACTAATACTAATTTTTTTTTCTGATTCTTTTAACATCCATTTTTCATAATTTTTGGTGAGATTTACTGATTTTCAGAAACCATCATCAATTGTAGGCCTGGGACTTATTATCCGGGATCCGGGATCCGATCCGGGATCCGCTCTGATCCGCTCCGAAAAACAGGATATCCGGTGTGGGCGGATCCGGATCCGGATAATGAATTTACGGATCCGGCCGGATCCGGATCCGGATCCGGATAATAAGAATATTGAGAACCGGATATCCGGATCCGGTTATAAGTTTATATAATACTTAAGTTTTGTCATCAAACCCATTAAAGCAAGCCCAAATATATTTACATGATAAGCCCAATAATGAATCATAAAACCAAAAAGCCCAATAAAACTTTAGTCTCTCTCTAACTCACGAGAAAAACCTTTTCATACCTCTCCAATCCTTCATCCCAAATCAACGCTTGTTCATTTTTCATCTCCGATTAATCCCAAAAGACCTTGTTGGTGTTTGATTCGTCTCTACGACGGAGGAGGAAGTGCATGTGTCATTCGTTGTGTGTGATTCCGGTGACGAATCGACGGAATTGGTGTGATATCGGGAAGATTTCCATGAAGATGGATTTATTTCTAACAGATCTATGAAGGAAACGTGATGGATCTATGGTGTGGTTAATAGATTTTGTGGTTGAGCTCGTGAAGATCCAGAGATCGTGTGGCTTTAGACTGCGGCGGAGCTGGCTGACTGCGGCAGAGCTTGGACGACATGCCGTGACGGTGGCTGAATTTTAGATGTAATTGGGATCGGATCCGGATATCCGCGGATATCCGGTTTTTCTTACGGATACCCGGATCCCGGATATCCGGGAGTTTCGGATCCGGATCCGGATAGTAAAAGTGTAGATTCGGCGGATCCGGATCCGGATCCGTCTCAGGGCTAATCAATTGTATCAATAACAATAACAACGATTTTTTTACTAGATATAAAATTTTTATTGTATCGTACATGTCATCATCTCATCATTTGTATTATTTAAAAGTTATAATTTTTAAACTCGCAATTTTTATTAATTGGTTTCAAAGCCTCAACAGCCAAAATTTTTACTGCGAAAGTCTTTAAAGTCAAAGTCTTTACAGCAAAAGTTTTTATAGCCAAAGTTCTTAAAGCCAAAGTCTCTACAGCCAAAAATAAAAGTCGTTACCAATCGGCCCCTATATAGTCTATGTAGTAGTATATGGCCTTGTTCAAGATTTTGTTAGGCCCTAATCAGAAGTTTTGGTCACGTTTTCCAACACATGTATATGGTTTTTTTTTGTCATCTTGTAAAATTTTTATAAAAGAGGAACCAAGTTACAAAATCGGCGATTAAAAACATAATTCTGAAAGTTAAGCCGGCGGATACAACACATCCCTAGAAACTAAGCCGACGGATAACAATATATCCTCGGAAACTAAGCCCAAAAAGATGGGATTCAAACAACAACACTAGAAATAAACAACAATGCCAAAACAAAGAAAGCAACGAAGCACAAGAAACATGAAATACAACTCTAACTCAGAATCTAGCACAACACACTTTGCCTATCATCAAAACCAACAAAGAGTAAAGCTTGAAGTAGCGGCTAACTGATGGAGACGAGAAAATTCACGAAAACAGACAGCGGCTCCTCCTATAAGGCTATAACAATGAAGACTACCTCACAAATTATAGAGAACTAAAGCATCTTTACCAGCAATTAGAGAACAAGAACCCAAACACAACTCTTGAAACCGGCGAATTCGAGGCAAGCGAAATAACCACGAAAAGATTACGCCAAGAAAGATACCAATGCAATAGAGAGATTTCGATCAGGTCTTGACCGTAGAGACAAAGACCGAGCCCAAACAATTCGCATCAAACCAAAAATTGGAGACGGTAAGAGCGCGAACAGTATCGATAAACAAACATACTCATCAAGGCAGAAAATAGGAAAGAGAACAAAAAACTAGACCACAAAAGACTGAATACTGAGCCAAAGAAACCAATGAAGGCACAAAGACAAAGACCCAAAAGAGAATTGAAGAGAAAATGTAACCAACGGATGCGGCAATTCACAAAACGGCATGGAGACAAAACGATTCAGTACACATACACAAGGTTTGAAATTTTAGGATGGAGACCCGTAGATCAAATAAATCCGGCGTCACCCTCCTCGAACCAAAACAAACCATGATTAGGAGATCTATCGCAAAGCTTCCGTCATGAGTGAAGAGGCAGATCTAAAATAGATTCGTCCCTGCAACTTGACAAAGACCAACCCCGCCATGAGTCAGACCAACGCACAAAGAACAGACCATAGACCAAAGTTTCCGGTGACGGAAAGACCACTTTCAACCAGATCTAAGAATCCAACACATGTATATGGTATTGTTGCCTTTTTTTTTGTTCTCTTACTTCTGGAATAACCTTCCCTTTTAAATTTGTTATCTTGCACTTTTTGGATTTTTTTTTTTGTTTTTTACTATATCATCTTGTTATCAAATTTCTATTTGCATAACATCTTATTACCCACCCATGCAATGAACATATTAGAAAGAATTTTACAAATTACTTACAATTCCAAAAAAAAATGAAAAGTTGTTCACTCTTAAAGTAAACAATATACAGTATTATACATACTAGGAAAAGTCCCACGTGATACGGTGAAATTAATATAATAAACTATGTAAATATATTTACTTAGTTTTAAGAGATATAATCAATAATAATTAATCATATGTAAACAACATTCCCCAGGAATGACTCTTTTGAGCTCTAAGTAATTTCAAATGACAAAAAAAAATCAATAATAATTAATATAAATATTGTGACTAAGATATATTTATTGTAAACTAAGAATATATTAGTTCTTATGAATTATTATGTAAAATAATATAATATTTGTATTTAAAATTTATCAAAAAGAAACAAATTGTAACCCTTTAAACCAAGTTACTTTTTCATATATTTATATCATCTTACTAACAATAATGAGATACAATATAAACCTTGTATTTTATTTAAATTTATAATAATCAGATGCAACATTTATTTGACTATAAATATTTCAAAATCGAAATTTTCTATATTCATTATAGCATGTGTATAACTTGTAAAAGTTTCACTAGATTCAAAGACTGTGTGCATAATTTTAAAATTTTGATAATGAGATTAAAATAACACAATAATATGATAATTGAAAAAATATCACTTACCAAGAAATTTGCGTATGCAGGTTAAGGAATTATTTTGAAATGATAAGGTATAATTTGAATCCTAACAATGAATTCAATAATATAAAATGATATTATAATGGGAGACTCACAAAAATGCCCCTTTTTCAATACCTCTTTTCAAAAATACCCCCTTTGACTGTCTATTTTTAAAAATACCCCTTTTTATATACAAAATGACTAAATTACCCTTCTTTTAATAAAAGATATCACAAATATATAAGGAAATATAACAAAATTAGGTCCATAAAATACAAAATATTTTTTGGAGGGAAAAGTGATCCCGCAATTTTTCCCGCCAAAACACTTGTAAAAACTTGTAAAACCTTTAAAATACGTTGTAAAATTTTCCCGTAAAATTTTTTCCCGCCAAAAAATTTTTTTTGCGGGAAAAGTGATTCCGCAATTTTTTTGGCGTTAAATTTTTGGCGGGAAAAATTTACAAGGTATTTTAAAGGTTTTTTACAGGGTATTTATAAGGTTTTACAATGTATTTTAAAAGGTTTTACAACGTATTTATAAGGTATTTATAAGATATTATAAGATTTTACAAGCTATTTTATAAGGTTTTACAAGTTATAAGGTTTTACAAGTTTTTTATAAGGTTTTACAAGGTACTATACCTTGTAAAACCTTTTAAAATACATTGTAAAACCTTACAAAACACTTGTAAATACTCTGTAAAACCTTTAAAATACCTTGTAAATTTTTCCCGCCAAAAATTTTCCCGCCACGCAAAAAAAAATTTTTTGGCGGGAAAAATTTTTACGGGAAAATTTTACAAGGTATTTTAAAGGTTTTTACAAGTGTTTTGGCGGAAAAATTGCGGGATCACTTTTCCCGCCAAAAAATATTTTGTATTTTGTGGACCTAATTTTGTTTCAAATAAGGGTAAAATGGTCATTAAAAATTAAAAGAGGGCAAACTTAAAAATGGACTCTCAAAGGGGGCATTTTTGAAAAAGGGTATTGAAAAAGGGGCATTTTTAACAATTTCTCTATTATAATCCTATCACAACATGCCACATATCTTCAAAAACAAAAATGTTAGAATATTCTATATAAATTGAGTATTGAATAATTTTTACTTAAAATGATGAAAACATAGAAAAATATTTCTCTTAGATTTTGTAAGATAAATGGTCAGCATGATTGGACAGAAAATCGAGTCTTGGAGATTGCGATGGTTTATTTCTGGATCTTAGTCGGAAATTGTCTAAGGCCCAATTTGATATTTAGTGAGAGTGCTTTGAAGAGATAAATCATTTCGATGCAAAGGGTTTAGAGCTCTATGCCAAATTAAGTCAAGAGAGTATTTGATTCTCTCGAGAAGGTAATCATCACCAGTCAGGTTTGGCTGTATAACCAAGCGGCCAGGTGAATGGAAATACCTTTCTTATCAGGTCGACACGATCTAAGGGATGGTCATGGGCGGAGGCACAGTGTAAGTAATGAGGTTAGCTGACCCCTACTTATTTACAAAATTATAGTATATGATTTTAGTTTTAACTATTGTGAACCCAATTAAAATTATCTTTTGACCCCACTAGTCTTGTACACCATTGATTTAATCGAAAACTAATCTAACTATGTGAAATAAAAAGCCCAATACTTTTAAAAATCCGACTTACGTTCAAATCATACCCAACAAGTTAATATAAATTTATCCAAACTATATTTCTTAGCAAAAAAAAAAAAACTATATTTCTAATAATAACCAAAACACAAAAACCAAAGTTAAAAATTTGAAAACCATAAAAACCAAAGTAATGCTTCGTCTGCTTTTGGTTGATTTTTATGGTGATATAATTCATTATCCCTTTGTAGTGTTGTTTGTGAATTGTGATTAAAACTCATATACTGTCTATTTGTTTTTTTTTTATGAAATGATATACTATTAATTATTACATTTTCGCTAACTGTCATTGTGCATGAAGATATTATACTTTCGTGTAATTTAGTATTATTTTAGATAACAAATTAAATGAAACGATACAAAATTTCAAGCTACAAATGAACGTTGAATACAATTGTATAATTTTCTAAAAGCTTGTAAATTAAAATTTTTAATAAAACAAAATTTAATTGAGGCATGTTGGGTTAAGTAGATTTAGTGTCTGAAATGGGTTTTGGGCTGGGTCAGTCTATTGAGAAGACCATGTCCTAAGTCTCAACTCATCATTGACGTTGTGTATCACTATAAATCAAACCATTTTTCTGATTTTGTTTGGATGTCTTTAGATGTACATCTCTTACTAATAAAAGATGCTTATTGAGGCCTCTCAGGCCATCCACATCAGCAAAATCAAAAACATATAAGAGGAAGCCACATCAGCACACTTAATTAAAACACCTCGCTTGCCCCAACTTTTATTCGTAACGCATCCCAATTTCTTCAGAGTCTTCACATCTCATCCGTTACGGCATCCATTATCTATTAACCTTTCTTCGTTTATCACCTTTCTTATCATCGCTACAATATCCGTCCCAAAAAAAATACGAAACGATCCCATCTACAAGATCTCCTCCAAATTTGTTCTGCGATAGTCTCGGGTTCCACAATGTTGTTGCACTAGCTTTCCATTATGCACCTCGCTCAAATCAGGCTGAGGATTCAAGGATCGAATAAATCGAGTGAGTTTATTGTTGAAATTGAGTTCGATTAATGTGTCATTTAGAAGTTCGTTGTCAAAGGAGAGCAGAAACGCTTTCTAACGATGTGGGCAAACAGAGATCATGGTAGATTAGGGTTTCAAAAGTTGGAGTTTTGAATGGAAACTTGCCGTTTATGTTGCCTTCATCAGAGCCGTCTCTTGAGGAAGAGCTCACACTCTTTTCCTTTCCGGTAATATCTTCGTCTCTTACTTTTGCTTATTGATTTTATTCTTTATTCATTCTCTGAAATTTTATTTTTTAGTAATTTCTGTTTAGCGGTTGCAATGAGAGTACATGAGTAATAAAAGTACACCAAATCAGTTAAAGGAGATGACAAGATAAAGAGAACTTAGAAGTACGCCAAGGATATCCTTTATATTATAAATCACAAGTCACCTGACCACTAAAAATGTGACATGTCATCAAATTCTAATTAATTAATATATTTTTTATTAAAAAAAGACACGTTCAATGCTAAAAGGCAAAAAAAAAGGAAAGAAAAAAAACATGTTCCTTTGTATTCTACAAAACTAAAAAATCAAATTGCACGATTTAACAAAAGTAACTGTCAATTATATGGCACAACTTAACATAGGGGGTGATTGGTAGAGGCTCTGAGAACTGTTATTTTTTTCTAAAGTCATTAAAGTCTAAAATTTTCCAATCAGGCTTTTACTTCCTATTTTTTCTCTAAAGTCTTAACCGTCCACTTTTATTTTTTTCCTCTTTAAACTTCTACATTTCTAAAAGCCATGTAAACGAGGCTGTGAGAACTTTTTTGTTAAAATTAAATTAAATTATTTTTCTTCTTTTCATTCTATTATTATTCTTAACTCTATTAACATTAAAAACTCTTTTTTAATCTATATGTAGATTATTACAAATAAATATTGGACTAACTAATACTAATTTTTTTTTCTGATTCTTTTAAGATCCATTTTTCATAATTTTTGGTGAGATTTACTGATTTTCAGAAACCATCATCAATTGTAGGCCTGGGACTTATTATCCGGGATCCGGGATCCGATCCGGGATCCGATCCGGGATCCGCTCTGATCCGCTCCGAAAACAGGATATCCGGTGTGGGCGGATCCGGATCCGGATAATGAATTTACGGATCCGGCCGGATCCGGATCCGGATCCGGATAATAAGAATATTGAGAACCGGATATCCGGATCCGGTTATAAGTTTATATAATACTTAAGTTTTGTCATCAAACCCATTAAAGCAAGCCCAAATATATTTACATGATAAGCCCAATAATGAATCATAAAACCAAAAAGCCCAATAAAACTTTAGTCTCTCTCTAACTCACGAGAAAAACCTTTTCATACCTCTCCAATCCTTCATCCCAAATCAACGCTTGTTCATTTTTCATCTCCGATTAATCCCAAAAGACCTTGTTGGTGTTTGATTCGTCTCTACGACGGAGGAGGAAGTGCATGTGTCATTCGTTGTGTGTGATTCCGGTGACGAATCGACGGAATTGGTGTGATATCGGGAAGATTTCCATGAAGATGGATTTATTTCTAACAGATCTATGAAGGAAACGTGATGGATCTATGGTGTGGTTAATAGATTTTGTGGTTGAGCTCGTGAAGATCCAGAGATCGTGTGGCTTTAGACTGCGGCGGAGCTGGCTGACTGCGGCAGAGCTTGGACGACATGCCGTGACGGTGGCTGAATTTTAGATGTAATTGGGATCGGATCCGGATATCCGCGGATATCCGGTTTTTCTTACGGATACCCGGATCCCGGATATCCGGGAGTTTCGGATCCGGATCCGGATAGTAAAAGTGTAGATTCGGCGGATCCGGATCCGGATCCGTCTCAGGGCTAATCAATTGTATCAATAACAATAACAACGATTTTTTTACTAGATATAAAATTTTTATTGTATCATACATGTCATCATCTCATCATTTGTATTATTTAAAAGTTATAATTTTTAAACTCGCAATTTTTATTAATTGGTTTCAAAGCCTCAACAGCCAAAATTTTTACTGCGAAAGTCTTTAAAGTCAAAGTCTTTACAGCAAAAGTTTTTACAGCCAAAGTTCTTAAAGCCAAAGTCTCTACAGCCAAAAATAAAAGTCGTTACCAATCGGCCCCATAATTACGAGAAGTTGACAACTAGAAAATCTCGAAAAAATTGCATATAGTAAACACGTAAATAAATCTTTAAATAGAGAAAAAAATATTCCAAATATAACTCCCACACGATCATAAAAAAAAATATTTCCATGATCTTTTTTTAACTCCCCCACTATCTATGTAAACTGACCAGGTCCATTAACTATAATTCTATAAATACTCAAACTTCTTCTTGCGTTCGATTAGTCAAGAAACGCAGACAAATTCCTCTTGAGGTAATACAACAATGATTCTTTTTAGTTAAAATGTCTATATTTAAATTTTTGTTATTCACAATTTTATGTTGGTATCATATTATTTCTTTGTTTTCTCTTTATTAGTTTGTTCTGTTTCTCATAGAATCTTCTATTTCTTATGCAAGATCATAGAATCTTCTATTTCTTATACAAAACTATGTCCGTGCTATAGCACGGGTCGTAATACTAGTAGTGGATAAAGCTGTAGTGAAGGTTCATGAGGTATGTTATATTTTAAACAACACACAAACAAATTTTCTTACGCATAAGCTTAATTAGCTCATATTATGAAAGCTACATTTATAAGAAGTTCTGTTCAATCTCTTTGTAACCTCATATGTTTTAAATATTTGTAGTAGACCTCATATATCCTAAATATTGTGTGTTTGAATTTACTTTCTTCGTCCATGTACTGGAAAACCAGGAAGTATTACTCTCTCTCTTTCTATTTGCTCTTTATATGCTTATCTAAATTCTATGCTCACAATCCATGGGCTCTTGAAGGTAAGCTCCTTCCCTTTTTTCCAGTCACTTTTAATTTCTATTTAATTCACTGATGAAGTCACATTTTAGAAAAAGCAAAGAGAATTATGACTAGATTATTCTGGTACAGTTTCATATTTGGTGTTGTTTCCTTAAGGTAACAATCATTACTTCTCTGTAATTTATTTTTCTTCTCTTCTGTTTTTCATAATAGCTTGCTCCATATGATGTTACGTTGTTGTACCTGTAATTTTAGGAGTTTTGTGATAATCTTCCCTTTTGTAAACAGATCCATTGGTCACAATGGAGACACCTTTTCTGATGCAAGCGTTAGTGGAATATATAAACATGAGAAGCCTATGATAACTAAATCATATGATCTCCAAGGTTATGTTGGTTTAATAGCCTAAAGTAAATGATGTTTTTTTATATGTATTTTTTTGTTTTTACCAGTTTTAAAAAAGCACCTTTGATATTGATTAGCTATGGAGAGTAAAATCTGTTCAGGTGTCACCAACAGAGAAGGGTGTGGAAGAGGCCACCTTGATATTGATTACCAGATTTTTGCCGTCCTCGTTAATTCCTCAATGTCTCTTTCTGTTTTTATACATGTAAATGGGGCAAGATCGAGAAATCATTTCATGTCCGATTTTTAAAATAATCCCCATTGTTGCCTTGGTTAACCGTTGGCCATCTTTTAGTGACTAAGAAATTGAGTCGTCATAAGGATTCTTTAATATGTATGCAGATGTCTAGATGGTAAGTGAAGTGAAGATTGAACTTTTTCTACCAGATTTGAGCATGTCGTTCCGTGGGAATATGAAGTTCGACCAATTCTCAATCGCTAAAAGGGTTAGTTTCAATGTTTAAAATCGTTTTAATTGTCATTTGTGGACAAAACACTTAATCTTTATTTCAAATTGATGCTGTCTCTTCAGAGTTTATATTTTAACATTGAATATCTGTTTTTAACTCCTTATCATTAGTAATCTTGTGACTTGTGAGTTTGTTGTGCAACACCATTCTTTTACCAGATAAAACTCATCAATATTGTTGTTTATGGTGTGAATGTCGATTTGCACACCAAAATTTACCAAAGTAATATAATGTCACATTTTCATATGGATTATATAATAAACTCCAACGATCTTATAAGATTTCTTTTTAACATTATGGCCCTGAATGTTTACTAGTTTTTAAGTGGTTTTTGATTTTTAGATTTTGGTTTTTGGATTTTGGTTTTTAAAATTTTGGTTTTTGGTTTTTTGTTATAAATATAAAAGTTAATTTAAAAAAATCAAAAAATCAAAAAAAGAAACATGATTACGTTGAAAACTAAAATTTTCCCCAAAATCCTCAAAATTGTGGTTTTTAGTTTCTCTTTGAAATTTGGAGAAACCACTCAAAAACTAGTTTTCCTAAATTTTAGGGAATCTAAATTTTTAAAATCTTGAATGGTGAAAAAATGGATTTTTCCATAAACAAAAACCAGAAACCACTTAAAAACTAGTAACCATTCAAGACCTATATATACCCGGACGTAGCCCGGATTTTCACCTAGTTATAGTAAAGAGTCTTTACTATAATGTACATTTTCTAAGAATTGACTATATATATAAATCAGTTGAGTGGTATATGATCAGATCTACTATCATGCATAGTTGGTAGTGTGTCAGATGACTCAGCGGGTGCACAAGTAACAGCAAACCAAAAAAACTTTGAAGACTACTTAAGAAATTTCCACAATCTATAAAGGGGTTTTAAAGGAATTTTAAATTTTTAAAATTTTATTAAGTGTTTAAAGATACTTAAAAAATTTAATAATATATTTTCATAATTAGAACTAATTTAAATCTACTCTTTTTAAAATTTTAATATACGTTTAGCCGTTTAGGGTTTAATTAGGAATGTAAAACAACACAGCAAAATGGACTAGTTAGAAAACTATCGCCTATTACACCAATAGGGCAATAAAAATCGGTCATTCAACGAATTGAAAGATATTCCGCTTGCCACAACTTAAAAAGCCACACTTGTCAAATGCAATAGCGACAAAGTGTGTAATGTTTCATAAAAAACGGTAAACGAGCTTTTCCCATTTCATTTTTCTTACTTGCAAAGCAAGAAAGAAAGCAATCAATAAAAGTCTATGTCCCCGCACAAGTTTTCAATAACATTATCATACAAACAACAACAAAAAATCATATCGTGGCAAATATAGAACCGGAACAAAAACCGAAAGCGGTTTTCAGAGTTGTGGCCATGATGCAGATCGCTTGATGACTGGTTTCATGAGTTTGTCTTCTTCCAGAGAGATCATACCAATGTGTGAAGGATCTTCTAGCAACATTTTTGCCACTAAGTAACCTGCGATTGACCAAGTCTGGTATTTCCTTGCCTGTTTTCCAACGTACCTTCCGAGCTTACCGTCGTAATACTCTGGCCAACAGTCTCTGTGAAGACGCGATTCTATGAGGTCAACCGCACGTCTTGCAATCTGCGGTCTCCCTGTCTTAATGCACGCTGCTGTTAGCTGCCACAGCAAAACTGTACATTGAGCAGAGAAACAAAAAGGCGGTCAGAATCTCTATTCGATTTTATCGACAAATTTTTCACTACATGTTCTTTATATAATCTATCCAACATTTCAAAACAAAATATATCAAAGCTTGCCACAAATGTATGTATCAGAAAGAAATGCGGTCATAAGATTTAAAAGTTGAACCAATCTAAAATTCCTCGAAACAAAACTGAAATCAAAATCGAACAAATGTTATGTAAAACTGACTGATAATTATACGTTCATATAAATAATTCAAACCAAAACAAAAGTATAGCTAAAAAACCAGTGGCTACCAATCAAATCCAATAAACAAAAATTTACTAAAGTTACTAAAATCTATCAAAATTTATTTTAAATGTATATTTCTGTTCCTATGCCAGTCTACAACAAATATAAAACCCAAAACACCGAATGCCTAGGCCTAGCGAAAATCTCAGTTAAGCGAGATAAGAAATGTATTATGCAATGAGTCTCCAGGGAAAGAAAATAGACCTGGCCAAGATCCACCGTTGTGGTAGCTCCACCGTGTGTTCTTGGGGTCACAGCCAGTGACTATGCGCCACTCGTGGCCCTCGAGGCATGGATAACAAATCTTGAGAGGCATCTCACCTACAAGCTCCGCCCACCGGTGCTCAAGGAGGTCCATAATGGCCATGGATTGATCTGGAGTGGCCAATGAGGAGAGTATGGAGACACAATTGCCGAGTGCGAACCACCGGAAATCCATATGGGCAGGTCCTACGTTTCCCACAAAGTAGCCACCACGGAGAGGCATGAAGTCGAAAACCCACTCCGGTATAGAATCAGGCATCACATTGAACTTGTTCACTGCCGTGTGCGAGTATTCCTCAGTCTTGAACCTTTAAAAACAAATGTAGTATGAGTTATAGTAATCTTTTGAGGGTTTACATATTATATAAAGCAAATGAAAATAAGTATACCTGTAAATGTCATTGAGGTTCTGGTGATCAAGCCAGAAGTAATTGCGCATATGGAAGCTCAAGGCGTGAAGTCGCTTAACGATCCTCTCAATGCACTCTCTGCCATCTCCATCGGGCTTTAACATCGACAAGGCAGATCTCAGAGCCATAAAGAACAACGCTTGGATCTCAATTGGATACCCATAAACACCCTTCAAAATTCAGGACAAAAAGAAATCAACTTACATAGCCAAACAAAACAAAAAACAACAATCAGTTTCGATCAAATATCCCTTTAGTTACCATTCTTCGATCAATCATGGAACATCCATCAGCACAAAGCAGCGTAGGAAACGTGTCAAACCCTTCAGCTAAGCACAAAGACAGGATCAGTTTCATTCCCTTTTGACACTCTGGTGTCTCCGAAAGAGTCAAATCTCCAGTAGATTTGGTGTAAGCACGAAGAAGGATAATCCACCAAAACCCTGAATCTACAGGAGCCACACGTCCAATGGCGCTTTCACCAAAATCCGCAACAATGTTATCCGTTTCACGAATAGGATCATGAAGCACCTTGAAACTTGCAGGCATCACACCTTCTCCTAACTTGAACCGGTCCACACGTTTCTCCCAACCTTGAAGCTGAAGTGTCTTAAGCAAAAAGTGTTTCACAATATCCGGTTCTCCATTCATCAGAAACGCCAACGCACTCGGCACAAAATCCCTCACAAACACCTACAACAACCACAAAACATTTTGAAACGTTTTGAGATAAAACTTATCCAAAACAATTGCGGATTTGATAGTTACCTGATCATAGTTCAAAACCTCATCAGTAGTATTATCAACCGCGGCAAGAGTACCAACGGGTTGACCACGAAAGAAAACCATTGACCTCCTCAAAGCCTCCCAAGCCTCAGCCATCATAGGATGAGGCTCAAAGGAGTTTCTAGCAGAAGAAAGAGGTGTATCAAGCACCGATCTACCTCGTGGCGAATCGTGAATACCGTCATGTCTACTATAACCAGTCGATAATTCACTCATCGACCTCTCATCAAACGATCTCTTCCTTTCAATCTTCAATCTTGGTTTATCCAAAGCTCGAGTCAAATCAAGATCATCCATCTCAGATAAAGAACAGTGTGATCCCACAGCTCTTAGTCCACATCCTTCCATTACACACTAAACCAAGATCTATTCAAAACAAAAAAGATTAATTATAACTGCTAATCCAAAAAAATTAAAAAAAAAAAAAACTCTTGTGTTGTTGGAACACGCGAAATTAACTTATACTAAATAAATTCATTTTAAGAAAATAAACACATTGTATATAATTTTATTCGAATAAAAATTGTGCTTGAAGCTGAAACAGATCAAGATCTATAACAGAAACAGAGTCAACTTTATAATAAGCTACAGAGACCAGAAAAAATCATTCACGGAGGAGAAAAAACCAGATCTATAATCTACCAAACGAAATCGAAATTAAAAAACAAGAAACAGAAATGAGTTTCTTTGAGAGAGAGAGGAATCAAAACCTCCGGCGTTGAGTAACTGAAAAAGTCGTCGTCGGCGGCGGCAGCGGCGGCGGTGGAGGAGGAGAAAATGATCTCCGACGTGAGATGAGAGGAGAGAAGACGGAGAGATTTATAGGAGAGTAAGAGAGAGGGAAGAAGAAGGAAAAAAAAGAAAAAAAAAAGATTGAGTGAAGAAGCTGATATTTATAATGACGGAGAAACGGAGAAACGGAGAACGTTAACGGAGTTTCAACGGGACTGGTAAAAGAGAAGAGAATTTTAGTTTACCTGTTATAACCGGTCAAAAAGGTAGACTTTGTGAAGTCTACGTGGACTAAACGACGACGTTTTTGGGATTTTTGCTGATTTGGCGTTTGGGTTTTTCTTCTTGAAAACTTGATTTATCGGTTTCCTGTTTTTTTTTGTTTTTTTTTGGAATATAATTTTGACCGATACACCAAACTTTTTTAGTGTTAGGTGGACAGTACATTTACTAGGTATTAATAATAATATATTTACTACGATTTTTGTATTAAATTTTAGAAAATTGACAGCCTCTAAATATATTTATCTCTCCAAGTTGTTAGGGTTTAATCGAGGTCGTCCCAAGTTCCAATGTCTTAAGTACAATATTGGATCCGAATATAGGTTTAATATAGGTTTTGATTAGTATTACGGCTTGAACAATTAGTTTTAATCTCAAAAACATACCAAAAACGTTCATTTCAGTTTTGTATCACTTTTACTTTTATTTTGTATCATTTTTAAGTTTTAACTATTATGATAATGTCTTTTTTGTTAGTCGCTGAAAAACTTACACCGTTTTGTGTCAACAATCAGTGTTTTCTCTATTTTTTTGGTAATACGTAAAGTTTAAAACCGAAATTTTTTCGTGAATCTAAATTAAAATGGATAACGCAAATTTCCGAGATTCGCGGGTTCGAAATCAGTGTTTCAGCTCGTAACTTAGCCTTGAACGCCTAGAAGCAATCCAAAGCATTTTGAGTAGTATTGTATTTATTTTCTGTAGATTGCTTTAATCCCTTTCATGTAATCCCTATAATACTGTCAAAAATCAAAAATGATATAAAATTTAACGTTTTACCAAAAATAAAACAAAAAAATGGATAAAGAGCCTTCCCAAATGGAGAATCGAACTAGATGTCTAAATTCAACTTCATTTTACAAAAAAAAAAAAAAAAAAAAAAAACTGGAATTCAACAATTTTCTCTATTTCTTTTTTTTCAACTAACACATTGAGTTATTTATTATTTTCCAGCTACAAAGAATCAAGAATCAAGAACATGAAAATTCGTAAGTTATTTACGTAATTTTTTCAAATCGATATGTAAATGGGGTGGTTGTAAAAGTGATAATTTGATTTGGTTTTATAAGGAAACGTGGAATTCAATTTATTTACGGTTGAAGAAAATTTGGGTGGATAAAATAATACTAAAGGCATTGGACCTACATATCCGAGCCGGATTTGCTAACTATTTATGGGGAACATATAATCAATGCAGACCAAATATAAAAGTCAATATAATACGAATATGATCGTTAGAAATTGGAAGAAATGGATTTATATTAATATAGTATCGCATTGAGATAGACATCTATACGTGGAATCATCATCATTTGGTATTATATCTTTTCTTAAGGAAAAATGATAATCTTACTATTTGTCAACATTGTAACGTATTGCTAAAGGCAGTAGGAAATATTTATGACAAGAATTTTGGAACATTTAAAAACTATACTAATTTTTATAGTAGCATAAATGTAAAATGCAATTTCAAAACTTCTCGCACTAAAGAATTAAATATCTACCTACTCTAGTTAAAATGTAATTATTATTAATTGACAAATTTTTATTTAAAAATTTTATTATTATAATAATTAGGTAATGTTATGCATAAACAAGAGTAAAGGACAGAGGTACAACAACCAAAAATGGAAACACTTGTCTTTCCAATTCCCATAAATTCTAGCTACGATATTTTACTTTTTTTTTGCAGTGTTCTAAAAAGCGGTCGGCGGTCGCAATTACATATACTTAAATTTATAAGATGACTATTTCGACCATCTAAAATAGCACAAATTTTGTTATCGTGTATTTTTCTAATTTTCATCTACATATACCTAATTTTATAAGTTTTACCTCCATATAAATAGTTATAAACATTCATATGTTGTTTGATATGAATGAAATAAATATATTTTCCTAATTTTTGTTTTCCGATTTAATTTATTTCTTTTTCTAATATATATTTTTACATAATTTTTTTTATAAAATCGTATTTATAATGTTTTATGTTGTAAATGCATAAACCGTCTAAAATCGCCTAGACTCCGGTTAGATGTTCTAGACGTTAGGCGTTGGGACACCGCCCGCTTAACCCTTTCTTGGACATTGCTTTTTGTAATTCAGTTAACACAACGTCAATAAGACCAAATTGGCATATTCTTATCTTTTCTTGATTTTTTTTTAATTTCATTCAATTTTTTTTGTTTATTTTTGGATTTTTTAAATTCGGTTATAGTTTCCAGAATAATAAAATCACCACAAGGGATTTTAAGTTTTTAACATCCACAACAATTACATATGTAATAAATATTATTGCACCTGCTATCAATTATTCAAAAAAAATTCGTAAACTTATCTATTTCCGATCGTTACATCAGCCTCATAAGCTGTCTAATAACATTTATAAACGCAAATACTTGTTTTCGCAAATTGCCACAACCGCAAGCACATTTTGAATGTTTAAAACAATCAAACTGTGATGCGCTCTTGTTAAAGACTTCTGGTGGTGGCTTTGACAAGTGACATTATTAAGTCACTTTACCTAAACTAGCTAGTAAATCTGAAGGGCTTTAAATCCCATCTTTATTGGGAAAAAAAACAACTCTATGTGGATCGGAAAAAGAAACTTATAGTTGAAAGAATTGAATTCATTTTCTATACCATCAATTATAAGTATATAAACATTCAAACAAATTTCACATTTAAACCTGTTTATACAAAAGTTAGTTCCGAATAGAGGCATACTAGGAAAATGTTTTTCAATATTCATATTGAAGATTCACCCACCAAAATTTTTATTACTGTTATCCAACTAGGACTTCACAATTTCTTAATTATGCAATTAAGTGAAAATATATAAAACAGGACTCTTTGTGAAAAGGAAAAAAAAATCACTGAAAATAACAAAATAACATTTAAGAAAATGATAATTGGCTAATGGCTATATTACTGGCGGACCTACGTTCATGAAAGGGGTGGCAGCTGACCTCCCCATTTTTCAAAATTTTAGCTATAGTTATGAGAAAAAAATATATTTAGCCCATCAAATTTTTTATTTTAGTTATCTTTGACCTGGGTGAAAAAAAATCCTGGGTCCGCTAATGGCTATATAGATATGTTGTAGTGGGAAATGATGTAAATTATATAAGGTGGTTAGAATTTAGGGATAACATAATGACATATCGTGGAATAGATGATTTGATTAGCTAAAATAGCTATCTTGTAGAGGAAAATGATATAAATTATAAGGTGGTTAGGATTTAGGAATAACATATCGTAGAAGAAAAGCTACCAAAAAAATGCAATACACGTCGATGAATAAACAATTAGTGTTTAAGCTGTTAACCATATGTTCCTCGTGTTCCTTTTTTAAGATTGACCAAAATATCGAATCATTGAATAATCAAGGCAATCTACTTAACATTTTTGAAGTACAAATTTGCTCAAAGCCAATCGGGTCGGGTATTTAGTGAGATTTTGACCCGATTAGATTTTTTGACCCGACTCACTGGCCAATCACAGCTCTCGGATCCTTTTAAATAAGACTTTCCTAAAAAAAAATCAAGTAATTCGACTAAATATTCGCTTGGTTACATTCCTAATCTACCAAATCCTAACAATGTGTAAATGACCCGCATTAAACGTTACACCGATAGTTATTAGACTTTCCTAATAATGATATTTTCCAAAAAAAAAAACAAGAATTTCGGATTAGAATATCGGATCCCTACTAATGCGACTTTCCAAAACAAAAAAATCCTAACAATTGCTATGATTGATTCCGTATTTATCAACATTTATTACTAAGAATATTTTGGTTTAACATACAGTTACAGGATCTAATTCGTTTCCTCTATTTAAGCAAACGAGTAACTTATAAATCATTTAGCTTTCCTAAAAAAAGGTAAGAATATCAATTCAGTATTCTCTCCACTTTCAATATTTGTCGACTTCTTCTAACTAAAATGATATTATCCTTATTTGTTAACAGTATATACCGATTTCAATATTTTCTTAGATATCCAGACCGTGATGATCAAGATTTCTGATATGCTCTATCCCAAAACCCTAAGACCTGTCAAACCACTATATATACTGACTCATTTCCATTGCATTTCTCCACGCTTTACACCAATACCGTCTCTATCTAGAGCTTGAGAACATAAAAGCTCTTCAAAAAAGGTATGTTTAGTTTACCTTTGTTTCATTTCATACTTGCTTTATGGTTTGCAAAACCCCAAGTAATAGTCAAACATATGTATAAACAGGATTTTGTATTTTGTTAACAGATTCAATGCAATTGGGACGCTAAAGAAAGAACAACTTAGACTTTCAGTTGCAAGTTCTGCGGTAATCTTCACTATACTATCTCAAACAATGATAATTTCATCAAGTTTGGTACATAAAGTTTGTTTTCATCTTTTAAATTAGTGTATCATCAACAAACAAAAAACCATTACTTTTCTCATTTTTGATTTTCAAAAAATAAAACATAACATGCACTTCTTGATTGTATATATTACTCAATTTAACAGCTCAGTAAGTAGAAACGTAAACTAACCTTTTATTGCTCTAAAGAAAGGTTCAAGAAGTATAAGAGGAGGTGTAAGCCGTATATTGAACCTAACAGCTTCCGATGGAATATAACAGTGAACATGTTTCATACTTACTTAGTTGAACCTAAGCTAATTACTTAGTTGTGTAGTAAGCAAGATAATGAATTCTTACCTTTTATTTTGGTTGGTTATAGTACTTCTGTCAAAGAATTCCCAAAGCCTGACCATATTTACCTTATAGGTAATTGTCTGCAAAATTAGAATAAGAGAAGCTATAGTTAGAAGAAAACAGGTAATCAATGTCAATTCCTGTAACAACAGCTGTTTCACAATCGGGAATGGTCACTCATATTAAATCAATCCAAATTCACTACGATTTCATAAACAACCTAAAATTTAACCCATCAATTCATGGTTCATAAGCAACTTACACATTACACAAATAACCATTGGAGATGAGAGAGAGCTCTCTAACAACTTTATTCTCTAAAACAGTTGACCTGATTAGTAATTCGAGACGGATTGGCGTCTTCAAAACCGTCGTTATCATCAACTCAATTATCGACTTTGACATAAAACTGGCTTGGATATGCATCGGACAAAAATTCAACCTTTTTTAAGCTCGATTCTACTACCTAAAACATCACAAAAAGCTCGATATGCCCCGATTAATCTAGGTGAAGTCTCTAACGAGGTAAGACATCGTAACAGAGAATCAAGCTCAACGTAAACATACTTGTAGATAACACGGAGAGTGACGAAATTAAAAGACGTCGGAGTAGAAGCTATAACCGGCGATTTTGGAGTCCTTGACCAGAGGAGAAGGTATATCGAGGAGGCCGTCGGAGAAGAAGATGGAACGATAAATAATTTTAGGGCTTTTAATTTCTAAATGCATTCAAAACCGGAACCGGAAGTTAAACCAAAATTAATAGAATTGGTTCCAAATAAAAACCGGTATAGTCAAAACCAGACCAAAGTCTGATAAATTATTCAGTCCGAATCATAGAACAACGTATTAGCGAACCGGTGTATAAGATATAATTATAAATTGTTTTTATGGATTGGTACAAAAATACACACTAATTTAAAAATATAGATATTGTGGAAACCATTTGAAAGCAAACCTTTAAAAATAACAAAATATTGTTTAATCACAGGACGGGATTATATGATGCGACGGGTTTGGGTCGATATTAATACGGAATAATATACCACGGGTGAAATCCTAGAATTAACAAATCAAAATACAATTACACAATTTTAAACATTAAACAAAAAAATACAGCTTAAAATTTTTATTTTTAGATACAATGCATATGACCCGCAGTGTACAACGAAAATATTATATACGACAAATTAAACAGTTTATAAAAAGAAAAAAATCAAATAATTAACCCGCAAATGGTTAATTTAACTAAAAGTAGATTTTTAAAAAAATTTTACTGGGCTTGGCCCAAGTTTCTTATTTTTCGACAGCCCATTTGTTGAAATTCAAACCAAATTAACCGAATAAACCGAGATTAACCGAAAATAACCAAATTAACCGATTTAACATAGTTTTAACCCGCGGTGTACCGCGGGTCATATCCTAGTGACTCGGTACAAATAAAGACAAAACTAAACCCCCTAAAATGTAATCAACTTTATCAAAATGAAAAGGTAATTATGTTCAATAGCTATGAAAAAATATTAACACTTAAGTCTAGAAATTTTTACCAAAAAAATTAAAAATAATAAATAAAAATAAGTCTAGAAATATGTAATCTCATATATTAGATCGATGACCATTGCCGAGCTCTGCAGTTATGCAGGAGCTCTACCATTTGTTATTTTGACATTTTTTTTTTTTTTTAACTGTAGTGTTTCGATAAGTAATACACATATTTGAGATAAAACATGTATAATCGTAATCATGGAATTTAATATTATTAAAAATAGGGTGTGTTAGTATTTAGAGTAGTTTTAAGTTTTAATTTTAGCAAATAAGGTAGTTCTAAGTTTTTTTTTGGATTTTAGTTAGTTTTAGGGTAGTTTTGTAGGGTCTAAATCTAACAAATGACAAAAATATTTTTCTTTCCAAGTGTGTCAGTCGTCGGTCCAGAGGTAAGAGAAATTGATTTTTTTTGCTGGACACAACAATCTACTCCATAGGGTATAAAACAATGTGTTCCGTAGCGTACATGATTATTTATTTCTCATAGTACTGAACCGTGAAGAAAATAAAACTAGTTGGTTCAGCGTACATTTAGATAAGATATCATGAAGAATCTTTCAAAGGATCCACCTGAAGCAAATAACACTAGTTGGTTCAGTGTACATTTGAGCGAAAATGGTTATGTATAAATAATGAATAAAGTAGTTTACTTAGAGGAATTCGACGGCTTCATTCAGGAGTTAGGTGAATTCCTTATTTACCCTTCACCACTTATCCTGCTGTCGCTTCTTCCTCCCACTTACATGACAACGTTTTCGAAGAACCTCACCATTATGCCTAATTCGTCTCAAGCGGAAGCATCTTTTAAAATTTTATTTTTTTAAAATCCGTGATTTTTTTTTTAAATAATTTTTTGTTTTTCTTCTTTTATATAGGAGCTAGAAGCTAAATTTTGTTTAGGGTTTAGTACAAAAATTTATATGCTGCTAGTAGTAAGTAAAACATTAAATTTCTTTAGAAAAAAACTATGTATATATTGTAATCTAATTTAATCAAATCTAGATGTAAAAATAAAAATAATAATCAGATCTGGATTGTAATAAAATTATTGAAAGAGATAATTAGATATATATATTTTAAAGAATGTGAATGAAGTGAGAAATAAGAAAGAAACTAGAGTGTTTTATATAAGCAAATTTATTTATATTTGAAAGAAACAAAAAAAATATTAAATAAATGAAATCTATTAGCTACAGTCAAAACTACACATTTTCCTCTTCTACAAATAGGCGGTACGGTTTTGAAGTCTTTTTGAAATAACGCATATACCTGCTCCATTCACGTTAATTTTAATAAATTGGCGTTTTTCGAAAAAAAAAAAAAGGAAAAATCGCGTAATTGACCTGCAGATAAAGTTATGAACTGCTTTTAAAATGAGAAACAGTTTTTACCCAGTGGTCCAACTAAAACCGCACTGGATAAAACACTTTTTTTGTTTTTTTCTTTTTCAATTTTTATTAATATACACATAAAAAACAAAAACAAAACTCTCTCTCTCACTCACACTATCTCTCATCACTCTCTCAGATTTGTATTATTTTTAATCTTTTCTTTTGAATAGTTTATTTCTCTAGTTTTAATTTTCTTTTCAATAGTTTTTATACAAACAACAAAATATAAATAACTCATAATATAAATTAAAATATTATAGTTGCTAAAACCGATTGTGAGTTTTAATATTAATTTAAAGTCATTTCTATTTTAAAATTTTCAAATAATTGTTTTATATATAAACTAGATTTATTTAAATTTCACCCAAAATTACTCAATTATTACATTAAATTATTAAAATTTGATGTATACTTTTATGAGTTGATTAGTAAATTTCTTATATATATACACTATAAAGTCAAATCAAAAAAAAATATTAACTATTTTTAAAACTTTTATATGTTTCCCGCAAATTATTTTTTCACCAATTAAATATTATTTTGTACCGCTTATTCTACAAAACTACACTTATCCCGCAAATACATTTTTCCCGCTCGTACCGCAGTTGGACCGTACTTCATTGAAAAACCGCTTTTTTACAAAGCCAAATACGCTGTCACTATTCGAACCCAAAACCATTCATGCGGTTCATAGTTTTATGACACAATTTTGTACCGCACTTCTTTTTATTTATTTATTTTAAATTGAAAATGAGTATGTGCTAGAGTGTGTGAATGGTGACAGTTTTATGAACCGCACCACAAAACGCCGGTTCCGCGTCCTCCATTCAATACCTTAGATAAGATGGAGGTGAGAGGTGAGAGGTGAGAGAAATTATTATTTTAATTGTTTAGTGTTAATGGCAGGGACAACAAAGGGCTTGATTGGTTCTTCCGCTAGCACCCGCCTAGCGGTTGTTAGCGGTCGGTTGCGGTTGCTAGCGGTTGGTACCAATCACAGAAACCGCTCCACACCGCTTCGAACCGCCCGAAATCGCTGGATTTCAAAAGCTCCTTCCCGCAAACGCCGGGCGGTTGCGGTTGGTTTAAAAAAGGAAAAAGACTAAAAAAGGAAAATAAATAAATTAAATATATATCATCATGTCTGATTTATATTCACGTTAATTCTAAAAAAATAATTATTATTTAACTTTAATTTTCTAATATAAATAATTATTTTTGTTTTCAATATAAAAATTTATATGAATAATTATTTATGGTTTTTAATCATTAATCATGTTTAAAAATTTTATACTTTTCATAACTATAGTTTCTGGTGTTTTATAATTTTTTATAATCATATATTAAATTTATTTAGGTAAATTTTGGTTTAACCGCTATCGTACCCGCTGATCAACCAGTCGTAAATCTCCCGCAAACGCACATGTTTTCAACCGCTAAACCAGTCGGTCAAAACGTTAAATAACGCTTGAAACCGCAACCGCCCGCTTCCGCAAACTCCCACAACCGCAACCGCAACTGCTGCGTTTAAACCAGTCAAGCCCAAAGTCTCATAAACAATAAAAACTACCCAAAACTTAAACCATAATTAAAACTACCTATTTTGTTACTTACAAACTAAAAAACTACTGAGATAACGACCAAAGCTCTGCATCAGACGTTCCGGGATTGATCAACACAAAGTATTGTTTGAGGAACAGCGTTGACAGCTCCTAAAAACTATTGACTGAATTTCGGTCCAATCTGGAAACCAATCCAGTGCGGGTCCTTTGAGATGCTCCACGAACAACAAACATAGACCAGCATCTTTCTCCCCTGGCTTAAATCTGGCTCGGGCGACAGCTATCATAAAAGACTTTATGTGCACCTTTGGGTCGGATGTCCCGTTAAAGTACTCGATTTTGAGCTTTACCGGGTCGGAAATTGTGACCTCGGCGATCCTACGCGTGAACGGCGTGTTACGCGATTCTTCCAAGATGTGGTCGATGTTATGGGCCGAGGAGGCCACGCTATGCATCTGCGACTTCACAAACTTCATATCGGCCTCAGCTTTGGCTAGGGAGGCTTTGATAACCTTGATCTCCCGCTCCCTCTCGTACTCTTCGGTCCATCTAACGTTTTCTTCAGCTTATTCGTCGTCGGTGACCTCTATTTGCTCGGTTAAATTGGCTTCCGCTCAAGGGTGCAGGATTTGCTGGTTACTCTGCTGGTATGTCTGGTTTGCCGTGCTTTGTTCCCTTAAGTCTGACGGCTCGGCTTGAATACCACTTCAGACAGGTTCGACTCGGGCTACTGGTCTAGTGTTGTCGATCGGTGTGGCAAAAACTAGTCTCGTCGGGTTGAGACCGGCTGCTATCCTTCGAGGTTGCAACGACCGAGTTCTGAAACGGGTGGTGCTGAGTTGACCTTGGGAGGTGGCAGCTACGATCTGCTGCACCATGGATCTGTTCACCATCTCTTCGTCATCGACTTGTTTTTTAAAGTTGAACCATCATGCCTTTTAGTTCGGCTAAGATCGCGGGGATCGCCAGTTCAGGCTGACCTCCAGTGTTGAGAACTGGGGGATTCTGAGGATTCGGAGGATCCGGGAAACCTCCCCCTTGGTTACCGCCGCCGGCTAGCATCTGATCGTCGCTCGCCATAGTCTCTTCGGTGGTTAAGTTTTGTGTTCTTGGAGTAAGAGAATTCTATAGTATCCCCACAGACGGCGCCAAACTGTGGAAGCCGAAACTTGCACAATCGAAATTTGCCTAAGGTTCGTTTTTAGGGATACGATACGTAAGAATCTCAAAGAACAACAGAATATTTGGTAACCAAAGATGGTGTTATTGATATTAATGGTGAAAAAAAAGTGTTTTGATCGTACAAAGGTTTAGATATTGAAAAGAAAAGTATTTTTGCGGTGATTGCCTTCGAGTTCAGAGCTGTTGCATTATCTGAAATCGAGAGCGTTTTTTTTTGTATTCCCTTTTGCGAAGTCCTTGAGTCGCTTTATATAGAGTTGGTAAACCGCCTTTCCAGCGATATTCTCGGAAGATTTCCTTTTTTGTCGGAGTCGGCTTAGAATATCTTGAATAAGGAAAATTTTCTTATTCTTCAGGGGTTTTGGAAAGATTTTTTGATTTGACACGATCTTCCAAGATTCTTCCCTATCTCTCCGAATATCCCGGAAATGATCCTATTTATTCGGAAATGATCTTTTAAAAATGATACTTTAAGTCTTTGCCTCGGGTGCTCTTGAAGACTTCTCCTCGGGTTTCTTTCTCTCGGCTCGGTGAAGTTACTTGAGAGGCGGCCTCGGGATGATTGATATTATCTTCTCGGGGCAAGGCGACGATAAGTGACCTTGGACGAGTTAGTGGTTTGGACGCGTAATTAGTGACCCGAGGTGAAATCGGTGCTAAACGAGGTGAAGGGAGATGTTTCCCTAGGCGAAGTGGATTATTTTCCGAGGCGAAGTGGACTGTTACCCGAGGCAAAGTGGACTGTTTATTTAGGCATTCATCTTGGCTCGTGCCCATGAAGTTTTGATTTAAGACCCGAGCCGCTCGTGGATTTAGTTCGGTCCTGATCACCAACGAATGTCGACCCGAGCCATCTATTGATTTGGCTCGGCTTCCTTCATTTATTGATATGATCCCAAGGTGTTTAATGGTTGTCAACGTTTGGTTCGGTCTTATGAGGCGGGTGAAATCCGACCCCAACACCATATTAGAAATCTAAGTGTGATGGATAATAAAGTATAAATAACATAAGCTAATCCTCTAATTACTAATTGACTTTTTGAGTTTGAAAATAATGATGGACCTATAGCAATACACAAAGGACATTGGTTAATATATTACCATCGATTTTGAGTTAAAAATCCATAAACCTAAAAATACATTAAAGTTTAATCACATGCCAGCCTGAACCGAGTTAAAATTGGTCACGGTTGAGTCGGTAACTTTTTAATATATTTTATCCCTCAAACAATTTTTATACAAATACACAATCTATTTTTAATAGGTAAAAATCTCAATATTTATGAATACAAAAACTGCAAACAAGCAAAAAAAAGACATCTAAATTGTTTTTTCTTCTGTGAATGGCCATAAGAAAACAAAACTTTCTTATAAATGTAGCATTGGGCCGGGTATCAAGGTTCGTTGATATGTTTGAGTAATTTTGTGGGTGAACACTGAGCAGGTTCCTTTGAAATTTTTTTACGGAAACCGACTATATAGTTAAATCAAAATGCAAATGACAAAATGATTTTCAATATAGTTAAATCATCTGAATCAAAATGCAAATGACAAAATGGTCACACATCGAATTTGCAAGTAGTTTTAAATCTCTATCTTTTACACATATATATAGTAGAGAAAGTTTTCTTTATATAGCCATAGTAAAAAAACTCATATATCTTGTATTTTGTTTTTACAAACTAACTAGTCGGTGGTTAGAACAACAAAACAAAAAAAGTTTTAACTCTCTTTCTTTTTTTTTTTTGTCAAACTTCTTTTTACTTTCTCTATGGTAATCTAATATTTAACCTTTTTCTAGTTTTGTGACAAAGGTGTGAAAATAACAACCTGGCCAAAACGTGTTTCTTGTGGTAGGAACCAAGTATGTTGGGTTGTTGCCCTACGCATAATAATAAGTATACATATTATTTTGTCTTTCCTCTTCTTCTTTTCTTGTCACATTATAGATTATTTTCTTATATCAATATATACACATTATATATCCAATGAAATTAATACTAATTTTTCTTAGAATAAAGCTGCACTACCCACTATCTAAGCATTTATCATATCACGTTTGCCATTGGTCTTATCTCTTACTATTTTATCATCCCGTTTCGAATTTTTTATCGAACAAGCCAACTAAGTATCACGCAGCTTGCTTATTATTAATCGGTCTTACGTACTCGATATATGCATAATTTTAATCATTATATTTCCTATATGTTTATTATAATATTCAAACATTAGAAACAAGTTGGCACATGCTGAGGGTCGTCTTTGTCCATTATAAGACATGATAAATCTCGTTCTGAATCTAGAAAAAAATAAAATGATTAGAGATATTTTTTCCATCCCGGAAACTTAAGAGCATTTTCACAAAAAGAAAACATGTTTATAATCATATTATTAAATATAGACAAAATATTAGTATTAGTCATGACAACCATTGGCACGCATCACCGCATTGAATTTTGTAATTGGCGTGGTATATTTTATATATATGTGATGTAATATGAATGATTGTATATTCATATATCAAAATGGGTTGACAAAAAATTGTATATTCAAAGTGGCGTGAATCGTGCGAATTAATTTTATAATCACAATCACGTGCACCTAATCCACCCGGTCCATCAAATATTATACATAATATAAGTTAGCCTTCTTGAGTAGCCATTTTATGCGAAAATGACCCTAACACGAGTTTATAATATTTTTTCCTTTGTCAAATATGAAATGTAAACTTTAACAAAAGATAAAAATAATATGAAATGTAAACTAATGCGTGTCGACTTATCTTCATTGAATTTTTAAGACAATATATATTATGACAATTTCTTGGCGTTTGCGTCTTTGTTTATTACGCATACGCGAAACAATTCGTTTAAAAAAAAAGAGAGATTTGGCTTATTCTAATTAAAAATGATAAAACTACTAAAACACAATCTGGCCCATTTGCATGGATAAGAATCTGTCGCGAAATAACAATGACTTTTCGAGTGAAGGAATATCAATTCCTTATCTATCGCCGTAACAAATAAACAAAATATTGCCATTAGAAAAATTTCACAAAAAAATCCATTTACAATAACAATTTTTTTTTTTTTCACAAAAAGTGAATCTTCACCGTCCAATCAGCCAAATGGCACCGAAAAATATTCTCATTCGCAAAAAGATTTCTGTATATATTCCTTTTTGAATTGTCAACGAATGGAAATGTCATGTATGTATTTCAAGTCAACTCAAAGAGTAGCTCATGAATTAATGGGCCAAGGCCCAAAATCTAAAACGAGGAGCAAGACCTATTTCGACGAGCAATTTTTGGGATTCGGAGACGCAAGAAAATGTACAAGATATTCCATATATATAAAGATATTCCCATATGTAATGAAACTAAAAGAATCTCAGAAATGTTTACTAAGGAAAATAAAAATTCATAGATCTCTCACTCTTATATACTGATATAGAAAATTTTCCAAAATGTTTAGCATGATACCAACATTTATTTAGAATCTATCATATAGTAAAGATATCCTGCCACGTACATATAACCTTTTATTAACCAAAAAGTAATATTTTCATATATCTAAATCGCCAAAGAAAACAGATACGATACATAGATACATAGAAAGAGGACTAAAATAGGAAACCTTAACGACTTTTATTCATATGGGTCACAAAGGAAGATATAGTAATAGTATCATGCTAAACATATAAAAGAAAAAAAAAACTTTTTTTCACCACCCAATACCCTCCAATTTTTTTTGTTTCTAAGGTTTCTCAAGAACACTAACAAATAACAAAACATCTTAAATCTAAATCGATGGAGTCATCTTCCAATCACATGGTATGCGTACCCTTTTAATAGATTCTAAGATTAGTATATATATTTTATGCTTATTTGAAAGTGTTTATAAATCTTATATATGTTTTTAAGTGCAGGCATGTCTCTTGAAGATAGAATCTCCTATGCCCGGATGGAAGAAATCTTTGGAAAAATTACTCAAGACAATTAATGGTTTCATAATCTATCACTTTCTCGTTAACTTAATTTTATTATTCATGTCTTACTTTATTTTCACTTGTTTTCCTGAATTCATAATGTTTTTTCTTTATATATTCATATGATTTTCATAATTTAACCTATGTGAATCATCAACACTTACAACTTACAAAAACCTATTATTTAAAACTCTTTTTTATATATGTATTATCTGCAGAATATACCATGATTATCGTCTTATCGAACTAATCTTTCATATTATCATATAGCTAAAAATATACTTGTGTAGTCTAGAGATGCTCTACTGTGAACATGTTTCAGTTCTAATCTCTTCGCTGTAACGAACCAATCGTTATTGTTGCTTTGTTAATATTGGACTCTTTTATATAGTTCCACAAAATTTTTGATATGAAATGCAATAATATATTTTCATAATTCTACTCTTTTTTTTTTTTCTACAGATGTGAGTTTTATGATTGACAAGCGAAGCAAAACAGTATATGTATCTGGAAAAATTGATCCACAAATAATACTTGAAAAGATTACAAAAGGAGGCGTAAATGTTGTTATAGTATGGAGCAATAGCGAACGGAATAAGCAGCCGGAGAATCGAAAAGACTATTTGATGGAACAATGTTATGCGTCGGGATACATGAATGCTCCTAATGGTTTCTCAAATCCTCCACCTAATTATTGGATGAATCAACCTCAACCATACATTCAAACTTTTGCTCCTCCACCGCCATATACACGTCAACTCCATCCGCAGCCACCGCCACCACCACCATACGAGTTTCACCAGAAGGAACCAGTGGCTAAGAGTTTTCCGCCTACGCCAGCTCCGCCTAAAAACTTTACTATGGGAGATTTGCAACTAGGATGCAGAATAATGTGAAAACCTACGATGTTGTTGTTGTTTTTAATGTCATATAGTATTTTTTTTTTTTTTTTTTTTTTTGGGCAAAGAATGTCATATAGTATAGGTTTGGATTTGACCAGCAAATCTATTTATTGGTGGGTTTTTAGGAGGCATTACAACTCCATTGAGCTAAACCCGAAGAAAGACCTAATCCGAACAATCATAAATATAAATAACTTGATCTTTTGAGGTTTAGATATCTAAGTTTTCTACTTACTTTCTACTCATTTTTTTTTTTGAGGTTTAGATATTTAAGTTTTCTGGTCATTCATGTTGTCTAAACCGGATTAAAACCAAAACGAATACGAGATTGGTATGAACGGATTATGAATGCTATACTAAACAAATACGTCTACAAACATAACCCTGCACGGGTAATACGTCTACAAACAAATATGTCTACAAAAAAATATTAATACAAAAATATGTCGGACCTTAAAGTCACAATACCTTTTTTCGAGACGGGTACGAGTCAGTTAACAGATTGAATACGGGCAACATGTATCAGTTCATACCCCTAAATAGTAAATTCTTCAGTAAAACCTCTATAAATTAATACTCGGTAAATTAATAACCTCTATAGCTTAATAAATTTTTCCGGTCTCGAGTTGGGACTAGTGTAAAAAATGATACAAATCGATAAAATAATATGATAATAATTTTTTTGAAAATCGTATGTAAATATATGGTTCCATCAATATCATAAATAATAATTATATAAACTTATCATATATATATATATACAACTTAATATATATATATATATATAACTATTATATGTAGAAAAATTTAGTGCAATATGACTCTAATATTGTTTATTTTTTTAAAAATTTGTATTAATTCTTGTTATAGTTCATTTTTAATATTTTTACTACATTGAAATTTTTTTTGCTGTTGGTCCAATGTTCTTTTCAAATTTCGTATGAGAAGAAGGTTAACAAGAAGAATGAATAGGAGGAGGATAATTGCCATTTTTATGCTAACATTTTTCTAAACTTTAGAAAGATATAGATTATTAAAAAACACTGCTTTTCAGATAGATTTTTTGTAAGAAATTATAAAATTAGTAAAATCTCTCTATAAATTGATATTAATTTATCGATAAACTAATATTTTTTACAAATTAATAAAAAATTTCGGTCCCAACATTTATTAATTTATAGAGATTTTACTGTATATCTATACTATTAATTGGGAATCACTCAAAATTAAATAACCTTATAAAAGGTAAAATATTACATATGATGCCATTGAGATTTTTAAATTTAAAGAAGGAGAAAAAATAGCAACCATATTAGTGATATTAATAACAATTATATTAATTCCAAGATTTTGCAAATATTGCAACCATAAATTTTGGATATATTAATAAACTCATATCCAATCATTAATTTATTATCATTACAGAAACAACCATTTATAGAAATTAATAATCATCATAATATGGTTAAAAAAATAAAAATTTGTTTTTATTTGAATCCAATAATAATTTTTATATAAAATCCTATATTATTAAAATTCTTATAAAATAAACTAAGCAAATCATACCATAAAATTACCTAATAAATATCACTAAAAGTTTTCAATCTTTCCAAATCTCGATTTTTCTAAATCTTACTACAAATAATAACAAAAACTATATATATGACCTTAAAATATATAAAATCGA
This sequence comes from Arabidopsis arenosa, assembly GCA_905216605.1. Classification (NCBI taxonomy): domain Eukaryota; kingdom Viridiplantae; phylum Streptophyta; class Magnoliopsida; order Brassicales; family Brassicaceae; genus Arabidopsis; species Arabidopsis arenosa. The sequence continues at coordinate 15,257,165 of LR999451.1, forward strand.
AAAATCTAATCTATTGCCTAAAAGTCAAGATTTAGGGAAAAAGTAAGTTATTAATAGTTTGAGAAAAATCTTGGAAGTTCAAACTTAATCGGCAAGATAATTAATTCTAACTGATTTAATTAGTTTGAATTAATTGAATTAATTTAGGAAAATATATTATTGGATTTGTTATTTTCAAAAAATTTTAAGAGCATTGTTTAAAATTAAATAATGATTTGAAATTTAACGAAAGTCATATTCTATATTCTATTAATATGATTTTAATACTAAAATTGATTTCTTAATATATCTTTAAACCAATATATTGATGATAGAAAAAAAAAGAAAGAAATATAAATATGTTGTCATTAATTTCAAAGATAAGAAATATTTAAAAAAGAATATTTAAACAAGAGATTTGACTTAAAATTTGAAATAAGAATAAATAATCAATTAAGATATTAAATCATTTTCTAAAATTCAAAATAGGTAAACCTAATTTTTCTCATTAACTTCATCTCTCCCTATAAATATATAAAATTTGACTCACAAATATTCATTAGCCCACAATTCCAAATGTAAGTTGTAACTAATTAAATTTTGTTCTCTGTTTATAAATTTGAATTTTGGATACATTTCTTTTAATTGTGTGATGATAATTACAAATAGAACATTGTACTCTCATTTCCGTTATGTTTCTACAACTTATAAATTAACTACATAGGTTTGTCGAGCCATGGCTTAGCTTCTACTGAGTTGGGGCAAAAGACAGTCACACTCAGTTTATGAATATGATCCAACAATATCAGGGGAGAATATAAGCAAATAGATTTTTTATAAGCTCTTGATTCCACTTTTGTAATGGGTGAGTTATATAGAAAAGAAACCAAATATTTTAATTGAGTTAGTACAGATGCTAATGAACTTTGATCTTTCCTACAGAGTGCTCATATTTTATACATTTGACATACGCAAACAAAATACTAAAAAAGTGATAAAAATATTTCATATGTCTAAGTTTGAACTTATAAGATAATCCAAACAGAAAATATCATGTTACTACAGTTTGAAAAGAGATAATTAAAACAAATAGAATAATAGTTGGATTAGTATTTGATGTTTTTATTATTTTCTGTGTTTGAGTCTTTACAACCATGAAGCTTTTTTTTTTTGGTTTTTTTTTTTTGACAGCCAATGAAGCTTTTTCAACTAGAGAAAACAAAACATTTTTTATAGACCGCGGGTGAATAAGGTTTTTATGTAGTGTTCTATAAGTATGAATTAGAAAATTTATTTCGTGAGTTTGTCAAATTATGAATATTATACCAAATAAATAAGTGTTCAAATATAACTCGCACCAACGTTTTAAACAATTAGAGAATGTTTAACAAAAAAAAAATTGGATAGATCCTATTTATTTTGTAAAAATTAAATCCCGAAAGGAAAAGTAAGGAAAATACGGGTATTCCATCTAAATCTCTTACCCATTCTCTTCTCTGTGGAAATAAATTAAACATTCTCATATTGGTAATTGTTTTAAAGGAAACAGTTATGTGACGAGAAATTTTAAGATAGGCAACAAGACGGGACGTGACGACACTACTTTCTCTCATTGTCTTATCTACAGTTAAACCTCTATAAATTAATACTCTATAAATTAATAATCTCTCTAAATTAATAAATTCTTCCGGTCCCGAATTGGGACCAGTGTAAAATATGATATAAATCGATAAATTAATAAGATAATAATTTTTTTGAAAATCCTATGTAAACATATGGTCCCATCTATAACATAAATTAATAATTGTATAAACTTATCAATATATATATATATATATATGTATATTTAACTTAATATATATAATATTAATTTATATATGTCATATATGAATTTCTATGATATATATTTAAAATATTATATGTAAAAGTTTAAAGAAATATGACTCTATTATTCGAAATAAGTTTGTGTTGTTTTTTAAACTTAATAATTAATTTTCTACTTGTAATTAGTTTTTAAAAGATATTGCTTAAAGGAAAAATTTATTTTTAGATATAAATTTTTTAAGAAATTACAAAATTAATAAAATCTCTCTATAAATTAATAATTATTAATTTATCGATAAATTAATATCTCTCTAAATTAATAAAATTTTCTGGTCCCAACATTATTAATTTATAGAGGTTTTACTATATATTGAATTAAATTTTATTAAAAAATATTGTTTAAAATATGAAATCCCGCACGTACGTGCGGGTCAGGTTCTAGTACAAAAATAAAAACACAAACAAAACCCCACACGAATTTGAGGGGCCAAATCTAGTCAAACTTAATCCAGAATAGTACTTTGATCTTAATTTACATTCCTAGTAAAAAAAAATGTTTATTTTTATCAATATGGGAAATTTGGCGAAAAAACCTCAGTTTGTGGATCATAAACAAAGATTTATGTGTTAGTAAGGATCTTTTTATAATTACAAAGAAAATAATCTAAACTAGATTTTAAGATTCTCAAGTAACGTAAGACTCATCAGAAACTAGTTAGTCTAGTATCAGAAACCTTTTTAAGTTTGGTCTGAAAAATCAGATCGAGATGCGTTCGTTAGGGTTAATACTCTGTTGGATCTCGTTTCTTACGTTATCAATCTCAATCTCTGCATCGTCTGATGATCAATTCACCGTCGACGGAACAGTTTTAGAACTGACCGATTCGAATTTTGACTCGGCGATTTCAACTTTCGATTGCATCTTTGTTGATTTCTATGCTCCTTGGTGTGGTCACTGCAAGCGTCTCAATCCCGAGGTCTTTTCAATTTTAAGCTCGCTATATAGTACGATCTTGATTTGTTTGTTTTGCAAATTACTTAGTCGAATTTAGGTTAACAATTTCAGTTTTATGGCATCGAATTTATACCCTAATTGTGTAGCTTTTGTTTAGTTGTGTGTTAACTATGTTCGGTTTCAATGGGGCTTTGTTATTGAGATGGTTCAGTTGTTTTCTTCTTGTTGGTTTGGTTGCAGTTAGACGCAGCTGCTCCAATTCTTGCTAAATTGAAGCAGCCTATCGTTATTGCGAAGCTGAATGCGGATAAGTATTCCCGACTCGCACGGAAGATCGAGATCGAGTATGTGTCTGCCTACTTATGGTCTTCTATTTTGAAGTTTTAAGTCTGTTTTATAGTGCTGCAATGACCTTAGCTAATTGAATTATTCAGGAGTCCAAAAAGTTTCGATTTTTCGATGTTTTACCTTAAGCTTGGCTATATATTGGTTTTGTTGTATGTTTTAGTGTTATTCTGTCTTTCTTTTGTGCAGTGCATTCCCGACTCTCATGCTCTATAACCATGGAGTTCCAATGGAGTACTATGGACCGAGGAAAGCCGATTTGCTTGTTCGTTACTTGAAGAAGTTTGTTGCTCCAGATGTTGCGGTTCTTGAGTCAGACTCAGCTGTCAAGGAGTTTGTTGAAGATGCTGGGACTTTCTTCCCTGTGTTTATCGGGTTTGGTTTGAATGAATCGTTGATATCAGGCTTAGGTGGGAAGTATAAGAAGAAGGCATGGTTTGCTGTTGCAAAGGATGTTTCAGAGGATACAATGGTTTCTTATGATTTTGATAAGGCTCCTGCATTGGTAGCCAAACATCCAACTTACAATGAGCATAGCGTCTTTTACGGGCCATTCGAAGGTCAGTGAGGTCATTTGCCATGTAAATTAGTGATGAGAACTTTCTATAGTAGATAGAGTGACAAGCTTCACCATGTGATTTTGTTTGCAGATGGATTCTTGGAGGAATTTGTGAAACAGAGTTTCCTTCCTCTGATTCTACCTATAAACCAGGACACTCTGAAGTTGCTGAAGGACGATGAGAGAAAGATTGTCTTGACAATCGTGGAAGATGAAACTCACGAAAGCTTGGATAAACTAAGCAAAGCACTGAGAGCAGCTGCTCATGCGAACCGCGACCTTGTTTTTGGCTACGTCGGTGTGAAGCAGTTTGAAGAGTTTGTAGACTCGTTTCATGTAGACAAGAAGACAAATCTGCCTAAGATTGTTGTGTGGGATGGAGATGAAGAGTATGATCAGGTAAAAAAACTTGTTTAACCAGTATAATGACAAGTAGATAAGATTTTCAAATTGTTACAAATATCTAAAATCGCATCAAATTCTTGGTATTGACATACTATATGCAGGTTACCGGCATAGAGACCATTAGCCAAGAGGAAGATCATTTGACTCAAGTGTCTCGGTTTCTAGAGGGATATAGAGAAGGAAGAACAGAGAAGAAGAAAATCAACGGACCATCGTTCATGGGATTTATCAACTCAATGGTCGGGATTAGGTCAGTGTACATCATTGTGTTCTTGGTTGCTGTCATTATGATGCTACGGAGCCTCGGTCAAGTGGAGGAGCCTGCTGGAGTCAGGACCACCACAGCAGCCCATGAAAGAGTTGATCAGACCACCAGTGTCCCTGAAGGTGAAACCAGTGAGCATAAGCTTAGTGACAAAAAAGAGGACTAGTTTTACTTCATTTGAATGTGGTATGTTTTTTTTCCTTTACACTTGAAGCTAACTTATATAGTTCATGATTATCTATCTTCTTTATGGCTAGTCTTTTTGTTTTTGTTTTCAGAGAATTTTTATGTTTCACGGTATCTAAACCGATGATTGTTCCATTTTATTTATGAATCCTTTTGGCTCTCAATTGCATATCTTTGGGATCTAATGAGGTACTTACAGATTTACTCTGACAACTATTGGTAGATCATAAAACGATTGTAGTGAAGTAATAGAGTTCGGGCTAGGAGTAATCAGAGGTGTTGTTTCCGACGCTGGTGGAACATCATTTCCTGTTCTTGGATTGCGTTTACAAACCGGACAAAAGGATCTACAATGTCCGAGCCAAGAATCGATACACACCGCATGAAATTCTGCCTCGAGTAAAAAAAAAAAGGTTAACAAAACCAGTTTAAAGAAGCTTATGAAAAGATTATTAATCAACTCTAAGTTGAACAACAAAATAGAACTTACTGTGTTTGCAAGGTAGTATCTTGAGTCTTTCACCAACGAAATAATCATCAATACATATAGCACAAGTAACCGAAGTTGAACCTTCTTCAAGAACACCGGTATATACTTCTGTCGGCAGGCTCTGCAATAAGTTTCTTGGCATACGAGAAAGTCCTTGGCCACCATGATGTAAATCCCTCACACGCTGTCTAATTCGATGCCTACGGACAGAGAAATAAGTGGCTAGGACAGCAGAAATGGCGAGTAAAGATATGAAAGTGATAGCCATGAATGACCAAGATGTAACCCCGAATCCCGGGATGAGCAAAAGCTCCATCTCAGCTCGACCGGCATACCCTTTAAGTACCTCCCCTGCTGTTCTTGTAACAAGCACGCCATGTATATGGACCCCGGATGAATTTCCTGCCACTATGATTTTGGTCAAGATTATAACAACCATTGATTAAAGATGTTTAAATACTTACATAAACATTGAAAACTTATTAACTTACTACGTACTAAGAGCTCCTCATATCTATCGTTATAGACAATCGCAGCTTTGTATCCAGCTTTCTGCGCCTTTCTAACTTTTTCCTCAAAACTACAGCCACCACGGACGATCAATACATAAGAGGGCCTAAACTTCGATCCTTTTTCCGCCATGTTGGTTAAATCCGAGCACGCATCAAGAGGCTCTGCAGCGTATAACATTCCATATTCCCCCGATCTTCTAATAGCTGGAGCTGAAAACATCTCACTACGATTTTTTTATTTGTTCAAAATGTTGTCTAGTCTACATACAATTCTTAAGAAAAATAAATAATAGTGTTTTACTGATCGTTCCAAAAATATAGAGGTCTGGTCACTTATTAGTAGTCAGTATATAATTCTATTGCAAGTCATATATATTCCCAAGTCCCAACCAATAAGCTAATCTAAGGCTTATATTTTTCCAGTGATCAAAACAACAATCAAAAAACGATATATTAGTAAACTAAATCAATGAAACAATAATAATATAAGTATATAAAACTGAGAAAACTTACTGAAAGTTGCTTCAACATCATCAAAGGAGAGAATTGTGTTTTTCCCGATCAACTTTACTTTCGCCGAAGCAAGCTGAGAAATCACCAACAGAGACAGGATTGTAATGCAACTACCGTTCATGATGCTTTCCCTCAGTTTTAATCGAATCGAAGCACCTAGTTCGAATAAAATACCGACCAAAACAACATGCTAAACCAAACCCCAAGAAAAGAAGAATTGGTCGAGAGAAGAAGGAAATACTTCGACTTGCACTAGAGAAGGCAAGACCTGGACATAAGTGTCTCTTGGATATATTCTTGCAGAAGAAATCATTTCTTTATTCAGAGTGCGTTTCACAAACATGTGTTTTAAATCAAAATCCAGAACATATTAGTATTTTAACTTTTATATCTATTAGGTTCAACTCCATGCTTTCCGCGAGGACCTTTCACTTTGGACACTAACGTAAAATTTGGAAAATTGTTAAAAATTTCCATTTTTCAATACTATTTTTCAAAAATGCTTCCTCTAAAATGTTATCAGAAATACCTCTAATATTCGGAAATCTACCAAAATATGTGTCTAACCTTATAAAATTATATACAAACTATTTTTATACGTGTGTAAAATTTTATAAATATCTTGTAAAACTTTATAAACATTTTGTAAAATCTTAAAACTTTATAAGTATGTAGATCGAATCTCCAAGTAGTATTTACTATTCAGAAGTACCTTATAAACTTTTCAGATTTAATGAATGTATTTTTGAAAATAGACAACTTAAAGAGGCACACCAAAAGACCAAAAGGGGTATTTTTAAAATTTTTTAAAAGTAATCTTTAATCAGAGATTTCAAATAATTAAGCACAAAATTTTCTATATAATTTTTTAGTCACATATTTAAAATTTCTTTAAAAACAGTATTGCAATAGACTTAACAACATGCCTTACAACTATTTCTGGTAATTTAAAATTTTAAATTGCAAAGCTGATTGTGTTTTTTTTTTCTTTTCAAAGTAAGCTGATTGTGTTTGGCATGTAGTTTAAGAGGAAAGTTATGTGATATAGAGAAGGAAGAACAGAGAAGAAGAAAATCAATGTACCATCTTTGATGGGATTTATCAACTCAATGATAGGGATTAGGTCAGTGTTCATCATTAATGATGTTACGGAGCCTCGGTCAAGTAGAGGAGCCTGGAGTCAGGACCGCCACAGCAGCCCGTGAAAGAGTTGATCAGACCACTAGTTTTTTTGCTACACTTGAAAGTGGTATGTTTTTTTTTCTTTTACACTTGAAGCTAACTTATATAGTTCATGGTTATCTATCTTCTTTCTGGTTAGTCTTTTTGGTTTTTTTCAGAGCTTTTTTATGTTTCACCCTATCTAAACCGAAAATTATTCCATTTTAACTATGAATTCTTTTTTAGCTCTCTAATTGCCATTAGATTAGTTCTTGTTGCCAGATTGCGTATAATGATCAAATAGTATATACACAAGTAAAAGAGTTAACTCAATTGTTAGCTGATTTACAAGACACACCACAAATGTGTACTTTCCAAACCACACAGCTAAAGAATGAGAGCCGTTCCTAGGGTTGTCTGGACCAGAAGCGATGTTTTAAAAAAGGCCTTAATTCAAATACAAAAAATGCTTTAAAGTAATAGCCAACATAGTCCAAATAAATAGAACAAGAGTAAAAACCAGAATACTAATTCTAAAACGCAACTTTTCTTCCCTTTTGTGCTACGAAATCACTAACCAATAAAGAAGAAGAAAAAAAACTTAAATGTGAGAAGTGGCAGGGCCAAACTTTGTATTTACAACCTGGTTACACTGTGGTATCAAAGTGCAGCCGCGAGGACCACTGGTGGGAGTTTAGTTTAACAGCCTGGAAGAGAGCAAAAAGAGAGAAAGACCTGACCGACTCACTTTGGTGATTGGTGAAGCAAGTGCTTCCAGGGCTTGGCCTGTATGTATATCTTTGGGAAAAGGCGTTCTTGAGATCTAATGAGCTATTTACATGTATACTCTGACAGATATTGGTAGATCATAAATTGATTGTAGTGAAGTTATAGAGTTCAAGCTAGGAGAAAGCAGAGGTGTTGTTTCTGACGCAGGTGGAACACCATTTCCTGTTCTTGGATTGTGTTTACAAACCGGACAAAAGGATCTCCAATGTCCGAGCCAAAAATCGATACACACCACATGAAATTCTGCCCCGAGTAAAACAAAACCAATTTCAGAAGCTTATGCAAGATAATTAATCAACTCTTAGTTAAACAGAACAAATTGGAACTTACTGTGTTTGCAAGGTAAAATCCTGAGTTTTTCACCGACGCAATAATCATTGATGCATATAGCACAAGTAACCGAAGTTGAACCTTCTTCAAGAACACCGGTATATACTTCAGTCGGCATGCTTTGCAACAATTTTCGAGGCATACGAGAAAGTCCTTGGCCACCATGCGGTAAATCCCTCACACGCCGTCTAATTCGATGCCTATGGACAACAAAACAAGTGGCTAGAACAGCAGACATGGCGAGTAAAGATATGAAAGTGATACCCATGATAGACCACGATGAAATCCCGAATCCCGGGATGAGCAAAAGCTCCATCTCGGCTTGACCCGCATACCCTTTAAGTACCTCCCCTGATGCTCTTGTAACAAGCAAGCCATGTATATGCACACCAGATGAATTTCCTGCCACTATCATTTTGATTTTTTTAAGATTATAACAACCATTGATTTAATACTCACATGAACATTGAGAACTTACTAGGTACTAAGAGCTCATCATATCCATCGTTATAAACAATAACAGCTTTGTATCCAGCTTTCTGCGCCTTTCTAACTTTTTCCTCAAAACTACAGCCACCACGGACAATCAATATATAAGAGGACCTAAACTTTGATCCTTTTTCCGCCATGTTGTTTAAATCCGAGCACGCATCAAGAGGCTCTGCAGCATACAACAATCCGCGTTCCCCCGATCTTCTAACAATTGGAGCTGAAAACATCTCAATACGATATTTTTTTAAAAAATGTTGTATAGTGTACATACAATTTCTTAAGAAAAAACTAAATAGTATGTTACTGATCACTCCAAAAATATAGAGCGGTCTGGTCACTATTCAGTAGTCAGTACATAATCTCCAACCAATAAGCCGTGTAATAGTAGTAACTCCGCAACAACCGAAAAACGATTAATAAGTAAACTAAATCAATGAAACAATAAGTATAAATAACTGAGAAAACTTACTGAAAGTTGCTTCGACATCATCAAATGAGAGAATTGTGTTTCTCCCGATCAACACTACTTTCGCCGAAGCCAGCTGAGAAATTACCAATAGAGACATGGTTGTAATCCAACTACAATTCATGATGCTTTGCCTAAGTTAATCAAATCGAAGCTCCTAGTACGAATAAAATACCGAACAAAACAAAATGCCAAACTAAACCCCAAGAAAAGCAGGATAGGTCGAGAGAAGAAGTTTCTAAAGTTATAAGAGATTTGATGGATTATGGAAGGAAATACTTCTACTTGCATTAGAGAAAGCAAGACCAGGACGTAAGTGTATCTTGCCAATTGTGTTTTCTAATCAAATTCCAAAACATAGATGTTAGTATTTTTACTTTTATATTTACTAGGGTCCCCATGCATAACAAGGACCTTTCACTTTCGACACTAGATAAAATTTTATCAAAGTAATCTTTAATTAGATATCTCAAATAATTAAGCACCAAATTTTCTATAAAAGTTTTGTAGTCACATATTTAAAATTCTTTCTTTAATTGTTCATAAAGAGTATTGCAATAGACTTAACAACATCATTTCACAATTATTTCTGGTAATTTACAAGGAAAAGCGGATTGTTTGGTATGTAATTTTAGACTACGTCCCCACGATTTCATGTATGTAGAATTTGTATTGCCGGTTAAATTACGGAATAATTTTTATTTATCAAATTCTTTTGACAAAAAAACCTACCCTACATTTAAAATAACAAAAATCGTTATCAAACTATGGTAATAATTATTAATTAATTATGGCGTTTGAAAGATTCACCTACAAACATTTGAGGAGGTAGAGAAAGCGAGATATAGAGAGAGGAGAAAAACATTTAAATAGTAATTAAGACATGAAAATACTGTTCACCTAGAAAATTTAAAGAGATAGAGAAAGAGAGAGAGAAATTTTTTTATGTATTATGTTGCGAAAAAACATTGTAATAGTACTTTTTCTGCTTAACTGGAGATGGTAAAGGACGTACCGCCCCGTGAGTCAGTTGAGTCAGAGGTTATAAACACTACATGGTATCGATGTTTCATTGACGGCTCTTGGAAAGACAGTGACAACTACTCGGGTTTAGGATGGTTCTGTACACTACAAGGTGAGATGAACCAACCATGGGCGCTGCCAACCTCCGACGAAGTCTCACATGTCTACACACAGAAGTGGAAGCATTAGTTTGGGCCATGAGATGTATGATTGGCCAAGACAAACGCGAAGTAAGTTTCTATACAGACTGCTCAGACCTGGTGAAGATGGTGTCTTCCCCGACGGAGTGACCAGCTTTTTCTACCTATCTAGAGGCTATTCAGAGCGACAAGGATGAGTTTGATTTTTTCTCTTTATCTTTGATTTCTCGACGTGCAAATTCATAAACGGATAATCTGGCACGAAATGTTCGTACCCAACCGCATCTAATTACCTATGTAAACAATATCCCCCAAAATTGGCTTGTATAAGCTAATCTAATAAAGTTGTTGAGTACTCTTTCTGCATTATTATAAGTGATATTTAATTTAAGGTTTCGACATACAAATTAAGAAAAAACCAAATATTTATTTAATTGATTTTTTTTACATAAAATCATCATTAAGTAAACTGAATTCAACCAATAAGAAAACATGATGTAAAATATAATTGGTCAAAAATTTTTAAAACATTTAATTTTTGCATAAAAAATTGAAAACATCACTTATAATAAAAAAAAGAATATCCTTAAAACATCACTTAAAATGATACAGAGGGAGTAGTAATTAAGACAGAAGAATAAATTACCGATTAAAACAACTTATAGAAGAAATTATTTCTTTAGCTACTTAATATAATACCTTGCGCATCTCATTTTTGACACTATATTGAAGTAATCATTAATTAGAAATCTCAAACAATTATATAATTTGCTATAAGGTATTTTTAATCTCATGTTTATTTTTTTAATCAACACTTTAATATTAAAATAAAATTTTGATTGGTTTTCCAATTAAAAAAATAAACGTTTACAAATGAAGCATCGGCAAATCTTAATTGAGAAATCCTTACTAAACCGCCAACATTTAAATTGAGAGAAGAAGAAAAAAAGAAGTTAGATTGGAAAAAGCGGACTATTGCAGAATTAATTTCATTTGAGTAGTTTGTTTTAAAAGTCTGATAGTTTGTCATGCGATCGAGACTAGTCAATATTGACCATATAGTAGCGTTTTCATCTTTGAATAAAAAGGTGACCGATTATTTATTTGGTACTTTACACTGAATAGAATTAGGCATGTCAATCGGGCTAGCCCGGTCCGGTCTGGCCCGAAGCCCGCAAAACCCGCATATGTTGGAGTCCGGCCCGTAAAAATTCCGAACCTATATTTTGAAGCCCGGCCCGGCCCTAACAGGGCTACAGGGCTTTTACGGGCTTTTCTTTCGAGAAAAATAAACCCTTCTAATTTATAATATCTCTTGAAAAAAAAAGAATCTATGTATAAAACGAGTTAAACGAAACTTAAATAACCCACTAAAGCCGTAGAAAAAGAATGATAATAACAATTGTTGTTATTATTGAATACTCTACGACGATCGAAGACACCTTTTCAAATTTTCATCGTTTTGGCCGGCGTCGGTCTCTCCGGCGTCGGTCACCGTCGTTTTCTATTATTTCCTTTCTCAAATTCTTGCAAGTTTCTAATTTTATTAGTATATCATGGCAAATCGAAGGTTTCCAATGTATGGTCTTTGCCACATTAAGACGGTGGTGATCAAGGTTTTCCATCCAACGTCCCCAAATCAGATTCTGATCTCGCTTTTGTTTCAATTTTTGATTTGGTTGGCCTATCAGTTCAAACTGTCTCCACTGATGGTTTTGACAGATTCATTCCAACGCTGTCTCTCGTCCTGTATTATGTCGATTCGTTTGAATCATAGTGTATTTCCTTATATAAAGTTTGTTTCCGGTGGTCTCTCTCGACTCCGGCGTCATCTCACTTCTAAATACTCACTTCTATAGATACAAAAACAGATTGATAGACAAATTAAGAATATATGGTGATGGAGGCAAATTAAGAATTATAAACGGCGATGGACATAAAATAGAGTTGTTGTCGAAGAAGGTCGACCCGATATCGGAGGAGATAAAGAAGGTGGAGAAATAAGAGCAGTTGGGGAAAGAGAGGAAGATCCGGCAACGGTGGTGTTGCTGTTGATGACGGTAGTTCAAGTTTGGTGGCGGTGGCGATAAATATTGATGAAAGTGGTGGGTCGGAATTAGCGAGATTTAGTATTGATGGTGATGATGATTGTGATAGTTGTGAGATTTAGTTGTGGTGGTGGCCTGGTGAGTCGGAGTAGTGAGACTCGGTAGTGATGCCCAACGAAGGAGAAGATGTGGAAAAAGAAAAAAATATGGTAGTGAAGAAATCCAACGCGAGGGAGAGAAAGAAAAAGAAAGAGGAGATCGAGCAAAAATAAGAGAAATCTAATGAGAGAAAAAGAGAGATTTGAGACTTCTCGCCGGCGAGAAAAAAAAAAAAACAACGAAGAACTCATGAGTAATATGGACCAAAAATTGACAAAAACCATATTTAGTTAATATTATTTTCTTAATTCTTTTTTAGTCTTAGGTTATTTAGTGCATATTCCCTAATTCCTTATGAATTTGTCTTTTTGTTTTGAGAATTTTCCATATTATCAAGTAGATGTGGATATAAACTATCTCATATTGTCACAGTTTTGTTTCCATCTTACCCACATTGAAAAAAGAAATTGTTATACACTCTTCCGATGGATGTAGATAATTTATTGAAATTCAATAATAAACATATGAACATTTATTAAATATTATATTGTAACATATAATAAACAAAACTACAAATAATATTTTATATTGCACATTATGCATAACTAATCTATATTTAAAAAAATAATTAAAAATGACAATTTTGACCAATAACCCGTGCAACGCACGGGTCCATATCTAGTATTATATAAAACATACTTTGGAAGAAACGTTTTTGAATTTAAACTAGCTTCATAAGGGATTCACAAAAGACCTTTACAAATATCAGAACCGCTTCGATTTGAGCTAAGCAGAGAACTTTAACAAAAACCTAGAATCAAAGATCAAAAGAGAAGAGAATTCAAGAGAAGAGAGCCCAATTCGTAAATTATCAATCTCACAAGAACAAACCTGAGGCCGTCGATGCCATCGATGTTTAAGCTTGATGAACAGAGGAGCTTGATGAACAGAGGAAGCTCGATGAAGAGAGGAAGCTCGTCGGGGAATAAGCTGGAAATCGCCGACAGATCGAAACCGCCGAGAGAAGAAGAAATTGTCGAGTCGTGTATAAGCATTTAGGGTTAGGTTTTTGTGAGTTCTCAAACATATTGAGGGTATTTTTTGTCATTTTCTACGTAAATCGCAATTTAGCGCTGAATTAAAATAGCGTCCAAAATTTTTAGCCGTAACTACTTGTGTTTGCCGCAACGTTATGCCGCAGCTACCTGTGTTAACCAAACGAACAACTTCATCTATGCCTGCCGCAAGCTACCTGCGGCGACGAAACAAACAGCCTAATTGTCTCATGCTAAATATTTTTCTAGATCCGCCGCTGATTGCACCATTCTAACCTTAGTGCGCCTAAATTCGATTCCAATTAGGAACAAAATCGATTTGCTTGTACCACTTAGACTTATGTTCATATGCTTAATTCGTGGTGAGTTTACAAGAAACTCCTGCCAAGGGTCTTGTTCACCTTGGGGGTAGTCGACGATCAGAGCAGTGCGTACAATGTTATCAATAAAGCATTTTCAAGGTCCCTAGCTCCCTATGTTAAATTTAAGAGCCCTAAATTCCAAAAAAAAAATGTCAGTGAGAAGCAAAAACAAAATGGGCTTTCGTTGACCACTATTATATAAAAAAAAGAGAATAATGGGCCTATTTTGGGCCTTTTTCTAAAGACTAATTGAGTTCTCGAAAGTTCGCCGGAGACAATTTCGGATTCCTCCGTCTTTCTCCAGAAGCTTTGAATTCTCACGACGAAGCAGAGAGAACACTACTTCCTCTAGAATTCAGATCAATTTCACGACTGATACACAACGATGGAGCAATCAGCTGCTCCACAACCTCTGCCAATGCCGTTACCTTATCTTCCAAGCTCCGTTCAAGCTTCGAGAGACGATCTTCAATGTATCGGAACTATGGAGATCGTCCGACCAAAACCAGTCGGTTTTCTCTGCGGCTCCATACCTGTTCTCGCCGATAACTCGTTTCCAGCTTCTTTTACTTCGGCGATTCTACCTTCTCAGGAAACGTTAGTTACTATCTCCCACCTCTTCTTCTTCTTCTTCATCATATAATTGTTCTACTTGCAATTTCCTTGAAGCTTTTTTAATTTTAGTTGCAGCGTCACTGCTCCGAGGTACCAAATGCTTCCGATGGAGACAGATCTTAATCGGCCTCCTTTGTTGACTGATTTTCCGGAGAATGTTTTACCTCTCGCCGCCGTCAAGTCTAGGATCACCGGAGGTATGTTTTTTAGTTGATTAGCTTTCACAAGTCTTGAGTATTCAGTTTCTTCTGCAGCTAAGTTTGTGTATGTATTGGTGTTTTCATTTGACAGATATATCTAAGGAAGCTAATGTAATTGCTTCAAACCTTAGTAAGAAATGTGAAGCACTTGCTGTATTGGGTTTAGTGGAATACGGAGATGAGATAGATGTGATTGCTCCTGTTGATATTCTTAAGCAAATCTTTAAGATACCTTACTCGAAAGCTCGGGTTTCCATAGCGGTTCAGCGGGTTGGACAGACTCTCGTCTTGAACCCTGGGTGTGTTCTTTGACTTATTTTGTTATTTAAATCGATGAGTAAGTCTTTATATGCTGAGAATTTATCTTGTGTGATGTAGACCTGATGTTGAAGAGGGAGAGAAACTGATTAGGAGGCACAGCAATCAACCCAAATGTACTAAAAACGTTGATGAATCTTTGTTTCTTAACTTTGCTATGCATTCAGTAAGGATGGAGGCGTGTGATATTCCCCCGACGCATCGCCCACATACAGAGAAACATTCGAGTTCTTCTGCTCTCCCTGCTGGAGAGAACTCTCATGGGCTTCAACAGAATTTTGATAGTGCTCCAGATGACAGACTTGACAATCCTGAAGGGAGTAGTAAACAATCTAAACAGGATGGTTTCATTTGTGAAAAGAAGAAGAGCAAAAAAAACAAGGCACGTGAGCCGGTAAGAAAGAATTCTCAAATCAGTGAAAAGATCAAGAAGTCTTCTGGAGACTCTGAAAAACACAGGAGAGGTGGGAACAATGAATTTTTAAGAGTTCTATTTTGGCAATTCCACAACTTCCGCATGCTTTTGGGTAGTGATCTGCTTCTGTTCAGCAATGAAAAATATTTGGCTGTAAGCTTGCACTTGTGGGATGTTAGCGAAAAGGTTATTGTTAAACTCTGTTTGAATCTTCTTTTTCATATTTTCGGCAGAATCTTTGTTAATTGTTCTCTTTTCACACAGGTTACACCTCTAACCTGGCTTGAAGCCTGGCTTGACAATGTAATGGCAAGTGTGCCCGAGTTAGCAATTTGCTATCATGAGAACGGTATTGTCCAAGGGTATGAGCTTTTGAAAACAGACGATATATTTCTACTAAAAGGTATCTCTGAGGATGGTACACCTGCCTTTCATCCTCATGTTGTTCAGCAAAACGGCCTTGCTATTTTAAGGTTTCTTCAATCAAATTGCAAAGAGGATCCTGGAGCTTATTGGGTAATGTTTTAATTCTCTGCGAACTATTATATTGTTTGTCCGAATTATTTATGTTCATGTCATTGCTTACACTGGTTGATTTGGCTATGTCCTTTTCAGCTCTACAAAAGCGCTGGTGAAGATGAACTTCAGCTCTTTGATCTTTCCATAATCTCAAAGAACCATTCTTCAAGCGTTCATAATGACAGCGCAAGCTCATTACCATCTTTGATTCACAGTGGAAGAAGTGACTCTATGTTTTCTTTAGGAAATCTTCTTTACCGTGTTGGTCATAGGCTTTCTTTGTCAGTGGTAAGGAGGCAGAGCATTAATATACATGAAACATCTATAAGAACTTAATTGCCGCTTTTCTGACACTTTGTATCTTTTGCAGGTGCCGAATGATAGGAACAAGTGCGCTAGGTTCCTCAGACAATGTTTAAATTGCTTGGATGCGCCTGATCATCGGGTATTGGTCTTTAAAAGATTTTCTTGATATCATTGAGCTGTTTTCTTTTAAAACCTTTGATGGGTACTCATTAGTGATAGTGTGATACCATTCTGGTAGGTTGTACGGGCATATGCACACGAGCAGTTTGCAAGGCTCATTTTGAATAATGACGAGGAATTTGATTTGAGTTTTGAGTCTAATGGTGTGCAACGTGAAGTCAAAATAACAGACCTAGAGGAGGAATCACTTGATCCTGTTACTATTGTTGACCATGAAAATGAGGCCGTGAGTTTCTCAGAGGACAAGTTCACTGAAGATCACTCAGTTTCTAATATTGTGCCTGTGCCTTTACTGTCTGTTAGACCAAAGTTGGAAGAAAATTTGTCATCTTGCAAGGAACTCTTACATTCAGATAGTCCAGATTCCCACGATACTGAAAGCTCTGTAGTGAACTCCAGTTCAGATACTAGTTTCAATCTTGGTACGGTATGCCAAACTACAACTAGTCCGATCTCATCGAAACTATCAGCAGTAAACCATGTTTCTCAAGCTATAAAGTCTCTGAGGTGGACAAGGCAACTACAATCTTCAGAACAGGATGATGCATTTCATGATATCGTACCTGATTTTTCCAAATGTGCATGTGGTGATCCTGATTGTATTGAGGTCTGTGATATCCGTAAGTGGCTTCCAACATCGAAACTAGACAGGAAATTGTGGAATCTTGTTCTGCTTCTCGGTGAATCATATCTGTCTCTTGGGGAAGCTTACAAAGAGGATGGACAGTTGCACCAAGCTTTACATACTGTGGAATTAGCTTGCTCGTTTTACGGATCAATGCCACAGAAGTTTGAGGAGACATTGTTTGTTTCCTCGATGAACAAGTCTCTTTCACTGCGGTCAAAATCGCATGCAAACTCAGGGCCATGTGACATCAGTGTTGGGGAACTATCATCAACACGCCTCTTCTGGGCTAAAGTATGGATGTTGGTTGGCGACATATATGTCCAGTTCCACATTCTTAAAGGTCAGGAGCTCTCCAGAAAAACAAAGGGGACATCAACCAATCATTTAAAAATGCCATCTGAAGTAGTAAAGGAAGTACAGCGCCTCAAGAAGAAGTTAACTGAGTATAGTCAAAATTGTGCCTCGTGTTCATTAGTAAATTGCAGCTGTAAAAGTGACAGAGCAAGCAGTGGAAGCAGCGCAAGTAGCAGCAATGGAAGTAGTGCTCGTACTGTGCCTCATAGCAGGAAGCACAATAGAAAATTACAGTCCAAGAATGTCGCCAGCAGGGTCTCACGAAATGTTGAAGATGAACGTGTTAATTTCAAAGTTGACAACAAGAGCCGCAAAGAAGAAGAGACATCGGGGGAAACAAAAGAAGCTGTCCCTCTAGAGCAGAATGAATCCAACTCTAAGGAAACCCCAGGAGCAAAAAAGGGTGGAATATTCAAATATCTCAAGGGGTCTAAAACTGATGATGCAGAAAGCAATCTGTTGGCTGCCTTAAATTGTTATGAGGAAACTCGAAGAGCATTACATGAGCTTCCAAGCGGCTGTAATGAGTTGCTGTCTGTTCTTAGAAAGAAAGGGTGGGTATGTAATGAACTTGGTCGGAACCGTCTCTGTAGCAAAGAGCTCAACAAAGCTGAAGACGCCTTTGCTGATGCTATAGTGGCATTCAAGGAAGTTTGTGATCATACTAATGTTATACTAATCAACTGCAACTTGGGTCACGGGCGACGAGCTCTGGCTGAGGAAATGGTTCCAAAGATCGAAGCTCTCAAACTGCATCCTGCTTTTGAAAATGCTTACCAACAAGCTTTGGGGACTGCGAAACTTGAATACAGCAAGTCACTTAGGTATTACATGGCAGCAAAGACAGAACTCAGTGTGGCTACTGAAGAAGCTAGATTGGTTCCAGACAATCTGAAAGTTGAAGTTTACACACAGCTTGGCAATACCTATCTCAGATTTGGAATGCTTTTAGCAAATGAAGATTCAACCGCTGCAGCTTGTGAACAGAAGAGCATCTTGGAAAAGACTCATGATTCTTCTTCTGATGGAAAATCCAGCGACTTGAGAAATCATGAAGTATTATCAGCTAGTGACGCTATACGAGAGGCATTGGCTCTATATGAATCTCTCGGGGAAATACGCAAACAAGAAGCAGCATACGCTTACCTTGAGTTAGCACGGTATCACAAAGATTGTTGCTTGGGATTTCTGAAGACAGAGCGTCAAGGAAGTCCTCTTAAACCGGAGACTAATGTCATTCAGAGAGCCAAACAATATGCTTTGTTGGCAGATAGAAATTGGCAGAAATCAATGGATTTTTATGGTCCTGAGAATCTTCCTTCCATGTTCC
Organism: Arabidopsis arenosa; assembly: GCA_905216605.1. Taxonomy (NCBI): domain Eukaryota; kingdom Viridiplantae; phylum Streptophyta; class Magnoliopsida; order Brassicales; family Brassicaceae; genus Arabidopsis; species Arabidopsis arenosa. The sequence continues at coordinate 15,276,028 of LR999451.1, forward strand.
TGACGATCCTGATTGAGAGATCAGCTCTTTCCTTGAGCGTTTCAAATTTCTGGCAATTAAATGCTGTAAGTGCTTGATCCCCTCTAGGCTCTAGCTTGATTTGTTCTTTGTGATTTCAAGGTCTGCTCCTAAACTTCTCTTGTTTTTATTTCAGATGCTTGAGTCAGCTTTGTCTCGCCTACTAGAAGGCCGTCACATCTCCAAAACATATGCGGAATCTTTAAGAACCGAGGACCCGGAGCTATACACCAAATTCATGGCCCAATTGCAGATGGTTCTAAAGCGAATACTGGCCTTATCCTTACCAGCGGAAGGAGCAAACAAGTCTCAGACCTTTGGAAGATCCGGAGACTCTGGAAAACTAAGGGAGCTATATAAAACATCACTCAAGTCAACAAATCTGAGCGACTTGAATGCAATGCATGCCTTGTGGACATCATCACCTTAGCTAAGTAATGTTCTCTTCTCTACTTCTGATTACAACATTGCTAACTTTAATATAAAGGATGTCTAACATTTTTCTATTTTTTTCTGCATTTCTCAGGTACAAACAACAATACATTGGCTGTGATGCGATTTCGAAACCAACATCTCTGTCGTATTAAAATGGTAGCAGAATTCAAGTGATGATCTTGTTAGTTTAAAAAAAAAACGTGATAGTGTGAAACATAAAAGAGTGATATTTTAAGGTGGTAATGTTAATGTTCTTGGTAGCTAAAACTTTTGCAATGTTATAAATTTTATAACATATACTATCACCATAACTCCCACACTCTCCGCCTCGCTCCTACTCTCGTTGAAGTACTATTTGTTTTTACGATTCTATTTATTTCTTCCAAGTTTCAAGGTATGAATGTAATTATGAATTTTTCAAACCCTTCAGTAATCTCTTTGTTTGTAAACTTAACTAGATTAGGACATGTTTGATGTGTGGGTTTTAAAGTTTTAAAGTTAAATTAAATTGGTTCAGCTAATGCTCTCACATATAAAGCCTACTTGTTTGGTTCGATAAACCTAATTATTCGGATCAATATATAAGCCACATTGTTCGAAATATATGAACATAAAGTCTATTTACTCAGAATCTACTATATAAGAAATAACAACTTTTTGAAAAATAAACATTTAACTAGATAACAACCCGCACGATGTGCGGGATGAAGTGATTCAAGTAAAATTATTATCCGGGATCCAAGTTCCGTTTGTGTAAAACAAAACATGTTACAAATTTTTTTTTGTTTTATTCAAATTTGGGACTATTTCATATAATAATATGTTTTACCCGTGAAATATTTGAACTTTGAATAAAGCTTCAACGTGATAAAAAAGTATTGACGAATTGTTACCATTTCTGGCAATATGTCTTTCCGTATGTTTTAAAGATTTCGAGATTTTGTAGTATAAAAAGAATTTTTTTTTTTTAATAAGTATAAGAAATCCAAAATTTAGCAAAGATGAGATTTGATAGTTTCCAAGCTAAGACTTTGTAGTGTTCTAAATCTAAGATTTTTAGATTATGAATGGATTATTTACGAAATGGTTATAATGTGGCCAGATTTTGGTTTATATACAAATGTGGTTATAATGTTTTTCTTCGAAAAGTTAGAACTCCTCCAAAAAATAGGATTTTAAGTATTCGTAACATATAGAAAGGAGATTATCTTATTTATTTAAGTAAAAATTTTATGAAAGATGTAAATATTTTGTAGTTTTGAATTCGAGATTCTTGAACCAAATGTATATATTTTATCATTTAAATATAAACATAAATATAAATATAAATAAAAAGATTGTTTACCCATCCGCTAAAGAAAATTTATATAAATGTATATAAAGAAAAATATAAATATAAAAATATAGTAATATAAGATAAACAAAAAGTGTATGTTTTTAATTATTAATAGGATATATGGATGTATGAGACTAATTGCAAATTATGTAAATAGTCTAATAAATCTTGGGTAATAATCTAAATAGAAGCCAAATCGTTGTGAGAGCGACACATCAGCGTGGCAATCTTGTTAATAACACATGATGGTAAGGTTTTTTTTAAAAAATGTTTCTCTATTAATATATAGGGGATATCATTATATGTACATCATATGCAATTATAAATGTTTTGAAAATCTCGTTTTCCGCTAATTTAATAAAGGGTTTTAAGAGTAAATTATGTAAACACAATCTATGCATATTTTTATGGTTAATGTATTAATTATCATCTATTCATATATCTTTATGAAGACTTTTTAATGATTAAAATAATTTTAAAATGTTTTACATTTTTATTTTATAAATAGTTGAAGTATATTTATTATTTTTGTAAAGCAATAAATTATTATATTTTTCTATTACTTTTTGAAATGTTTATTTTGCTGTATGACTTAAATGTTTTACTTATTATATATATATATATATATATATATATATATATATATATTCATAAACAAAAAAGTTGAACATTCAACTCAACAATTGTATAATCCAAGATATGAATCTCTTTTTTTTTGCAAGTGGAATTTTAACATTTATAAGAAATTATAGGAAAATATAAAGATTCTACTAAATTTAGAAAATATAAGATGTTGTGAATAGTTGCAGTTGTAAAGAATCTAGATAACATTTAAGATTTTTGTGGCAATAGTGGACAAATATTGATTTAAATAATAAGAGATCATATTTTATAGATGATTGGAATGTTTGATTTAGTAATGAAGGAACACATTTTATGGATGAAAAAATTTGAACTTATTACTATTATATTAATAGTAAATCTGCGGTTGTGTACCGGTTACAGAAAATCTGCGGAAAAGAGGTATAAATTGTGATACAGGATGTGGCAGATGTGGTGCGATAGAGGAATCAATTAATCATACACTTTTTGAGTGTCATCCAGCGAGACAAGTTTGGGCATTATCTCAGATTCCTACGGCCCCAGAAATCTTCCCAACGACTTCAATATATGCGAATTTGGATCACCTTTTTTGGAGAATTCCTTCAGAGGTGGATTCATCTTCATTTCCTTGGATAATTTGGTATATTTGGAAAGCTCGAAACGAAAAGATCTTTGAAAATATGGATAAAGACCCACTGGAGGTATTACGTTTAGCGGAAAAAGAGGCGCAATCTTGGCAATTAGCCCAATTCGAGCTTATTAATGAAAGTCGTGGTCCTTCAAACTGCGAAACACGAGCTCGAGAGAGAGATATTTCACATGATACTATCTACTCCGGATATCGTTGTTTCGTGGATGGATCATGGAAAGGGACTGATAAATTTTCAGGAACAGGGTGGTTCTGCACATCATCAAATGGAGAGACGCCATCTATGGGAGCAGCCAATATCCGAAGAAGTCTCTCACCTTTACATACCGAAGTGGAAGCTCTTCTCTGGGCGATGAAGTGTATGATTGGAGCCGACAACCAAGATGTAGCTTTTTATACAGACTGTTCAGATCTGGTGAAGATGGTGTCTTCCCCAACCGAATGGCCGGCTTTTTCAGCATATTTGGAAGAAATCAAGAGCGACAAGGAGGAATTTTCAAGCTTCTCTTTATCTTTAATTTCTCGTAGTGCAAATATCAAAGCGGATAATTTGGCACGAAAAGTTCGTACCGAACCGCATCATATCACTTATGTAAACAACATTCCTCAGGAATGGTTCTTTTGAATTTTAATTAAAAGCTGTTGACAAAAAAAAAAAAAAAATAATACATAATGAGTTAATATGCTTGTTAATAAGTTTAAGTTGATGATCCTATAAAAGATTTAAGATGCAACTATTTTCTAGTAATTTTACATTGCGATTTTAATGTTATTTATATGTTTAGTTGTTTTGATGGTTTCACCTAAGATTGATGAATTATTATTTTTATTGTTTTGGAATAAAAGAGTCTCAAAACATTGTTATTTTTTTAAGATGAACTCAGTAATCACAAGTTGAATATTGACGATGTAAGATAATAAGATTATTGGAATGAGAAAATATGAATAAAACATAGAAGTATTCAAACAAAAATTACTTGATCTAAATCCAAAGACAACATTATATGTAGTTAGGGGTGTCAAGTTGGTTAAACCAAACCAAACCAACCCATATCCATAGTGATTTAGTGATTAATGGATAATGAATCAACCCAATTCATTTAGCAAATGGTTTGGATTAACCCATAACTCATTTAAATGAATGGATTAATGGATTTATTGAGTTGATCCATAACATAGTTTTCTTATAATTTAAATAATTAGTAGGAAAATATCATTGGATATGCATAGACTAACAAATAATTAACTCCCTTCGTTTGACACTGTTCTCTCGCCACTGTTCAATTTTTTTTTACGCATGTACCCCTATGTCATCGAGTCGTCTATGCATATAGATTATAGGCTATATCATTGCAGAAGGTAGGAGAAGATTTGTGTTTATTTAAATTTTTTTTTTTAATATTTCGTTGCCCAGTTACCGAACAGTCGTGTTTATTCCGTCCTATATGAGGAGGAGTGACGGCTTTTTGAGACTGAAAGAGGAGGGAAACAACTCCTCAAAACTGTCCTCTCGCATTCTGTTTCTCTGGTTCTGTTTTTCGAGCAAGGGTTTATCTCTCAGATCTGGGTTTTGTTATTCTCGTTTTTTCTGGTAATTAAAATCGATTTTTGTCTGTTTGATTTTTCTTCCGACGACATGTTTTGCGTTGTCTAACTAGAGTTTATCTATTTTTTTCAAGAACCGATGCCTCCGATTCTGCTTCCTCCCCGGTTGATTGCGTTTGGTGAAGAACCTCGCGGCGAGAGGGTTAATGTTTATCATAAGATGAAAACTCTCTGCGTTATCTGCAACGCCCTCGACGATGGTGAAAGGGATTACCTTTCTAGGTCTTCATTCGGTCGCCTGTTGGAGTTTCCTAACTTACCCGCCTGGTCTGCGAGCTTTGGGATTTTTATTTAGGGTAGACAGTTGGAGGTGGCGAAGCCAAACGAGATCTGGGTGCTTTTCGCGGGTATTCCTATTCGTTTTTCTCTGAGAGAGTTCAAGATTGTTACTGGTTTACCTTGTGGGAAGTATCCGAGTTTGAAGAAGAAGAAGAAGAAAGGCACTGCGGGGAAGACGATTCCTTTTTACAGTAAGTTGTTTGGGCTTGAAGAAGATGTAACCGTGGAGAGGGTTATTACGATGTTGAAGAAAAGGATTGTTTCTGATCCTGATATGAGGATCAGATGTGCTTGCTTAGCTATCGTCGATGGTTTCCTTGTACCTACCTCTCATTATCCTAAGATTGTTAAGGCTCACGCTGAAATGGTTGAGGACGTGGATGCTTTTCTCGCTTATCCCTGGGGGCGTCTCTCTTTCGAGATGATGATGAAGTCGATAAAAGAGAGGGAAATTGAACAATTAGCAATTACTTGTTTCAGCGTTCAGGGGTTGCTATACGCTCTGCAATTGGTTGTCTTACAGGCAGCTCCATCTATTCAAGAAGGTCCTGTAATTGAAGAGACCATTGATTCTGAACCTGAAGGCGACGAAGTCGATGTTGAAGAGGCCCCTCGAGAGTCTGTCCCTTTCAAGCTAGGGAATGCTAAAGAGTTGGATAAGAAATGCTCGGTAATACTTTTATCTTTTGACTTTGTTAACACCTAGCAAACTTGTTATCAGAAAAGATTGTATATGTTATCGATAACTATGTCGTTAATCCGTATCGATTTTTATAGTTAATCAAGTTACCGCCACCTGATATTAATATTTGTTTTTTTTTGCAGATTCTTGTTGATTCCATTATTTGTCCTGATTTGGTGTTGGATCCGGAGGAAGATTTGTCTTGGTCTGATGATGAAGAAGATGAGAAGGTTGATAATATTCTAATGTTTGTTGAAGAAGGTCTAATTTTCAAGAATGACATGTTTGATGGTGGATGTATCCCATCCCAGATGCAATTGCCTTCCAAAAAACAAAAGCGTGGTGGTAAATTGAATGGTAGTCGTACCAGGAAAGCTCCCAAACTATCTAAGAACGGTGGGGTTAGGGGGAAACATCAGAGACCCATCCCTGAGGAAGGCGGGAGTCCAGAGGTTGTTTCTTTGGAATCTATTTCTCGCTTGTTGGACTCCAAACTTGATGCTCAGGGGAAAAAAATCATCGCCGCTGTGACTGATTGGTTCACAAAAAACACTGTTATTGAAGGCGAAACCTCGAAAGAGCCTGTCAGTGGTTCTAGTCGTCGTAAGAAGGCCGCCAACAATGGTGACCATGGTGTTTCAAATTCTGATGATCTGGATTCCAACGGTGGTAATGATGATTTTGGTTTTGATACCCAACGCCCCTCCCGTGCCAATGCTCGGTCTCATAACCGCGAAAGAACTTCTAATGTCGAGGCCAGTGTGGATGAAATTTTATCTTTCTACTCTGGGAAGGTGTCCACTGGTGTTGGTTGCAAGGAAGCGGTGGTAATTTTATTTTTTTCTTATCAGTTTCTGTTTTTCTGGGTGTGTGGATTTTTTTCTTGACCCTGTCTTTATTTTTTTGTTTTTAGGGGGTGAACGTTGTTCCAATGGATGAAGACATTCCCACTGCAGGCGATGTTGTCCATGATTCCCAGGTGAGCGAGTAGTCAAAGTTGGGATTTAGATTAGTTATTTCAGAGATTAGGTGCTATCTTAGTTATATGCTAACAGTTACTTTACCATTAAACATATAATGTGGTTTTTGTGTGTTTTTGTTGTATAACATAGTGTGTTATTTATTTTTGCAGGGCGTTAACAATGTTACAGCTGAAGTAATCCCACCCCCAAAATCTGTTGCTGAAGATAACTCCGAGGTTAGTTGTTATGTTTTTGATGGGCTAACAGTGAGTAATATGTGTTAATCTAGTAGTTGTTATTTTGGAGTTTTGGTAACCAGGGTTGCGTTTCCACCCACCGTTAAATTAAATTTCTTTTGAGTTTTTTTTTTGGTTCTAGCATCAAAACAATGTCCCAATAGATGAAAGATCCTTCCTCTCAAGCCGGCCTGATCGCTGATCCGCAGGTAAGCTATTAGTTGTGGTTTTATTCAATTACGAAATTAGTTGCTATCTTGTTAGGGCGCTAATAGTTATCTTATCATCAAACCATATAATTCGTTTTTGTGTGTGTTTTTTTTGTGGATAACAAATTCTGTGCTCATTTGTTTTGCAGGGGGCTAACAATGTGTCAGTTGTTGTTGACACCTCTCCCCAAGCTGTTGGTAAAGATGATTCTGAGGTTAGGTGTTACGTTCTTAGCGTGCTAACAATTTTAGTCTCTAGCAATGTTGTTATGGGATAACAAATACTGTGGACATTTGGTTTTGATCGCAGGCGGTGTTGAACCCCCTCTTCAAGTTGGTGGTGAAGATAATTCAGAGGTTAGTTGTTACGTTCTTAGCGTGCTAATTATTGCTTTAACATCTTATAACTAATTTCACCATTTTTCTTGGTTTGTAATATTGCGGTAAATGTTTTTGTAGGGTGCTAACAATGATTCTGTCGACGTCCTCCTCTCTAAAGGAGTTGTTAATGAGGCAAGATACCAACTTTATTTTAGCGTCGCCCTCCTTCTCTTTTATCGACGTAATCATCATCTTGAATTCACTGTAATTTGCTTTAAAATTTTTTTTTCCTTTTTTCTTTAGCGCGCTGAGACTGTTTCAGTAAATGAATCCATTGTAACTCCCAACGAAACGATCGTTAACGAAGAGGTTAGTTGTTATCTACTTAGTACAGACATTATATACTTAGTGCAGTCATTTGCTGCTTACCTGTTTTTAAAATTTGTTATTGTGATAAGGGACATGTTCATTGCTCTCAGTCGACAGGTGGTGTTGTGGCCCCCCTGCCAAATGCTGTAGAGGAAAGCCAGGTAATAGGTCTATTTTATATTAAAAAGATAGACTATGTCTCCTTTTTGCATTTTATGTTTTTGCTTCTGACTTGATTCATTTCAACTTTTCGTTGCTCAGGGTGTTGCTTCGTCGGATGATGGTAATGATGGCGAGGAGACGTCTGGGGAGATTCCGGATATCTCGGTTAGCAGCTAAATTATCACCCATAATGTTCTGTTTTCCTTAGGATTTTTTTTCCTCTTCTCTTCTACTCTATTTGTAAAGATTAATTTTCTGGTGATAATGTTTTTAGCCGCTAAACTAGCCTTTTTTCGGGTTGTTCTTATTACTTATAACTTTATCGGTGATATAAAAGTTCAATTTTATTTATATTAATATAGTTATATTTATTAATGTGTTTCTCCACTCGAGCCAACTCTAATTTAAATATGAAAGGTTTACGTACTAAGAGTCATATTTATGTTATTCTGTTCAGTATTTTCTATGCCTATTTTTACTTAGTCTCGACCTCAAGTTGTGTGTGGGCTTGTTGGTGATGGGAAAATTAGTGGTGAACCTCTCGGTGTGTCTATGGCTGTTTCAGACACCAATGACCGTGTTAGTTTGATAACTATTTAAAATTTAGGCATCTTGTATTACCGGTTCGGTACTTATGTTGGTTTTTTGTTCTAAAAATTTTTCTTTGTGTAAGGCTGCTCTGCCTTCTGATGGTGGTTTTGTGGGTGATGGGAAGGCGGTTGATATCCCTGTGGGTGTTTCTATGGATATGACAGGAACTAAAGATCTGGTTAGTTTGTTACCAATATCAATATCGGTTTAGATTATTATCTGATTTTTTTGTCATTTCACTATGTTCTAATTACTTACTTAATTCATATCAAGACTCTGACTGTACTGCGGACTCTTCCGGCGAGGGCGATGAACCAATTAAGGAGTCATATAAGCATGTTAGCTTATAACTTGTCATTTATCTGATAATTTTTATCTTTTTTCTATTTGTTAACTTTTTTATTGGTCCTATATTTGTAGGCTGTTGGCAGGGGCGCCCCTTCTGTTGTTTCATCACCCCGCCAGGTTGTATGTTATTTTATATGTTTTAGTTTTGTTTCCAAATAAATCTATAACCCTCTATTAATCGTGCTTTGTGGTTGTTTTTCTCAGGATTCAGACGAGGTATTCTCTAATTGTTTAGTGTTATTGTTTTGGTTAGCCGTTAGTTTTTGTTTTAACTTCTTTCCCAATTTCAGGATTTCACCACTCCCCCCCCCCCTGCCAAAGTAGCGAAGGCTCCCCTATTGGTTTATTTTGATGTTCATTTAGTATTTTTGGTAGTTTAAGTCAAATTTTGCCCCTTTTCTAATTTATTCCCCTCTCCGTGCAGGATGATGGTAATGCAAATAATGTGGATGGAATGCTTGGTAGAAGAAGTAAAAGGCTCCGTACCCTTTCTAGCAAGCTTGATGGTCGATTCCAGTATGATAAGAAAACGAAGTTGTTAGTTGGTCATCCATCCCCGTTGTCAATCAAGCCAATTTATGCGTTGACCCTGAGGAACGCTTCCAAAATTCATTGAAGAAACTCAAGGCGATAAGGTATTGCTTATTCTGGTAATTTTTATGTTAGCGTATACATTGATTTCCATTATATTGCCCCCTCCATAATATTTCATGTAATCTTGTTCTCTGAACAGTTCTATTAGTTTTTGTGGTGGTGTCGCTCTCTCTAATAAAGATATTTTGGATTTAATTGACCGGAAGAAACATCTTTCAAATAAGGTACTATTTTGGTAAAATTTAGGGCTTTATCCCTATTGTGTGGGCATAGATATTGGGGCTTTTCCTTTTTTTTTTTTTTAATTTTTTTTTGTCATCCCACAGGTTATGGATGCTCTCCTAAAGTTTAGTCGTCATTTGTTGAGGACTGATGATGCTGATGGTGAGAAACTTCGTGTTGAAGTCCTTGATACAAAGTTTGTTTCATTATTCTGCCGTCAATTCCCTAAGTTTTCCCGATGCCCCTCCAAAACGGACTTCCAATTCTCAGCGCCTCTAATTGATCTCCTTTCTGGCGTTGGGGAATCTGACCGTGTCCAGTTATTCACAAAGGCTGATTTCCTGTACCTGCCTTTTAACTTTGACAAAAAGCATTGGGTAGCTTTAGCTGTTGATCTTAACTGCCGGAAGATCATTGTCTTAGATTCGAATATTCAACGCCGCAGAGATTCTGCGATTCAGGATGAGCTTATGCCTCTTGCAGTAATGCTGCCATACCTTTTCAAACAGGCTACTTTCAATCCTCTTATGAGTAACTGTCTGCCGAATCCATTTTCTGTAGAGCGCTCTCTTGTCATTCCCCAGGTTGTTTCACCCCTTGATTCCGGCATCTTCTCTATATTCCTGATCCATACTCATGCTACCGGGGGTGTAACTGAATGTGTGGATTTCGAGATTGGTGGCCTTCAAAGTGAAGTGAAAAAGTTAGTCTCCGCTTTAATTCTTGCTGGCGGTTACTAGCTAACTGAAATGTTATCCTAATCCCTTCTCAGTGGTGTTTATGTTCCCTTCTCGGCTCCTGTATCCCCTTCTTCTTTATTGTGTTTGACCAGGATTTTATCCAAACTTTGTTTTTAATATCTTTGTAATTGAATGTTTTCTTATCGAAGCAACGGTGTTATCTCCTATCATAGTTATATTTTATAATAGTTATCTTGGATTTTAGAAGTTAACTTTATAAGGGTAGACTAGCCTTATCAGATCATGTTTGTTGTTTTCTTTGCTTTTTGCGATTACTGATAGAAGGTTTATTGGGTTAGCTTCTAGTTTGTCGTTATTTCTTTTATCGGCTAACATTTTATCCTCTCGTACATAAGCTGACTTCTAGCTCTGTTCAAAGAGAAGTTGGATTCCCCAGTTTAATTTTGAGTTGTTGAACAGACTGGGTCAATATGTGTTATCGCCGGTTTTATTGTAGTTATCCGTTAGTTGTTTTATCGGTTTAAACTGTTGCCCTATTTACTCGTTGTTTAGCTCACTTTCAACTCAGTGTATACAGAAGTTTGGTCCCAATTTAATATACATGCTTCATCGTATTGGGACAACATTTGTTATAATCGGTATTATTTTTAGTATCCGGTAGCTGTTATATCTTGACCCCATTTCGAGCTCAGGTCATTGTAGGTGGCTTCAAGTTTAATACTTAGGTTTCAACATATCGTTGTGTTATTTTAATTACCCGCTAGTAGTTATATCGACTAACAAGGTTACCCATTTTAAACTCGTGTTTTCTTTGAGGAAATCCCGTATTTTCACGACGTCGTTTCGTGAGCCCTCTTTTTAACCCAACATATCTTACTCTTTACCTTTAATCTGTAGTCATAAATTGATTTGGGTTTTTTTCTAATTAGGGTTCTGGGTCTGCGAAGAGCTTCCTAATTCCCAAGCAACAATGTCTTCATCAGCTTCTTCAGGTAAGTAATGGAGATTGTAATGTGTTTAGTTTCTTAAAAAATGTATGTAGATTATGATAGATTCATTTTTTTTTGCGGATTTGTGAAGGAGTGAGCAATAGTCTTTCTGTCGGAGGAAGTGGAATCCCAAAACAATGTAGCTGTGGTAAATTCGCTGTGATTAAGACTTCAAACACCGTGAAAAATCCTGGAAGACTCTTTTATTGTTGTCCTAGCGGATCGGAAGAGGTATTTTTTCTTAAGCTATATAATCTAGTATTAAGAAGAGTAAATTGTCCTCATGGGTGTATTTTTGTTCTAGAATAAGAATCATTTGTTTAAGTGGACCGACATATCCATGGTTGAAGAGATGGAAGAGGTTGAAAGTATGGTTGAGAAGATTGAAGGAGATGTGGGAAACTTAGCAAAAGCATTACATGATCTTGCAGCTATCAAAGAATGCGCAGAAAGGTGTGAGAAAGAGATTGTGTATCTCAAAGGTGTTGTCAGTTTGTGTGAGAAAGAGATCCAAGAGCTACGGAGCTTCAAAAATATGATTGTGTGTGGTGGTTTGGTCATGGCTGGTGTCTACTATTTCTTCTTTGCATAACAGTTCTATTCCTGTAGTTTGTGTAAATTTGTATTGTTGTTTATGAGATTGTCTTGTATTTGGTTATGAAAAGTATGTACTAGGAATTATGTCGTTTGTAACAGATAACAATTTATCGCGATACTGTTGTTATCTGATCGTGTTATTAGTTTTGACTCTTTTGCAAAACCACAGAGGGAATATAGTTTGTAATTGAGTTAGGCTTTACCTAATGTATTGTTGTTTATGAGATTGTCTTGTATTGGTTTATGAGAAGTATGTACTGGGAATTAGATGGTTTGTAACAGATAACAGTTTATCGCGATACTGTTGTTATCTGATCGTGTTATTAGTTTTCACTATTTTGCAAAAACACAGAGGGAATATAGGTTGTAATTGAGTTAGGCTTTATATAATGTATCGCCTATCATGGTTATCAGGATGAAAAACTTTGCTTCGATCCAATAATTTTGGAGAATATGTGTTATCTTTGTTAGCAGATACCGGTTTTTTCAGATAATTGTAAATAGTATCCTGTCATCTCTATCCTTTGTTGTAATTTCCAATTTTTATCCCAACCTATGGATGATAAATAATAGTATATCTTGATAACTTACTTATCCGAGCTTATTCTCGGGTTAGCTAGCAACGGGGCATAGAGATTGCTCTATCATTGATACGCTTAATAAACATTGTCATTATATTGAACATTCCTTCCTTAAAGATGGATGGGATTCGATAATTTTACATTTAAGGAACAGAAGCCGTACGTATATACAATGAAAAATTTCTGATCCTCTGAGCTCCTTATTTATTTCACATCGCCAGACCTTTTTCTCTGTTAATCCTGACAACATCCATCCACCACTTTCCTCGCCAAAAAACTTCCTTGCTCCCTTTCTCTATGGCCCCTGCATCCCAAAGAGATACAGTCAATATCCCTTAATTTATTTATTAACTGTTAATGTATTTATTACCGTTATTGGGCATCTTTTCCTTGATGTTCTCTACAAATATAACAGAATGTTACCCCCTAATAGTGTTATCATATAAACAAGTTACTAGTGTTTATCTCATAATTGTTCACGGTTGTTACTTTGAACTCGCCTCTTGAGAATAACCTTCGTTTCCTGGGTCGGCCAGGCGGTCTCCGGACATATGGTGGAGCCAGTTTCCCCACCCCCCCCCCCTACATCGTTTGGGGAAGGTGTCAGCGTCTCCGTGTCTGGTACCGGCATGATTAGTGCTTGGTAAGACAACCTAAGCTGGGGGTGGTGTGATGGACTCCAACCATTGTGTCCACTCGGATTCCTTCTTGTATTGCTGCCGCTATGGCATGAGAGCAAGGGATTGTTAGCAGCTGAAACTCCCTGCACGTACATGTTCTCTCCCATAGATTGACCGCAAAAGCTGCGCCTCCTTTTTCTCTAACTTCATATAGCCCATCCCTAATCTTTATTACAGCACATCCCGCTCCCTTCTCGTAATTTTCGATTACCATATCGTGCACCTTTGGTGGTAGGATATTGTCCTCAAGCTGGGCAGCTTGCCTCCTAAGCGCAAACCATGTTACGAGAGTTGTGCGGATAGACTCTAAGATTGAGATTACCGGGTAATCGCGCGCCATGGTTAACACATTGTTTAGCGACTCCGCAATATTACTTGTCATGAAGTTATATCTATTTCCAACAAAATGGGATCTCGTCCAATGCTCAAACCCTATACCTGCAAGGTAGTCAGCGCACGGTCCATGTTTAGCCCTAATTTCTGCAAAAATCCGGTTGAAGTCACTTAGCCGATAAGCTCTCGCTGCACTTGATACCAGGGCACTTAGCTGATCAGATTTAAAGTAAGCCTCAATGTTCCTTTTCAGATGGACGATGCAAGCAGCATGAGATGACATTGGGTAAACCTGCGCAAAGACCAGAGGCGTTAATGTTTATTTTAGCACGCGACATATATTTTGGGATAAGTTCATTTGTATCCGTTATTAACTATGTTATTTCGGTACCTTGCGGATGCTGGAATAAATTAAGGAGTGCCTGTCAGACACAAACACCAACTCCGGATCATCTGGTATAGCTTCTGTCAGCTTAGTCATGAACCAAGTCCACGCCTCATCGTTCTCACTGTTTACTATCCCAAATGCAATGGGAAACACTTGAAAATTCGCGTCTTGTGCACTAGCTGCAATCTTTGTTTGAAAAATCGCTAGGCGCTAGTCGGGCGCTCGGCATGGACCTAGCGATTAATCGGAAAATCGGATTAAAATCGGGGATTAATCGGAGATTAGTTTTAGGGTTATTTTAATATTTTTAAAATATATTAATCCAATATTGTAAAAATTTATGATTTTTATTACAAATTTAAGATTTTTATTAAAATTTGAACACAAGTTAATTGTAAAACATCACAAACTCCCAATTCAAATGATTGAATAACAAAAATAAAAAGTTTTTTTATACTTGCAATCTAAAAAATAATCGGGGTATATAAGATTAGGCGGGAAATAATCGGATTAGGCGGAAAATAATCGGATTAGGCGGAGAATAATCGGGTTACTGATTTTTTAGGGGATTAGTCATTAATCGAAGCGGATAAGGTGGGCCTAGCGATTAAGCGGGGAGTAATCGGGGCTAGGCGGGGATTTTTAGAACAAGGGCTGCAATTAAGCATCCGCCATATCGTCCTCGTAGGTGAGTCCCATCAATGACTATCACCTTCCTCAAGTAAGCATACCCTTGAACACATGCATGAAGCGCAAAAAACAAGTACTTGAATCTCTCTACGCCAGAGTTATCCTTCTCAGTCTCCATTGCTACTAGGGAATTTGGATTTGTCTCTAAAAGTAGCTTGAAGTATGGTTGGATTAGAGCGTAACTTCCCATAGCTGACCCCATTGCATTGTCCATAGCTATTTCTCTTGCCCGCCATGCTTTCCAATATGAGACGTTGAGGCTGAATTCCTGTCGTAGCATCCTTCTCAGCTCATTAGCTCGTGGTCCCCTGCCTACTCCAATTTATTTCGTTCGCATTAACTTCCCAATTACAGCCGTTGACGCTTGCTTGTGAAAGTCTCCTCTAGCATCCACGCTACATGTGTGGTTTGGAGTTGTGCTTCTGACCTGGAACCGATCGCTATCTGCTAGCTTAGTTGCATAAACCCGCCACGGACATGTATGGCTGACGCAGACAGCTGCCACAACGTTAGGCCTGGATTTCGCGTATATGAAATGGAACTTTCGACGAATCGCATGAATGGCTAATTTAGTTGCACAATCCTCTTTTGTTTTGAAAATCCTCCCTATGTAAATGTCATCTCCTTCATAGTCAGCATCCTTTAGGGCTCTTTGGAGAGCATCTGAGAATGATGAAACAAAGCAGCCGACATTAATAATCAATTCATGCGCTAAATATTATTTTATCCTGATAGTGACGTTACCTCGATAACTAGTTGTTTGATAACTAGTTTCTTAACATAAGGATAAAATATTATTTAGCGATCTAACACTATTGTTATTGTATATTGTTAATATTTATTCGTTACCTTCCTCTCCTGGATCGTCGAAATATGGGGGGCCATCTCTGTCATAGAAGACCGTTGGAACGGGTGTATCCTTCACGATCATCTCATTCCTCTGTACCTCCGACACTCTTGTGTTAGTTGATGGCATTTCTATTTCTTTAGTGGATAATCCGTCGTCTATCGTGATACTAGCTTTTGCCTTTATCTATCATTGTGATAGGTTGAGCATCCATAATCTGTGGGCCATCATGATCAGAATAAAAGTGTGCTAGTGTTTCGTCACCTACAGTTAGAAGATTTTGATGGTTGTTAGTAACACATAATATAATTAGCGGATAATATATTAAGTATTGTCTAACATACCTAAGAGCGATAAGCTGTTGTTGTTCGACGAGCCAGTATCATCCATTACATCTTCGGTACTGAAAGAAATGCTTGTCGAAAGCGAAGTTGGCGTTCCGAAGGATGAATCGCTCGACGATAAAGCGACAACTGGTGGACCAACAGCTTGTGCTTCTGCACTCGCAAGGGTTAGACGCAAATTCTCATTTGGATCTCCCTTTGCCTGATCGCTACCTCCAAAATCTAGGACTCTCGCTGTTTTCTCTTTCTCGCCCACATTTGTTGGATTAGTTTGAGTTCCCCCTAGGGTCATTTGTGTTGAACACATCTCTCGCCACATTTCTTCCTGTTGGGTTTTTTGCCACACCTCAAATAAACGATCTCTTTCCCTTTCCTCGTCATCAATAACTTTCTCTTTTCCCTTCAAGCTTGTAATTGCTCCAGGTTGTGTTAATTTTGTTGGCGTCCCGCTAGTCCCGGTTGTAATATCCATGTTGTCTCGTATGGTTACCCCTCCATACGTGTTGTGCTGCTCCCCGGCTTTACTTATGTTCATCTCGTTGTCTTTCCCCATGGTTGTCATACCGTCTGCGTCACCTGAAACATGTTTACTGTTAGTAGATATCCATTTTATCGACTAATGTTAATAACTACCCATAATGTTGATTTTGAGCTTGAAATATATACTCTGGAATGTAGTTATCAGTTTATCACCTGAAATGTTACTCAGTAACATTCGTGTTAGCGCGGTTCCCCACACAGCCCTCGTTTCTGCGCTATTCCAGTATCTATCCGATATTTCTTTCGAACTTAGGCCGCTTAGATCCATGTTACTCCGATAACTGTTAACGTTTCGCTCATTCCCACCTCGTATAATCTTGGCCCGCAGATGGACTTCATCTAGATCCGCCCTTATTGCCATGAACAGAGTCATGTCTTCATCGTCTAATATATCGATCGGGTTTGCGCGTCTCCAATCAGGACCCATCATCCACTGTGGCCACTGGTACGTTAACTCGATATCGTCTTCAGGACGCAGCATTAACTTTTCTTTTACCGCCATAACCACTTTGGCAAACCCATCTTGCTCTCGCAGTCGCACTGCTAGTGCAAACCCATCCATCTGCGAAACGTGTTCGAAAAAGCCGTTTTCATCTTTTTTCCATTCCCCAGGGACCAATCTCACCACGAACGCCATTTTTACCTGCTGGAGTTTTCAACAATAACAAAATTGTTAGCATTCTTGTTATTCTTAACTACGAAACCCTAAAAATTAAAAATCAATCACTCTTCAAAACATAAACATTAAAGTACGTAATACCCAAAACTTTTACTTTTACCTTTATGCTTTGATTTCTCTGTGTGTTTATCCTCTTCTTGCATTAAAGTTGTCGGAAGCTAAGCTATTTAGTGTGATAGAACTGGGTTGTTGCAGCAAAGAGGATATAGTGCTAATAAATAGACCAACGCCTATATTCGATATACCCGCAACCCCATATATATCAGCTGTAATGATTTACCGTATCTTTGTGTTTCCAATGCCGGCGGGCGATATCTTCCAAGATATCCTTTGCATTTAATGCCGCCGCTCCTACGCTATAAACTGGTTAATTGGTTTTCGGTTTTATAGGGGCTTTTTGGTCAATATTTCTGTCGGGGATGATGGAGATTTAATTTCTGGATCTTCATGCATAGATACTTAATATTCTGTTCGTGTGGGCATAGATATTAATATAGCCCTAATTAGTAACTATCATGTTACCACCACCATCATCATCATCAGTCCATCATCATCATCAATTCACCACCACCATCACCACCACCACCATCATCATCATCATCATCATCATCATCATCATCATCATCATCATCATCATCGATCATCATCATCGTCATCACCTAATTTGATCATCATTCACCATGGTGGAGTTCCGTCATGGAGTGTAGTCGAAAAATTGTCACTGCCAATGCCAACGAAATTCTTGTCTCTATGATCATTGGTTCTTAAATTGATCAAAGAGAAAGGTTTACGCTTGCATCATGGTTACACCAACGCAGTCGACATGATGTCCCAAAACGACGAACAAGGACTCCACGAGCGGCGATGAGGGATTCGAGCGTCGGTGGCTTTGCCGGTGAACGGTGTTGTTGGCTTTGTCGTTGAACGTCGTCGATGGATTTGCCGGTGAACGGCGTTGTTGGCTTCATCGTTGAACGTCATCGATGGATTGAGAGAGATCGACATTGAGAGATTTGACGCCGAGAGAGATCGACGGTTAAGAGATTTGACAAAATTATGTTTGTTTCGGTTTACAAAAATCGGTTTAGCTATTCAATTCGGTTATATTTGGTTTACGTATTTGATTTCAATTTTTTAATTTGTACTGGTTTGGTTATGGATAACCCATTAATCCATTTTAAACCCAACCATTTCAATCCAACTCATTAAACTCATTAAACCATTTAATCCATTAATCCATTAATATCCAAATTTTCAACTCATTATATCCATGAGTTGGATTGGATTGGATTGATCCATCAATTTCAAACCATTTTGACACCCCTATATGTAGTTAACTTAGTTTCAACTTTGTACTTTGTATTATGACTTCATCATTAAAAAATGTTAGTTATTTGTTTTTTTTGTTTTTTAGTATTAATCATTTGATGGGGATTAAAAGAATAAGAAAAAGAAGAAAATAGGTAATTATAAGCCTATAATATAAAGGTCTTGATAAGTTGTATAAGGGTAGTAAAAATTGAACGTCCTTATTAAAATCTCCTTTGCTCAAAAAAGATCAAAGGGTTGAGAAATAAAGTACAAATTCGTCTTAAATCGTTTGGTCAATTAATCATAAAAATAAATATAATCAATTAAATATAAAACAAAACAAAATATATAAGTATTTCAATATACCATATGATTGAAGTTGTTTACAGTTCTCAATGACTTCATTTTGAATATACTTAAACACTTCAAGTATAAAAAATAAATATCTAAGCAATCATAATAATATTTTAATACAGAAATCCACTAAATATTACCATATATCTCAAGAGAAAGTTGTAGATTATGTCTTGTTCTATTGCTAAAAATCACGACTAATAGTTTATCTATAGGGAATCTATACCCGGTGACCACAGACGAATGAAAAATTAACTGACAGGTTTTGAGACTATTTGCACGGGGTCTGTAGCAAAATTTTGACTATCAAACCACTACACACCTATCGGCTAAAAGCGAGAAATATTTTGTATACAGTATTCTTGTGTCAGAAACCGAGATATCATATCTCTCTCTTAGATTTGATTTTCGAAATTTCTTTGGGAATAGTATTTGTATTAATCATGAGGACGGCGAGAAATCGAAGGGTCGTGTTTTTTGGGTTCTATATCAACTGCTTTTTATTTTTTTCAAACTGTTTCTAATTTCTTCCATCTTCGAGTTCCATTTTTTTCTCCGGTGTTCTCATCATCTTCTGTGGTTGATTGAGCCGAGTTCTATAATCAATTTTGGGTTCTATAATCTTTCAGATGCTGCTTTCAATCGATTAATTCGTTCAAGTAAGGCTTTAAATTATACACTGTTTCCATTCAATTTCATTCTTTTTTGGGTTTAACAGTGTTTTCTATATGGGTTTCGTAGATGGAAGATCTCGACATTCCACATCGCCTAATCGCTGCTGGTGAAGAACCCCTTGGAGAGAGGGCTAATATTTACAACAAAATGAAAACTCTTAGAGGCATCATCGATTCGTTGGATCAAACCGAAATCCAGTTAATCCAAGACTCTCCTCTCGGTGGTTTGTTGGATTTTCCAAACAAGCCTGCTTGGTCTGCGAGTTTCGGTCTTTTTCTGCTTGGTCGTCAGTTGGACATCGCGAAATCAAACGAGATATGGGTCGTTTATTCTGGGACGCCTGTTCGATTCTCTCTCTGTGAGTTTCATCTGGTTACCGGGCTTGCTTGTGGGCGTTATCCCGCCATCCCGAAAAAAAAAAGAAGGGGACCGCCGGGAAAAAGATTCCTTTCTATAGCACAATATTTGGCCTCGAGACAGATGTCACTGTTGAGCGAGTTATTACTATGCTCAAGAAAAAAGTTACTGATGATCCATCCTTGCGGATTCGCTATGCTGTTCTTGCACTGGTTGACGGTTATCTCCTGCCCACATCTCATCATCCCAAAATTTTGAAAGAGCATGCCAAAATGTCAGAAAATCTAACTTCCTTTCTCACTTACCCCTGGGGTCGTCTGACTTTTGAGATGATGATGAATTCGATCAAAGATAGAGAACTTGAACAGCTCGCAACTACTTCGGTGGTTGTGCAAGGTCTATTATACGCCCTGCAGCTTGTTGTCCTTGAAGTCGTCCCTGCTATACAAGAAGGTCCTCTGTTGGAAGAGACAGTTGGGTCTGAGTCTGATGAAGAGAGTGTGGAAATTATCCCTCATCAAGTGAACCCGTTTAAGCTCGGAAACGCCAAAGAGCTAGATCTCAAATGTCAGGTAATAAATTATTTAGTAGCTGATCCGTATTTTCTTATCAACTAATGTCATTGTTGTAGTTATCAACTTAGCCGGAAATATTTTTTTTTTCTTTACTAATATCATTGTTACCGTCTTAAATTTATTAGACTCTTGTCTCTCCAATAATTCATCCCGAAGCTGTTCTTGATGATGGTGAAGATGTTTCCTGGTCAGATGACGAAGTAGATCCGAGGGTAGATAAGATTGTTTCTCTGGCGGAGCAAGGTTTCAAGTTCAACAACGATATGTTTCCCGGTGGTTGCATCCCCTCTCAAGTGGTAGTAAGCTCCGAAAAAACAAAAAAGATCTGCAATATTGAAATGTGGTTGTGTTAGGAAAGGCTCAAAGCAGGGGAAAAATCCTAGAAACCCAACTGGTATATTAGACGGTCCCACCAATCCCCGCCGATTGAGGAGGCTGCGGGCTCTGGTTCGTTTGATATGAACGCTCTATCTCGTATGTTAGATGCAAAACTTAATGCCCACTCCAAAAAGATTATCAAAGGCTCAAAGCTGTTACTGATTGGTTTATATAGGAAAATTGAGTATTCTTAGCGGCCGAATAACGCTATCTAACGATAAGATAGCGGAGTAGAAAGCGCTATATCTGCGCCCATGATAATAGGTCGACGGCTTCCGATAGCGGTTTTTGGTGGTGCTATATTTTGTTTACATATTATAGCGTGTTTTCTTATGCAATGTATTATTATATAGTAGCCAGTATATTTTGTTATTAATTATCAAATTACATCATTTGTTATATGCAATTTAATCAATTAGAATAGCATTTATAATACGCAATTTATTCAATTAAAATAGCATTTGTATTATGCAATATATTGTGGTTTTGTTTTGGGAAAAATGTCGGAAAATGCGCGAACTTTCAAATTTGGGACAAAAAAAGCATGAACTTTCGAAATGTCATTTAAATCATAAAGTTTAGTTTGACTTTTGATTAAATGGTTAAGTTTTCGTTGACCTGGCAATTTCGGACATGTCGTTAAATTTCCGTTAACGAGACGATGACGGGGTTAACTTTCCGTTAGAAATCTCCGTTGAATCGAAACGACGGAAAGTTCGATTCTTCACAGACGCAGTTAATTCATTTTATTTTCCAGTGAAATGACGTCGTTTTGTTGTTTTTAAACCTATGTCGTTTCGATTCAACGAAGATTTCTAACAGAAAGTTAACCCCGTCAACGTCTCGTTAAAGGAAATTTAACGACATGCCCGAAATGGCCAAGTCAACGAAAACTTAACCATTTTATAAAAAGTCAAACTAAACTTTATGATTTAAATGACATTTCAAAAGTTCAAGATTTTTTTGTACCAAATTTGAAAGTTGGCGCATTTTCCGACATTTTTCCCGTTTTGTTTTTGTTTTTTTTGCACTATACATAATTTTCAATCCGGTTTGAATTAATGAAGAATAATACAATTAAATAAGAACTCTAGTTTGACTACATTAGTTTCAAAACCAAACCGAAATAACTTTATTTGTGTCACACAACCATAAATTTCAATTTAAGCTACTTAACATTATCTTGCTTCAAACCAGGAGCTTATCGTTAGGCCTCATCAATAGTATGACTTCTACACCTTCATGTCCAAAATCTTTTTTACAGTCTTGATGTTTTTAATTAAGCTCTGCATGAAACAAAATTTTAAGAATTTAAGAGCAAATTAACATCATGTGAAACTAGAGTAAATATCATACTAAATCAGATTTAACTTCAGACCAAAATCATAGATTAAGTTTTTTTAACAAACTTCTTGATACCTGCATGTTTCATATAAACATTTCAATAACCGTATATTACAACCAATAAACAAAATTAACTAATCAAAATAAACCCAACACCTCATGAGTAAAGAATGTGCACATACCACATAGATCGTTGATCCTCGTGCCAAGTTTCTTAATTTTATACACCACTTTCTTGATAGTTGCAGAGTAAGTCCTTATCCTTTGCAGACGAATGAGATTTTAGAAGAAAGAAACATATGGAGAGCGAATAAATACAAACAAGTATGACTATGAATGTTTCCACTTAGACTAATATTCAAATAGTGAGGTAGAGTCACGTGAAACTCTTCATCTAAGCACAAAATTGAACTAAACAGATTAATCATGCTCATCTAAGAGCAAGTACGAATGAATCTAGCTTGAAATTACTTAGGAGAAAGATATCAAATTGGTTTACAAATAGACAAAGCCCTCACATTCGAGAAACCAAACCTAGTAAATTTGACTAACCACTATATATAATGCAAACGTTAAGGACTCACACAAAACCAAATCGTTAAGGACTCACACAAAACGTGTAAAGAAGAGAGGTTGTCGAGACGTGTAGGCCACAAATTTTTTTGTGAAGGACTCACCAACTTGATTCAACTAACTTCTAATTGTTTTCTGAGACTTTTTGCCACAAATTTATTCAAACTCACTTGGAAACCAAAATCAAGACACCCTCACAACAACAAAAACATAACATGTCTACTAAGTAAGACTGCGTGGAGTGCATAAAAACTTTGTATATAAACAAACGAAAACAGTAAGCACCTAGTTTTAACAGCAACAACACAAAACCTAAATCAACACAAAACAGTTAAGAAACAAGCAAGCCAATAATGAGGCAATTCGTCGAACACCTGGAGGGCATGAAAAGCATCATTAGAACATAAACCACTCCACTCCGGCCAAAATCTTCTAAGAAATCAATATAATCCAAATCGATCAAACCCTAACAAAATCTAACGCAAGTGCTCATGAATCTACTGAACCCTAACAAAATCATACCTGCGACGAAGATGTTTTGGGGTTTCTGGCCAACGAAATCAAAAGCTATGGTTTAGGGGATCTGGACGAGCGACGAAGATGGAGGATGAAGAATTCATAGAATTTAAGAAGAAGAAGAATTTGGGGATAATAGCGAGAATGACAAAGAGTGATAGAAATTGATAAAATCCAATAGATCTAGGGGTGTATAATCATAGGAAAAGAGTGACTAGGTAAAGGAGAGCTAAGGAGAAGGGAAGAATTAAGGAAGAAGGGAAGAATTGAGAAAGAGAGTGTAAAAGAGAGAAAGAGGATGGAGAAGATAGAAATTAGGTTTTGATTTTTAATTTGAGCCTTTTTTTTATTTTTTGGCTAAGTGTTGGCGGTCTGGGCAAATGTTTCGTTAAATATTGGCGGTCCTAAGTGATTTTAGTTTCGGCTCTGTTATTAGAAGGTTTAGCGTTTCTGAAATGTTATAATATTGTTACCAAAATTCGAGTATCATCTTTAATAGCAGTTACGAAAATACGCTATCGTAATGTGCTATCAATACTCATATTTCTTGTAGTGACATAATTCATAGCGTTTACAATTTCACAAACGCTATCCTAAATGTAAGGTTAAGTATAATATAGCAGAACCACACCAATTGCTATCTTCTAATGCTAAGGATACTCACTATTCTTGTAGAATTTCTTTCAAACACCGTGATATCTGGCGAGAATGGGGAAAAAGTTCAGTTGTCTGATAAAAATCCTCTAGGCAACTCTGTTGAGGATGAGGGTGGTGACAGTCTTTTACGTCGTCCCCGTCGCCGGAGCAACCATGCAAAGGTTTTCTCCCAACCGCCCCAACGGAGTATCAGTATTGATGGCACTGTTGAGGATATAGCTGCTTTTTATAATGGGAATTTTGTCGGGGAGTTTAGTGGTTCAAGGCGAAACAATGTTGAAGTCAATCAAGTTAATGGAGATGGCGGTGTAGCCGATAACCTTCAGGTTAGCGGGGTAATTATGTTCTTGGGTTCTGCCATAGGCGATTATTAATATTGGAGAGGTTTACCTGCTAACCATATGTTTATTCTTTTTGTTTATTACCCGCTAACATCTATATATTCATTATTAATGTAGTCGGCAAAGGAAGTTAGTCTTGATGTTCCAAATGGTATGACAACAGAGAAGCCGGTAAGCTTTTTAAAGCAATTTAGTTATTAGGAGCTACTAAACAATTTTTATCTTTTTTTTTTTTTTTTTTTTTTTTTTTTTTTTTTTTTTTAATTTCCATCTTCATTAAAAAACAAACACAGTTACAGCAGAGATACAACATAGAACTAGAAGGGAACGATACAAAGAGAAACAAAGCTTACCTACTTACCACATTAAGGTTGGAAAAATTCAAACCAAGTAGATAACAGAGATACCGAATTAGAACGTTGCGCCCTAGAGAGAGGATCAAGCTTACACCTAAGAGAGTTCTGAATATCGATAATAAGGCTCGACGGAGGGCGAGAAGACTGAGAGTGTAGTCTTGAGTTCCTTTCTTTCCAAATCGAATAAATAGAAGCCTGGAAGAGAAGCTTGAGAATCAACGACAAGTTTTTGTTTGGGCTAGGGTCTTTGATCCATCTAAGTCCATGTTCCAAAAGAATTGGAGGAGAAACATGAGCTTTAGATGAGAAAAAAGACCAAACCTCATTAGAAAAAACACAATCGAAGAAGAGATGTTGAAGAGTCTCATCAAAGGAGTTGCAGAGGAGGCAAGAGGATGGGACATTAAGTCCCCAACGAATAAGCCTATCACGGGTATGTAACCTTTGGCGAGCAACTACCCAAGTGATGAAAGAGTGTTTGGGGATAGCTCCTTTAAACCAAACCGACTCATGCCAATAAACCGCTGGACCAGGAGGGTTCAAGAAATGCCAAGTAGAGGAGGCTGAGAACTTAGAAGATGGAGTAGAATCTCCAATCTTCCACAAGAACTTGTCATCTTCCCTTGAGGGATCAATAATATCTGCTGAGGGAAGGCATTGCTTCAAGAGAGATATAGTAGAGTTTCGAGATCTGCTTCTAGATAACCACCAATCACCATCACGAATAGCATCTGCCACCAAAGAATCCGCAGGGAGACCAACAATGCGGGGACCAGAATCACCTGTGATCTCAATCAAAGGGCCAAGAGATGTCCAATCGTCTTTCCAAAAACTACAAGTAATACCTGAACCAATCTCACAAAAAACAAACGGTCTAGCGAGAGGGCGCAGTTTACAAATATTTCTCCAAATCCAACTACCAGCAACAGAAGAATCCAGCTCCCAAAAATTTGTGGAACCAATTAAATGTAGCCTGATCCAAGACACCCAAAGGGATCCACCAGCTGCAAAAATCAACCAAATCAGCTTAAGGCACAAAACCTTGTTCCAAGCCAATAGTCTCCTAAGTCCAAGTCCTCCACTTTCCTTAGGAGTACACACTGATTCCCAGCTGATTTTAGCACCTCGAGCCGAGTTAGGAGCTCCTTTCCATAAGAAGCCACTGCACATTTTCTCAATCTCATCCAAGCATTGGTTGGGCAGCAAAAAAATAGAAGCCCAGAAGGTTATCGTCGAGTAAATGACTGACCTGATCAATTGCAATCTACCAGCAAAGGAAAGCATTTTTACTGACCAGGCCTGAAACCTTTGAGAGATCCTGTCCAATAAGGGTTGATAGTCCTGTTTTCTGAGTTTCTTAGAGGTCAACGGGACTCCGAGGTAGCGAACAGGGAATGATCCACATTGAAGACCAACCCTCGCTGACATGTCTTGAACAAGCTGAAAATTACCCCCATCCAGAAACAATGCAGTCTTGTCTGTGTTAAGTCCTAGTCCAGAAACTCCTTTGAAGAGATGAAGAATATTAAGAACAGCTTCTAAGGAGGATTCCACTCCATCAAAGAAAATAAGGACATCATCTGCAAAGCTAAGGTGGGTAATGAGAGGAGCTTGACATAAAGGGTGAACACCAAATTCTTGTCTCACAGCCCCTGCATCAAGCTGTTTAGAGAGCACATCCATAGCGAGAACAAATAACAGGGAAGAAATTGGATCACCTTGACGCAGTCCTTTCTTACCAGGGAAGAAACCAAGCAGTTCACCGTTGAAACAAATGCTAAAGGAAGTGGAAGATATACACTCCTTAATCCACTTAATGAAAAGGTCTGGAAGGTCAATAGCTTTGAGGACATTAATCAAAAAATCCCAGTTTAGACTATCATACGCCTTAGTGATATCAATCTGGAGGCAGCCTCTAGTAACCTCACCAGTAACATGAAAATCATTAACCAGTTCAGAGGCAAGAAGAACATTTTCACAAAGTAACCGTCCCTTGACAAAACCCACCTGATTGAGCTGAACCGCATCAGAGATGAAAAGTTTGAGCCTCCTTTTGATTATTCTGGCAATAACCTTGTACAAAGTGGTGCAGCAAGAGACCGGTCTGAACTGAGATAAGGAATCGGCTGCAGTAACCTTAGGAATCAAGGCAATTGCAGTGGCGTTGAAACGCCGAGGAAGATGACCAGAAATGAAAAACTCTTTGATGGCTGCAATAGTATCATCACCAATAATGTCCCAAGCCTCCAAATAAAACTCCAAAGGAAATCCATCGGGGCCAGGAGCTTTATTCTTAGGCATCTTAAACAGAGTGTCTTTAATTTCCTGACTAGAAGGAATAGCCAGTAACTGAGGGTATAGTGACGATGGACACCTAAAACTCATCAGCCCTTGAATCTCCTCAACACTCATAGGAGAAACACCTAGACTTTCAGTTCCCAACAGATTCTGAAAATAAGAGAGAGTCATATCTTTAATCTGATCCTGATTTTCAATTCGCTGACCATCATTACCTCTCAGAAGCTTGATGCAATTCCTAGCATAGTTAGAGGCAGCAACACGAAAAAAATAAGATGTATTAGCATCACCATCAGCCATCCATCTTACTCTTGATTTCTGACGATAAAATATTTCCTGAGCTTTGGCGAAAAAATTCCATTTCTGTCTAGCAACATGTTCCTCCCTGAATAGAGAATGAGAGGGATTAGACAGCAAAGCCGATTGGATTGACTCAAGGGAGAGAAGAGAGTCCTTAGTCTTTTGCTGGATGTTACCAAAACCTTCCCTGTTTAATTTTTTGCACGCCACTTTTACTTCCTTTAACCTCTGCCCAAAAGTAAAAAGCCTGGAGCCAACACAAACCTCTTGAGCCCAAGCTAAAGCAATAATCTCCTTGAACTTGGGGTGAGAGGATAAGAATGAGAAATACTTGAAAGACTTTTTACTTCTCTCAACAGAAGCATCAGTGTTTACTAAGCATGGCGAATGATCTGAATCTCCAGGAGGATCAAAGATGGCAAAAGAATCAGGAAAACAGTTAAGCCAATCCTCATTGATCAAAGCTCTATCCAATTTGCGCAGCACAGGATCAGCAGGTTGACCATTTGACCAAGTATAAAATACCCCTCTGCTAGTCAAATCAAACAGGTCATTACTGACTAAGCAATCCTGAAACTCAGCCATTCCGGCAAGAGGAAGATTATGAGGGATTATAGAAAAATGCTCATCTGCAGAAACAATTTGGTTGAAGTCACCAAGTAGCAACCACGGCCTGAAGGAAGCAGGAGAGTGCTGAGAAATGAAAGACAGCTCCTCCCAAAGCAGTCTTCTCTGGATCACCGTGTTGAAAGCATAGACAAAAGCAACTGAAAAAGATTCATTCGTGGCTGGGCAAAAAACTCCACACAGCATCAACTGAGGAGACTTCTTTAGGCAAATAACCGAAATAGATGGATCCCAGACCACCAAAATACGACCCCCATCAATAGAGTCGTAATTACTGTCCCACCTCCAACCAGGGAAGGCAGAGTTCAAAACACTAGCAGCATTGTCCACAGATACATGGGACTCTAAAATACTGCCAATCAATGGCTTATTAATACCAACCCAGCTTTTTACAAAACGTTGGCGAGAGTGGCTATTAAGTCCTCTTATATTCCAGCAAAAGATCTTCATATAAACAACAAAAGGGTGAAGATAGAGCTAAGCTCTTAGAGGTTGGATTCACTACCCAAGGGCAGACCCTGAGTAGGACTTGAGGAAGACATAACCTTTGAATTCTTGGAAAAACGAGTTCCTGTTACCTTACCAGCATTCTGATAAGGAATTTGCAGCTGCCTTGAAATCTGATTTGCTGCCCCATTGAAGAGTTTCTGCTTAGTGTGGGAACCGGCGCCAACCAATGTAAACCCAGACCTAGCAATAGTTTCAGAACTTTTTACCACAAAACTAGAAGCCGCAGCGGGAAACTCCTCAGACTTGGGAGCTTCAGAACGAGACTGACCGACTCTAGGCTGAAGAGAAGGAATCACCACATCCTTAGTCCCATCAGAGATAACCCTATGATCAACTGTGATATCTGGCTCCACAACACAAGAACCTTCGACCTTAGATACCACCTGGTTTTCAACATGAGGTGCACTTCTACCTCTCCCTGATGATCGACTTCTGGAGCGAGTCCTTCTTTTTACCTTATGAATGGTAGAAGATGGACCTTGCAGAGACGGAATACTAGGTAACGCTTTGACCGCATCAACCATAGCTTTAGAGATTTTAGGCTCTTTAATAGGAGCAAGAGAATGCTTGGATACAGCAACTGCAGTACCTCTGGCAACAAAAGGCTTGGGACCTCCCTTACCAAAAGATTTCTTCATAAGCGGTTTGGGGCATCTATTTAACAGATGACCAAACCTACCACAATTACAGCACCGAGGAGGAAGCCTAGGATAGGAAACTTCCACCCGAACAGAGTTACCCATTGAGTCACGAACTTTAATAATTGCAGGAGGGGA
The DNA here is from genome assembly GCA_905216605.1 of Arabidopsis arenosa. Classification (NCBI taxonomy): domain Eukaryota; kingdom Viridiplantae; phylum Streptophyta; class Magnoliopsida; order Brassicales; family Brassicaceae; genus Arabidopsis; species Arabidopsis arenosa. The sequence goes on from LR999451.1 coordinate 15,304,966, forward strand.
AGAATCCAAATCAATCTCAACTTTGACTTTAGTATTACCAAAGTGGAAAGGATCCAGCCTCGATTTTTCCGTGTGCAGAGGCTCTCCAATCGCACTCGCAATGACACTAATACCTTCAAGTGAGTACATCTGAGGAGGAATATTTTTCAATATTGCCCAGGTAGGGGCAGTAGACAGCTCCGACAGATCGACCAAACCATTTGGAGACCACGGAAAGACTGAAAAGGCAACATTTCCAGCTTGCCAGTAACCTATCTGAAGTACCCATTCACGAGTGGATAGACAAGGAACCCAAATGAGGCAAGAAGTGTCCGACAACACCCGGATGGTGATGTTGCCATGTTTTCCCCAAGCTGGGTTGAGGTCTGTGTAGATTTTGCCTGGAGGAGGAAGAAGACCGTGAAATTGAGCAACGATATGGCCCTTCCACATCTTCGCAGTCTGGAGAAGAACAGATTCGGGAGCCTGAACAACCGGAATCCCATCCTCTTCGAAGGTGGGAGTCGAAATCTTTCTAAGGTTTCTGAGGGAGGATTTGAATCTTTCAGCATAAGAAGGACCACTAGTATCCTGAATTTGCTGTGAGTCAGACGGAGTAGAGCAGATCCGAGAGGGAATAGCATCTGATGAAGTTTCTGTGATAATGGGGACATCAACCTGAGGAGAAATACTTGAATCGACCACCACAGAATTTGGATCTTCCGACAAGACAAGAACAGAGGCAACAGAAACACACCCCGAGATCAGGGCTGGCAGAGGCAAAGAAGACGTCGACGGAGGCCCTGAAGACGGAGAAGACAACGAACCCTCCTCTGGAGACAAAGGAAGCACTCCTTCACTCACGATGGAGGAGACAGAACCTACCGGAGAAACCGCAGGACTTGTCGGAGACAGAGTGGCCACGGCATTTCCGGCGGAAGACAGAACTGAAGAGGAAGAAACGCCGGCCATAACCTTGACGGAACTCGAGTCAGACGGCGCAGCGAACGGAAGAGGAGGCTTTTTCTTCTTGGCCATGGCGGATTTCTCGCCCACCGGCGTGAGGCCAGTTGACGGCGGCGGCTAGGTTAAAACGATACCTAATCGCCTTTTTGGTCACAGAGAGAAACAATTTTTATCTTATTACATTATGTTTGCTATTTCATTGATTTACGGTTTTCTAAACTATATAGGTTGAAGTGCCTCCCACTGATGCCGAGGAAAGCAATGATCATTCCAATGCAGAGGTTACAAAGTAATAGTATTATTATTTGATACTGTTAATGTTACCGGTTTTTTACAATCCTGTTGTTTTGTTCAGGTCCGTGTCGATGGGGTTGTTGAGCAGGACCAAGTGAGTGTTGTCGGATAATATTATTTTTTTTAAAAAAAAATATTACATTTTAAATTATATTTCTGTTTCCCCGTATTTCATTATGTTTCTCTCTTTCTTCAGGTTATTCCGGAAGCCGATAATGCCTGTGTTCAGGTTATCGTATAATAAAATACTTCTTAAAGGTAAATGTTACTTTTATGTTACCTGGTAACTGATTATTTTGTTTTTTAAATAATTAGGACAATTTGCCACTCACCAATGACAATCTTGAGGTATGTTTCTGTTATATCGATAAAACTTGTCTTAACTAATATTCTAATGAAATTGTTTTTGTTTACTGCATATTAACCCAAAAGACACTAATATATTTGGTAACCTATAATATTTACGTTAGTTATTATCATTTCTGTTACAGTCTCATTTTTTTGCATTGGTTTGTTTTGTTGCAGATTCTGATGGGAGACGGTGTTGATCTGAACAACCCTACTGTCCAAAAAGCTTCTCTTCAGGTTCTTATGTTTCTTTATTAAATGCCATTGCTACTCGGCTACTAATTAAGATAGCCGTTAAGATATCAGCAACTCATTATTTACTTGTATTTTTTTTTAATTACCTGTTTTCAGGGCAATGCCACATTTTCCATTTGTATTATTATTGTTTTGTAACTCAAGTTTTATATGGCCCGATAACAATTTTCATTTTTACCTGTTTCTCTAGGGTGATGTGAGCGATATTAATCCTAATCATGAGGTCTGTTATACTCCTTTTTTGTATTCCATAACTAAATCACTACTAACACCCTTACCCGGTAACTTGTCACTATATTAACGTTAATGGCGATGTAGTATTAATATTTCTTCACTCTAATTGTCAGTTATTTCCCGGTCTTGTTGTATTTAATTTTTTATTTGTATTTTATTGTATCTTTATATACATTAAGTTTGGTTTCCTCTGTTTCCACAGGTTGATTTGCCGGTTAACACTTCAGTTATCAGCAACGATGGCACAAACCTAGAGGTAGTTTGTAACTGTAAAAAATATATATTTAAATTTGGAGATATCGATTACTGTTGTCCGGTACACTAAGAGTTAGTTAATATTTGGAGTGTTACCTTGAACAGATTTAAGGTTTTAAGTATTTTAATTTTTTTTTTTAGGCAAGTTAACACAAGGCTGACAGTGAGTCTTCAACTCAGGTTTGTTGAACGGATGTTGTTATTTTGATTCTGCTTTTAATAAGCCATCTTATATCATCCTTTTTTTTTTTAGTCCGGTGTAAGCAAGAATTCCATCTCTTCCCCAGGAGAGGAGGCGGTTTGTTCTTTTTTTCTCTTTTGTTATATAATTGCTTATCAGATATTTGCAATTTTATCCGCATAACTATATTGTTACATATCTTCAGAAATCTGAATCTCATGAGGCAGGTCAAATGGGAAGTGAACCTATTCTGGTAAAGTCCTTCACTATTGACCATTGATATAACGTATATAGCTAACCGGCTGTTCTAGTAATTGTTTGCTAAATTAATCATTATCGGATAATAGGACTCCCAAAGTCAAGTTGATGTGCATGTGTCAATCCCCCCCCCCCCCCCCCCCCCCCCCCAAGGTTATAGAAAAGGTGTCACTTCTTCATCATATACGATCATTTTTTTGTCAAATGTCTGTGTCATGACCATTTATTTTGCAGGCTGATGTTCCATCGCAGAGTAACGTTGTTGGGAATCCTGGAGAAAGAAGGAGTAAAAGGCTTAGGACCATATCTTCCAAGTTAGACGGGCGGTTTCAGTTTGACAAGTAACCAAGTTATTGGTCGGCCACCCTTTTCCAATCGCAACTCTTTCTACTGTTTCTATAGATCATGAGGAGCGTTTCAACAATTCCATGCAGAAACTAAAAGCAATCAGGTTTGTTGGTTTATTATTATTTTTCGCAATGTATGTTATCTGTTTTGCTCTTTACTCGCTAATCCTTTTCTTACCTGGCTAATCATTTTATTTCCATGATTTAGCTCTATTTCTCTGGGTGGCGATGTTTAAATTGCCAGCAAAGACGTCAGGAAAAAACCATTGTCTAACAAGGTAGTTTTAGCTCCAACACATAGTTATAATCTAAAATATTTATTACTAGATAACTATGTTAACTTGATAATTTTCCAATAGGTTATAGATGCGCTTTTGAAGTTTAGCAGGCACATTCTTAGAACTGACGACGTCGATGAAGAGTTGCTTAATACCAATTTTATCTCTCATTTGTGTCGACTATTTCCAAAGTTTTCCAAAGCTCCTGTCCCTGAGGATTTTCAGTTCCCCAAAGCTTTGATTGATGCTGTTTCTGGTGTCGGAGAGTTGGACCGTGCTCAGCTTTATAATATTTAGTTTATAAAATTAAAACTTTTTATAAAGTTTAGTTTTAATAAAGTTTAAATATTTATAATTTTTTGAAACTTTTTTAAAGTTTCAATTCTTTAAAATAAATAACCGGAGTAAAACGGATAACAATTTTAATTTTGGACGCCTGATAAATCAAGCTCCCAGCTCATTCGTGTCAAATTTATTTTGGTTCTTTTTATAGTATGACTCTGAACTACTGCCTAATTTTTTAAGCAATGTGGGACATTGTACACCTATTTTTTCTTCATGGATTGCGATTAAGTAATTTATCCAGTGCAATATTAATTAATATATATCCGTTTTTAAAATTTTGAATCATATCATATGCAGAAAATTAATGTTTCAAAATAATTTGTAATATTTTTAATATTAATTAATAATTTGGAAGCCACGATTTCTAAAAGATTTTTTGAAATAATTTGTAATATTAATTAATAGATAAACATTTATGACAATGACATTCTCTTGTAAATAAGTGTCAACTCAAGGATTTCTTTCATATTTATACTTCGAAAATGTATATATAGATGTATAATGCAACTAATCACAATTAAGATTTCGATCATAACCACCATAACAAAAGAAAATTATCCAGTGCAAATAAGTGCCAGACTTGACATTATAGCAATCTACTTCCATCTGGATGAATGGGAAAATTGATGAATGAAGTTAAAAAGCATTCTGAAGATTAAAAAAAGAAGGGGAAAATGTCAAAAAGATCACCAATTTTTAAATTTGGTCGAAAAAAACACCAACTATCACTTGAACTCTTTAAATCACCAATTTTTGTTGATTTTTCATTTTAATTACATACTTTTGTTAACTGAACCAATTTAGGTCCATCATGAATTATTTTGACAAAATGAATTAATGAGGTTAACTCTTTGTTACTCATCTCCGTAATCAAAATTGTTGATAAACTCAACATAGATTATTATTAGAGACTTATTCCGTTAATTTGTTCTGTTAAGATACTTAAAACGTGATTAAAGTGTTTATGGGAAACTTGGTGCTTCTTCTCAACCAAATTTGAAAGTTTGTGATTGTTTTGACATTTTTTCCAAAACAAAGAATATAAATGAAAATTATATTAATTAAATATTTTATCGTTTAAACTATACTTATTTTTAGCAATCTATATTCCTCTAAATAACTACCCTTATTTTTTTCTTATGTATTTAACTATTTATTAAATGAAAGTCCAAAGTTGCTAGCCAAAAGAGGTTTAATTGTTCGAACATAGTCTTTGTCGCAGGCAACGACAAAGGTTGGCCCCGGAGGTTGATGCTCGACAGCCCATTTTAACATGTGAAGTTTCATGTTAATGTCCGCATAATCCCGTTTCTTCTGGCCCGGAAAATCTAAATAAACACAACAAGCCTGTTATTGATAAAGTGATACATATAAACCGTGAGGCATTCTTTTATATTTCAAAATATGCCACAATATACATAAAAGAAATTATCACTCACCTGTTGCAACTCTGATAACTTGAACATCGGGCAGACTCTTGAGTTCTTCTATTCTATAGTCAGGGCATTTTGATGTGACAAAGACGGTAATAGATTGGAGGAGAGAACCCTTCTCGTAAAGGTATCGCCTCACATTGTCGACCACTTGAGAAGAAGAAAACCCATCAGGGACCGGGTTATTCTCTAAATCCCACCATGTCTACAATGTCAAGTCTGACACTTATTAGCAATGGATAATTTTCTTAGCAGTTTCAGAGATTCAATCTGAGATGGGGAATCTACTTCCATCTGGATGAATGGGAAAATTGATGAATGAAGTTAAAAAGCATTCTGAAGATTAAAAAAGAAGGGGAAAATGTCAAAAAGATCACCAATTTTCAAATTTGGTCGAAAAAAACACCAACTATCACTTGAACTCTTTAAATCACCAATTTTTGTTGATTTTTCATTTTAATTACATACTTTTGTTAACTGAACCAATTTAGGTCCGCCATGAATTATTTTGACAAAATGAATTAATTAGGTTAACTCTTTGTTACTCATCTCCGTAATCAAATTGTCGATAAACTCAACATAGATTATTATTAGAGACTTATTCCGTTAATTTGTTTTGTTAAGATACTTAAAACGTGATTAAATTGGCTCACACTACAAAAGTTTGTGATTTAGGGGTGTTATTCAACCATGGAGTTAAAGTCAATTCTTTAAAGGTTAGATTTGTTTTCTGATATTGTTTTTAAGAATCTGTTTGTGTGGATTTCAAAATCTCTGTAGTATATCTTGGATTTTGATTCTAATAATTTACTCATAAAACTCTAAAGAGGTTTCATTTCAAATGATTTAATATACAAAGATTTTACAAGTCTTTTAGTTTTGAATAACACTGGATTTTAATGAAGTATTTTAAATCTTAGTTGAATAACACCAAACTATTAAAATCTAATGAAGTATAAGATTCAATAACACCAGATTTTAAAGTTAGATTTAGAATAATTAGTTGAATAACATTGGATTAGTGTTGGATTTCAATTCTATTAAAATCCATCAATGAATAACACCACCTTAAAGTGTTTATGGAAAACTTGGTGCTTCTTCTCAACCAAATTTGAAAGTTGGTGATTGTTTTGACATTTTTTCCAAAACAAAGAATATAAATGAAAATTATATTTATTAAATATTTTCTCATTTAAACTATACTTATTTTTAGCAATCTATATTCCTCTAAATAACTACCCTTATTTTTTTCTTATGTATTTAACTATTTATTAAATAAAATTCCCCATCTCATTTATTTTATCTTTAACTACCATTATTCTATTTATTTATATCTCCTTTTTTAATTAATCATATTCGACACATTTAAAAAAAAAAACATTTCCAGTTAGAGCACATGTCTATAGTTAACAAATGCCAAAATATAATAAACAAAACCCCTAAAAGCAAAGATTATTGCAATTTTAATCTTTTAATTCTAACATGTTTAGTCGAAAGCGTATGAATGTGTAATATGTTATCAAATATAACCAAAATTTTCCTCGTGCTCGTATGAGTTATGCTCTAATTAACTACTCCATATATTAAGCTTTTGGGGTTTAATAACTAATTTTTGTTTGAATTAATGTAAATTTGAATGGTTGATCAGTATAAAATAGACCATAATCAAACAAGCTAACTATAGTGTATATAATAAATAAAATGCTAAGTTCCATACTAAAATATAAAAATTATGAAATCGATTATATGGAATTTGATGTTGAAAGATGAAAAATAGACGAAACCAACATATATTATCCTCTAAAAAATGAAACCTACAATCAAAAGTGACCTTTCTAGCAATAATTTTATTCTTTTGAAGAAGTCAAGATTCGATACCTTCTTTTAGTTCACGAATAGCGTTATGGCGATAACGTTAATCTCTCGGTTTCAAAACGTGTTCCTAAATTTTTCTAATCACATTGTTTCTCTGATATTAAATCAAATAGAGTATACTTTATGCATGGTTTACTAATTTCCTTAGATTATAATTTTTTGGACCATAATAAAATTAGATAAAAATAATACAACTGGATATCACAAGTCTCCATAATGAATGCAAAATTAGAATGAGACGTGTAGATAAAATGGGTCCAAGTCATGTAAACGTGTTCTCCATTATCCACTAGTCTTCTCTTCGTACGACCCAAACCCCCACTAGCCTACACCAATCAAACCTTCACCAATCAATTATAATATTTGTCCGACGAGCTTTATGCCAATCTAATGGCTATTTTGAGTTTTTTTTTTCCAAGGTTTCCTTTAGTTTATTGATCCTAAAACTTGGGCCGCCTCAAGTTGAATTTGATACAACAAGCCTTCGAAAACAAAAATTAATGTTTAAAAATCACAAAACATATGATAGTATTTAGCATTATGCACTAAATAACCAAAATATGAAATTTTATTTTGTAAATGTTTTTTTTTTTTTTTTTTTTTTTTGTAAAATAACGTGGTGATAAAATTATTAAATAAATGGATGTTGTTTTTTCGGATTGTTTTAAACAAATACTATGAATTTTAAACTGTTTTAAACAAATACTAGCATTCTATTTTATCTTATGATACATTATTCTTAAATACAAAAATCCACTTATTTATAATTTCTTCACGACATATTTTAGCATATAAAAAAAAAAAACTATATATCCTAATTAAGTAATTAACTCATATATTTTACAAGAACAAAACACAATACTATGTTTTCTAATATATATCCTACGTTCCAAAAAAAAAAAGTTGTCTACGGAAAATATGAATATACAACTTTGTATAAAAAAACTAGTTTAATTTTTCTAAAGTTATAGCAATGTCACTAATGTAATATAAATTATTAACAAAACATAAAAATTGAAAATGAGATTTGTATCTATATTGAAATGTCACTAATATAAAATTAACAAAAAAAAAAACTGATTTAGAAATTAAAAATTAATTTTGGTTTAATCTATCTAAAGTTATAGCATTATAACTAATGTGATATAAAAAATTAACAAATAATTAAAAAAAATGTGATTAAAATGATATAAAGAGAGAGTCAAAAAATGGAGAAGGAGAGGGAAGAAAAAGTCCGTTTATCATCTATTCTTCTTCCTCACAAGAACAAATCTTGAAATCGAGATCGAGAAAAAAAACCAAAAAATGGAGTCGAAACCAAACCCTAGACGTCCATCAAACACAGTGCTTCCATATCAAACACCACGATTAAGAGATCATTACCTTCTCGGCAAAAAGCTAGGCCAAGGCCAATTCGGAACAACCTATCTCTGCACAGAGAAATCAACCTCCGCTAATTACGCCTGCAAATCAATCCCCAAACGCAAGCTCGTTTGTCGCGAGGATTACGAAGATGTATGGCGTGAGATTCAGATCATGCATCATCTCTCTGAGCATCCTAATGTTGTTCGGATCAAAGGGACTTATGAAGATTCGGTTTTTGTTCATATTGTTATGGAGGTTTGTGAAGGTGGTGAGCTTTTTGATCGGATTGTTTCTAAAGGTCATTTTAGTGAACGTGAAGCTGTGAAGCTTATTAAGACGATTCTTGGTGTTGTTGAGGCTTGTCATTCTCTTGGTGTTATGCATAGAGATCTCAAACCTGAGAATTTCTTGTTTGATAGTCCTAAGGAAGATGCGAAACTCAAAGCTACCGATTTTGGTTTGTCTGTCTTCTATAAGCCAGGTTCGATTTTCTCTTTTGGAATCGATCAAATCTTTCGTTTGTTTGATGATGATTTGTTTCGTTGTATTCAAAGTTTGCTTCTTGAGCATTGTTTCTTTGTTTAAGGGAACTTTGCTTTGTATCTTCATTGAGTCTTTGAAACTTGATGTGTTGATTGGAATGATTCTGCATTTGTGTCTGGCTTGTATCTGTGATTCCTTGAAAACCAAATGGGGGTATGGCTAATGCCGGTGGTTCGTCGCCTATTTGGTTTTTGTTTACTCTTCAGGGCAATATCTATAAGATGTAGTTAGGGAGCTTGCTTTGTTTATTTGTTCTTCATTGAGGAGTCTCTCATTGGAATTAATTTGCATTTTGGTCAAATCTTTCGTTTGTTTGGTTTCTTGATAGAAACAGGTTGGTTATATGAATTGAAAATCGAAATAAGGCTTCTGGTGTGTGTTGGTTTGATGAAAATTTTGCTGCTTGAGCATTGTTTCTTTGTTAGAGGGAACATTGTTTTGAATAGATGTTCTTCATTGAGGAGTCTCTGAAACTTAATCTGTTGATCGAAATTATTCTTCATTTGTGTGTCTGGCTTGGATCTGTGATTCCTTTAGAACCAGATGGGTATTGCCAAAGCCGGATCATCGCCTAATTGGTTTTTGTTTGCTATTCAGGACAATATTTATATGATGTAGTTGGAAGTCCGTACTATGTTGCACCAGAGGTGCTAAAGAAGTGTTATGGACCTGAAATAGATGTGTGGAGTGCCGGTGTTATCCTCTACATCTTACTTAGCGGTGTTCCTCCCTTCTGGGCAGGTTAGTCTACTAAAAAGTACAGTCGTTTCTATTTACATGTTTCGAGTTTTTGTTTGAATGATGCATTCTTTTCTCTTGGGGATTGCAGAAACCGAGTCTGGAATCTTTAGACAGATATTACAAGGGAAGTTAGATTTCAAATCTGACCCGTGGCCTAGTATCTCAGAAGCTGCTAAAGATTTGATCTACAAAATGCTTGAAAGGAGCCCCAAGAAACGCATTTCTGCCCACGAAGCCTTGTGTATGTTCATTCTTAGTTGTTCATTTGGAATCAGCCACTGTTCGTAACTGTTTTCTTTGGTAAATAATGAGTATTGAGTTTACTCTGAATGTTATATAGGTCACCCATGGATTGTCGATGAACAAGCTGCACCAGACAAGCCTCTTGATCCAGCAGTCTTATCTCGTCTAAAGCAGTTTTCTCAAATGAATAAGATTAAGAAAATGGCCTTACGGGTATGAATTCGAGTAATATACATAGTCTCTTATTTATACTCAATCCATTTTCTGGTTTCTCTGAATACAAGTGATTTTATCCCACAGGTAATTGCTGAGAGACTTTCAGAGGAAGAAATTGGAGGTCTAAAGGAATTGTTCAAAATGATAGACACAGACAACAGTGGAACGATTACTTTTGAAGAGCTCAAAGCGGGTTTGAAGAGAGTCGGATCTGAACTGATGGAATCAGAAATCAAGTCTCTTATGGATGCGGTATGAAAGAACCAAAAAAAACTCTCTCTTTTCAAAAAATTTCGTTTTCTTTTAACATCCTCCGTGTGTTGTGGTTACAGGCTGATATCGACAACAGCGGTACAATAGACTACGGTGAATTCCTAGCAGCAACATTACACATGAACAAGATGGAGAGAGAGGAGAATCTGGTGGCTGCATTTTCATACTTTGACAAAGACGGAAGCGGTTATATCACCATTGATGAGCTCCAGTCAGCTTGCACAGAGTTTGGTCTATGTGATACACCTCTGGACGACATGATCAAGGAGATTGATCTTGACAATGTAAACCACTCTTCTTCCTCTTTTTGTTTACCTTCTTCAATGTAACTGTATTATAACCGACTGAGCTTTTGAATTGCGTAGGACGGGAAGATCGATTTCTCGGAGTTTACAGCAATGATGAGGAAAGGAGATGGAGTTGGGAGAAGCAGAACCATGATGAAAAACTTGAACTTCAACATTGCTGATGCTTTTGGAGTTGATGGTCAAAAATCTGAAGACTGACCAATCATTTATCCACAATTTCAGTTCTTTAATTTGTTTTATATTTTGGATTTAAGGATACAAAAATATATTCTGGTTGGTTTTTGCTTCCCTTTTTATTTTTGTAGATGAGCAACTTTCTAAATTTTTATCCTAATATGGATAATTTTGCTTCATATAAATCATTTTTGAATTCCAAAGAAATGATTGGGGGTGAAGAAAGAATACTAACCAAACCAAATCTGTAGTTCATCAATTTGAAACCAAATTACCTAAACCGAAAATGTCACATTCAAACCAACTAAACCGAAAAAACTAATTTGAAGACAGGGGTAAATTGGTGATTTCGCTTGTAAGTGGATAGGATAACACTGCGATTTATTCTCCGTCAAGCTCCAAAGTTTCGAGCTTTACCGCGAATCCAAGACTTGGACCTTTGCAATGGGTTTGGTAGTAAGGTAAAGGTGTTTTCTTTTGAGCCTCTTTTGAAAATAAAAGTTGCTTATGGAGAAAATATAACTTTTAAAAATCAAATTGTAGTTCATAGATATAGTTGGTTTAAATTTTCATGTGATCTTTCTCTGTAGTTGATTACAATTAAAGTAATCAATTAGTATGAGATTAAATGATTTGTTATTTGTTATGGTCGATTTAGGTATGTACCTCTCAAGTGTTTCTACTAAGTTTCCTCTATTAGTACAGTAACTATTCCATCAAGAGCAAGAAATAGAGAGTCTGGGAGAGAGAAGAGTCTGTTTTGGTCTTCTTCTTCATCATCTTCGTCCATTGTGTTTACTCAGTTCTCCTGTGGGATAAAACCATAATAAGATGTGTCTGAAATCTTCAGAGCCACCACCATTCCCAGACACTCACACACCAACCATGAGATCATCTTCGTACCATAACAAACGTAAATCTAAGACACAAACCCATCTTCGTATCCTTAAGCTCACCAGGTTTAGTTTCATCTTCCGTATATATCAAGCTTCTGAAGATGCAGCTTCTGAAGGAGTTCCTGAACTAAGTCAAGATACCTCACGAAGTTACTCAAGAGAACAGAGCAACATGAACAAGATTAAGGAAATATGCAGAATCTTGTTATGGCGGTTTGAAGCGAAGACTAGAAGCTTAGAGAAGACTCTAGAAGACTGAAGAGTTTCCTTTTGCAAGAAGAAAAGGAAAACATGAAGACAAAGGACAATTTCCTATTCCATAAAGAAAAAGGAAATTGTCCATTCCAATTAGTTTTAGAATTGGAAATTGACCTGTTGTATGGTCTCAACCTATTTAGTATAAATAAGAGTGCTAAGGCTAGCAGAAAGCTGAGCACAATCACGAGAGAGAAATCCTAGCTATTAAGTCTTAGTTTGAGAAGATAGAGAACTAGAGACTTAAAGAGAGCTAAGGTTGTTTTAGAAAGAGATCTTGTTCTTAATCAAGGTGTGATTGAAGAACAAGTCTTTGAGAGAGATAGAAAATAGGTTAGGGAAAAACCTTGTAAACATATTTTCTATTAATCGAAAGAGAGTTTTTTGAGAAATCCTGAGTTACATCGTGAACTAATTCAACTCTTAATAGCTCTTGCGTTTTCAGCTTCCTCAGACACATTTAGCTTTCTGAATTATAACCGCTTCTTTCTTTTTCTTTGGAAACAGGAGGAGAAGATTACTGAAGGAACAGAAGGAGATGGAGATGAGAAACTTGAAGCTTTAATTTGGTAGAGAATCAAAGCATCATGCGAGAGAATGAAGCTTTAAAAAAGAAAGCTCTTCTTCTCCACCAAGAAAACAATGCTCTGTTTGCTCTGCTTCATCCAAAACCCTCCCCTGTTTCCACTTCCTTCCTTTAGTGATCTTCGTGAATCTTGTTTCTTGATTACGTTTCTTCTCGTCTTCTTCTTTTTCTTTTCCCACCTTTAATGGGTACTAAAATAAAATAAATAAATCAAACTAATGATTTATGGCTGATTTACTTTTCTATCAAAGTTTTGATTAGGTTTTTTTTCATGTACCAAGTATTATTAACATACTGAGAGGAGTGTTAGGGTTTAATTAATGGCGAACTAAAATTAAATTAAATTTAGTTAGTGTCGTCTCTTCGTCTTACAATTATTACACGTATACTCATATACCCTGTTCTAAAAATCGGCCGCCTAGGCGCTGATCGGTTGGGGACCGCGGCGATTTTGTCCAAATCGGTAAAAAAAATCGGTGATCCGATTTTTGTCCGCCTAGGCGTCCGCCTAGCCCGCCTAGACGGCGCCTAGCCCAATTTTTTTTTTTTTTTTTACATTTTTTTTTCTTTTTTTTGGATCTAAAATTCAAAACGTCCCACTTATGTTCATAATTTATATAAAATTCATAAGTTTGACCTTAAATTCTTGTTTTCATGTGTTTAATACAATTTTAAAAACAAAATTATATAAATTTATTATTTATAATGGATTAATATGTTTTTAAAATATTAAATAGCTTTAAAACTAGTCCCCGATTAATCCCCGTTTAATCTCCGATTTTCTTGCTAGGCGCTAGGCCCACCCTCACCGCCCGACTAGCGCCTAGCGATTTTTTAAACAAGGCTCATATAGATATTTATCATAAATTATGTTTTTGTAAACAATAAATTACATTTATTGAAAATTAAATTTTGATGGTTTAGTAATTAAAGGAAACTTGAATCTCAAACACGTGTGTGTTTATAAATAGTCTCATCGTTTTAGTATCATCGATCATCATTCATCACAAAACAAACCAGAGAAAGATAGAGAGAGAGTTATTTAGTGAGAAAGATGCAATTTCATTCTTTTATTTTTTCGATTCTATTCTTCGATTTCTGCTTCCACGATTGATTAGTTGTTTTGTCGTTACTCTTCGCCAACAAGACCAGAAAGAGAGATAATCGTGATGGATGATGATACAGATTCTTCTTCGATTAGAATCGTTCCAGAAAAATAAAGCCGTTTGCTATGAAAACGATCAAGTCTAGTGAGAGATCTCATAAGCATTACGTCTTGATAAATCTACCGGAGATTTTGAGAGGACTTCGCGGTGATAGAAACGGCAATTGACGACGGAGATGGCGATAGAGAGGGAAGATCGAGGAGGTTGATTGATCGGAGATCATAGGGTTTTGTTTTCAGTCACGGTGGTGGAGAAACTAACGGTTGGATTGCGATCTTCAAAATCAAAACCCTACGAAGCCCAACACAAGAAAAGGAAATCCAGCCCATGAAAGTCCATCGGATTATTAGTCAGGTCAATTTCTATCTCATCTTAATATTTAGTTATGTTTTAATTGGTTTTTAAAAATTATTAAAAACTTAAAAATTAATAATAAACTTAATAACTAAAAACAAACTAAGTGTTAAATTTAAAAACGTTGAAAACAAGTTCGACTTAGCATCCCGTCCTTTTGGTCCGTAAGTCTTGCGGTGTCATAAGTTTAACATATTTTCACGTAATGAAAATTTAACACTTAGTTATGTTTTAAACGGTTTTCAAAAATAATATTTTAAATATATATTTTTAAAAAACTTAATAACTAAAAGTAAACATAATAACTAAAAACAAAACAAAATTTAAGTATTCTTAGTATTCGATTATTAGTCAGGTCAATTTCTATCCCATCTTAATATTCATTTTAAGTAATCTTTTTCATTTCTAACTAAATTTTTTTACTGTTGATTCTGAAAATCACACAATGAATTTGTTTAAAGGGGAAAACAAATTCAATTAACTCTCTAGCAAATTATGATCAAAGATTCGAATGAAAGGGTGAATTTTATTGCTTAGAGACAACGCTAGGGTTTAGCTCAAGAACAATTAGGGTTTTTTGTGCAAAAGTTGCGGATCCCTTGAATAGAGGACAAACCCCTCTATTTATACATATTTTAGGGCGGTTTAGAGATATGTTAATCTTCTAAATCTTCAAGGCTTTATCTTCTGATTTTTCTTTCTTTTCGGGATTCTCGTTTTTCTTCGAGGAAAATCTCCTTTTTCTTGAATGAGGAAATCGGTCGCAGGCGATTTTCCGTCTTTGAATCGAGCTCGCCTGGCGTTCTCCTTCTTCAGCCCATTAACAGGCTAAACCGGGATTAGATTGAATTCCCAATTTGATTCGTAATTCATTTGGTTTAAGCCGGTATTATCGGAGGTGCTAATTCCTGCACCAACAATTAGTCCCCCCCCAGTTCGGGAAATCTGAATGCTTTAATTCGAAATTTCCAAATTAGGGAAATGAATATTCGGCTTATACCTTAGGAAAGTGCGAATTAAATGCGAGATCACTTTGTATCGTTTCGAATTTTCGGACTCTTCAGTTTCCGAATTCCACGAACCTGTTAAAACGTCAAGCAGTGACACGTGTCGGAGGAAAACTGAAGAGTCCAGTAGGCCTAATGATTACTTTATCTAGGTCCGCCGCCCACTTTTGTCTACTTATTCTCAATGAAACTCTTCCGTGTTCCATTTCGAGCCGCTTGGGAAAGAGAAAACCAAGGTAGTTCTTATTCTTACTCCTTCCTCTCTGCTTGTAATTCTCCGTTTGTTTTCGCACTTTATTTTTATTCCGATAATGGGTAAGTCCACTGAAGCTTTCGACTCCTTCGACAGTGCCGCCACCACGCTGGTCCGTTGTAATTCTCGTTTCGTCCGAAACCCAGGAAACGAAGCTGAATTAAGCCGGAGTAGCCAGATCAAAATTCTCGAATTGATTGACGCATCGGACAGAGTTGGTAATGGTGGTAACTCAGCGGTGTATCAGGATGACCCGACAGTTGGTTACGGTCGGTTTGGAGGTCTGATCGATCTTATGGAGGAGCCCTCAAATCGCCCTGTATATACCAAGGCTGAAGTCGAGGCGAAATTAATTCCTCTTGGTGTCCTTACTCGCGACCTTTCGCCAGTGGTGGATTGGAACAGAGGGATTGTTGGGGTCCCCACCCGTTCAACCGCGGAGTCAGTAACCAGGATGTTAAATTCATGTGGTTAGGTGAACTGCAGGATTTCATTCGTAATCCCCAGACCAATTGATCGCCCATGGAATCCCCCTAAGGGTTATATTTGCTTGTACGAGGCGTACTTCAAGCAATGTCACCTCTGGTTTCCAATCCCGACCCTGCTCATCGCATTCGTTCATCGCCGTCGTCTGGCGATCTCTTAGTTGACTCATGCGGCGATTTGTAATTTCGTCGGAATTCTTACTTTTGGCGCGGAGGGAGGCTACCGGATAAACCCTCGCTGCATTGAGGAGATGACAATTTTGAAAGCCGGTAAATCTCTGGGCACCTGGGTTGTAAACAACCGGCGAGGCCACAAATTTATGCCTGGAGATAAAGTCAGCAACTTCAAGAACTGGGAACGCCATTATTTCTTTGTTCGTTCCGACCTCAAATCTTCCAAGCTCCCGCTCTCTGGCCGAAAGAGGATGTGGAATAAGGATCCGGGTAGACCTCTGAGCAGCTGGTCGTGTCGAAATGTTCACCTATGACTCTTATACTTAGAATTTGTTGTTTCCTTTTCAGATCGCCACAAACCCAGCCGAGAGTTTCCTGCCAAATACGAGGAAATCAGGTCGGCCATCTTCCGTGTGCAGAACCAAACTTGGAAGGACATCACTAGGGAGAGAGTCGCCCGCATAATGGGAAGAGTAAAGAGGAATTTTGTTAGTTTTGCAGCGCGTCTGCGAGGTTCACCGCTTCCTCTGCCTCATGCCCCGGAGGGTGGTCCTTCAGCCTGGGATCCTATAAATACTTTAGCTCTGGAGTTGCCTGAGGTAACCGGCGGTTCAGCCGAAGGCGATCTTGCTCCAGTAGAGACCGAGATCGCTGGGCATACTGAAGATCGGACCAAAGCCGGTACACCGGAGGTCACTAGTTCGACCGCCAACCCCCAGGCCGATGTACCTGAAATCATACAGGTCGACGTCGACCTAACCGTCCCTGGATCAACCGGGGACGCCCCTCCTGTAGAGGAGGCAACTGCCCTGGAGCAGAAGACCAAGTCCCAAGAGGACAAAGGAAAGGGTATCGAGATTGGCGAGAAAAGGAATGCTTCTAAGGCTGGTCTGCCTGACGACGGCCCTCCTCGAAAAACCTTCTGCTTGTTGAGAGATGACCCAGATCATCCCGACCGATTCTCCTTCCAGTACTAGGAGATAAATACATGATGAGGGATCAGGAGCCCACCAGCCATCTCTGGTGTAACATGGCCGTTCCTGGAGCGCGGGCGATCTCCGATCCGGATGAGCTAATCTTCAGTGCTGCGTACAAGAAGTTTGCTCGCTTCTCCTTCGAGGTATTATTATTTTTTACTCCATTGTTTCATCCATATAGACTCTTTCTCTAAGTTGCAATCAGGCTTACATTGTGACCTCTCTACTTCAGACCAACGCGCTGGCTAACGACCTGTTCGGTTGGTGTGACCGGAAACTTAAGCTGAAGTACGGGGACAGGGACCGTTTTATGTTACTGAGCTCGGTCTTTGAGCAAGAGAAGCGCAACCATGAGGAGCTAAAAAAGAAGTATGATCTCCTGAAGGCGGAGTCTGAAACCCATTCAGCCGAAGTCGCCTCTCTTAAAGATGAAGTTGCCAAGCTCGTTAAGCGGGAGGCTGAACTTGCGGAGGAGGTCACCAGGCTTGGGAATAGGGAGGTCTCGCTTATGGGGGAAGTCTCCAAATTGGAAGCTAATGTGGCTTTCTCTAGGGACCACGATGAGAGGGAGCTGAACAGGTTGCGGAATGACCGATTCGCCAAGGTCAGCCGCACTACTCAGAAGGCTGAGGCTCGCCTTGACAAGGTCAAGAGTTATATTAAGGAGCATGAGCATGTTGTCCAGCCCAGAATGGATGCCATGAACCAGTCCAAAGGTGCTCAGGAGATCGTGACAGTCCTTATCAGCCGAGGTGCTGTCGTTTCGGAGGTCGAGCTGGAGAATCTGGCTAAAAAAGCCAAGATTGCCGAAGAGGAGGTTGATGCTCTGAATGTTATTAAGCTCTCAGATGTTGATCTCAACATGTCTCCTGATCAGCTCGGCTTTGGGCTTACTCGGCTAGACTCTCAGGTCATTCCTGTATCAAATCAGCATGGTTCGAACTCCGAACTTGTTAGCCGAAGCGACATTCGACGTGTCACCGTCGAGGAGCAAAATCTTGAAGATTAGCGAGCTTCACTCCCTTTTATCTTGTAGTTTTGTTGTATTTTTTGAACTTATTTCAACCGTGGACCCATTTTTGGGGCGGTTTTCGAACCTGACTTCGCCGTGGACCCTTTTTTGGGGCGGCTTTTAATTTCACTTCGCCGTGGACCCTTCTTTTGGGGCGGCTTTTAATTTTAATTTTATTTGCACATTTAATGCTTGGTCAAGGATTTCTTTTTCCTTCGATCGAAGCGAAACAGGAAATATTGATATTAACGTTTTCCTTTTTGGAAAAGGAAAATGGGACATTTTTCAATGTTTCTTCGGGAAAGATGACAGAATTAAATCACCTTGTTGAAAAGAGGAATCCGGTTTTCCTTTTCTCTTTTAGGAAAGGAAAGCGAAATTAACTCCTCGTTAGATGGGGAGTCAATCTCACGGGTATAAATATCGCCCTTCGGGTATTGTTGATATCATCAAGAATTCAAAACTTTCTTTTCTTTGTTTAAAGAATGGAGAGCTCTGGTTCCTCCTTCGAGGTTAATCACAATGTTCCAACCTTCTCCAATGTTGAGGCGATTGAGCGGGGGATTCCTTTTTTTCAATAACATTCGTGTTCCATGGACCCTTTTGTTTTAGTTGAATCTGGAATCGAGGCGACAGGCAGAAAGATTTCTTTCATGCGTCGAGGGTCGTCATAAAAAGTACCGTGATCTGTTGATCTTTCACGAGGATCGCCAATCCGAGCTTTTGTATAAGCTAAGTTTGTTGGAGTCTCATCCACGAGATTGGTTAAAGAACGGCTTCCAACGGTTAGCCCATATGCCAGATGCTCTTGTATCTTACTGCCAAGATTGCGCACAGGCTGCTTGTTCTGTTTTGAGGGCAAGGGAGCCAGGTCTCGTCGCAGACGGGGATTTCATTCCGAGTTCGCCTACGATGTTCTACCTTGGTCCATCGGTTTCTAAGGCTGAATCAACCGAGTCGCAGAATTTTGTCAACCTGGTAAGAATCGTTGATCCGCGATTAGTTAATCTTCAGATCTGTGTTCTTGAATCTTCAGATCGGACTCGAGCATCAAGATCAGTGCCGCGAATTTCAATATTTTCGAATCAAGAAGCGTAAGGTGGACGACCGCTTAGAAGAGCTTGAAGCTGAAGTTGCCAAATTGAGAGCTAAGCGGAATAAGGTCCTTATTCGTCTAGACGAGATTGAGAAAACAACGAGGGCTTTGGAGATTGGCTCAGAGGATTGGGAGAAGGTCGGTCTTCAACTGGTGTGGCCTATGCCAGATCGTCTTCTAAGGGATAACCGACATGTTACTGGTCAGACGAGCTGAAGCTTATATGTCCTTTGTTCGACTAGATTAGCTTTCCGATGTTTTTTGTTTTTATCTTTTTGAATAAGACATCATTGTAATGGCGATTACCTTGATTATCAAGTTTATGATTTTTCTTTTAAATAGAGCACCATTGTATTTGGCGATGATTTTGCTTGTCAAGTTTATGATCTTTGAATAAAAATGTTCTGAGATGGCGCAATTTTTATATCAAGTTTTATGATTTGCAATTTTTTGTTTTTATCGGAGTAATTCAATTTTGATTCTCATGCGACCCTTGAGATCGGCTTTTCGGGTGGATTAGTCTTTCACGAGATCGTCCCAAATTTTTTCTGTCTAAGTTCGGGTTAGATGTTTAATGCGAGACTGAGCTCGGCTTTAAAAATAAGGTATTTGGCATGTACTGGGCACGAGACGTCTCTCAGCTTATGCCCAGTAGTCCTATGTCTGATTTAAAGAGGGAGTTCTGGACTCTGTTTCAAAATAAGTGAGGCGGACTCAGCATATTATTTGGGGGGCGAGATGCTGGGCTCGGCTTACTCCCCGTAGAGCATCTGTTCGGCAGACCGCGAAATACGGTTCGGCTTATATTTCTGTCCAAACCAGAGCTTAAGTGCGAGAAACTGGTCTCGGCTATCCTTTCTAGAAAAATTAAGTTGCTAGAAGGGCGTGGATTATTTCACCACTGCATCCATGTGAGACGCGCATCGAACACCTGGCCAGGGCGCTGAGAATTGATCTTTGGCGATCTTAAAGCGAATTCCGTTTTGAGAATGCAAACTTTAATTTTATTAAGTATTATAGATGCATCCTTTCGAAGGATTTCCTACGTACCCAATAAAGGGATCAAGCCATTCGTAGTTCAAGTTACATAAGTTGAGATCAGATGACCGATCTTGCCTTTTTTTTTTTTTCGTACTTAGTAGTAGTACTTTTTCAGGTGGACTGCGTTCCATGGATTCTGGATTTCCTTAAGGTTCATGGTCATGAGCTGGTAGACTCCGGGATGGACCACTTTTGAGATTAAGTAGGGTCCTTCCCAGCGAGCTCCGAGCTTCCCAGCGTTTTCCTCCTTCGTGTTGTGGAAGACTTCGCGAAGGACGAGGTCGCCTACATTAAAGCGGCGTTCTTTGACATTCTGATTGTAGTATTTCGCAGCCACGTTCTGATAATTCTGAATCCGAACTAAGGCTTGGTCTCGAAGTTCTTCGGCGAAGTCATTGTGATGTCAAAGTAGCCGGTTGTTAAGTGCAGGATCCTCTGTCATCATACACCTTCACAAGGCCGGACAGCCAGCTTCGCTTGGGGCCATTGCTTCGACTCCGTAGGCTAAAGAAAACGGAGACTGTCCGGATGGTCGCCGTGGAGTGGTTCGATATGACCAGAGCACACAATCCAATTCGGCAGTCCAGTTTCCCTTTTTTGGGCCAAGTCATTTCTTGATTCCTGCTACGATTGTTTTGTTCGTGGCTTCAGCTTGTCCGTTGCCTTGAGGGTATCTCGGCGTCGAGTTGGTGAGGTGGATGTTCCATTTGGAGAGAAATCGCCTTGTGATAAGTGAGACGAACTTGGGTCCATTGTCTGTTACAATCTCGTAAGGTAGACCGTGCCGACATATGATGTTTTTCCATATAAATGCGACGACCTGAGGCGACTTGACTTCGTGGTATGCTTCCGCTTCAACCCACTTGGTGAAGTAGTCTGTTAGAACCAGCAAGAATTTCTCAGACCGTGAAGGAGGCATTGGTCCTACAATGTCCATGGCCCATCGCATGAATGTGTATGGTGCTGTAACTGTGCTCAGCAGTTCTAGGGAGACGTTCTTCATTGGCCCGTGCCTTTGACATGATTCGCACTTCGCCGCGTAGGCCTCGCAGTCCGCCATCATGGTTGGCCAGTAACGCACATCTTTTTTTATTTTAAGGGCTAGAGCTCGTCCGCCGAATGATTGCCTCCGTCTCCGTCGTGAGTTTCTTCTATGATCATTGCAGCTTCCTTTGCGTTTACGCATGTGAGTAGTGTCTTAGTTGCGCTGCGACGATACAGTTCGCCATCATGGAGGATATAGTTAGCAGCCTTGGTTTTGAGACGTCTTGCTTCCCAACGATCTGCGGGTACTTCGCCATCTGCTATGTAGAGTTTGATGGGATCTCTCCAATCGGTCGGCTCTGGGTCTACTTCAATATTCGGATCATCGTCGATCTCTATAGCTTCCGGGGGTTCGGTGATTACGCAGATCGGAGGTGGAAGATCGATGCTTGGTGTGGCTATGTTCTCCACGCGAATGGTACACCTCAGATTTGGATCTGTATTTGAAGCTAAGGCGGCTAGAGCGTCCGCTGAGATATTATCGCTTTGGGGTATTTTTGTAAGCTCGAAGTTGTCGAACTGTTTGGTTAGATCTTGAACCAAGGTGAGATAGGCCCGCATCCGCTCGTTCTTGGCTTCGAATTCATCACTAAACTGACTTACCATGCACTAGCTGTGAATCGCTGAAAGCTTTGATTCGCTTAGTTCCGATTCCTTTTGCAAGGCGCAATCCTGCTATCAAGGCTTCGTATTCCGTTTCATTGTTGGAGGCTTTGAATTGGAGTCGGAGTGATTGCTCGAGTACTTCTCCGGTGGGAGATTGGAGTAAAATACCTAGTCCGGATCCTTGTGATGATGAGGAACCGTCTGCGTAGAGTATCCAGTTCTCCTCAGGGACTTCATCAATTACATCCGGAGAGAGTTCTGTCATGAAGTCAGCCAGTACTTGTGACTTGAGACTTGGCTTTGATCGATACTCTATGTCGTATTCACTGAGTTCGATTGCCCATTTCTATGGCTGGTCGGTATAGACCACTACGAAATGCGATTGGAAATATGGTCGAAGCTTTCGAGCAGCTGTTACGACCGCTAATGCTAGTTTTTCCAGCGTGGGATACCTTGTTTCAGCGTCATTTAGGGCTTTGCTGGTGTAGAAGATCGGTTTTTCGTTGCCGCGATCGTTCCTTACCAATACCCCACTCACCGCCGAACTTGACACCGGAACGTACAAGTATAGCGTTTCTCCTTCTTCCGGCTTAGCTAAGATCGCCCCACTCGTCAGATATTCTTTGAGTTCTTGGAAGGCGAGCTCTCACTTGTCGTCCCAGTGGAAATCCTTGTTTCCGTGGAGGAGTTTATAGAAAGGGAGACACCTATCGGTTGATCTGGCGATAAAGTGATTGAGAGCTGCAATGCAACCTGTAAGGCGCTGGACCTAGCTCCCTTTTGTTTTGCGGAGAAGGAAGTTCGAGTATCGCGTTGATCTGCTTCGGGTTCGCCTCGATCCCCCTCTCAGTGACTATGTAACCCAGGAATTCTCCAGAAGTTACGCGTAATAGGCACTTGGTAGGATTCAGCTTCATTCGATATTTGTCCAGAATATCAAAGCATTCGCTGAGGTGCTAGATGTGATCGCCAGCTTGCAGTGATTTCACCAGCATGTCATCGATGTAGACTTCCATCGTGACTCCCAGCTGTTCGGCGAACATCTGATTGACCAGACGTTGATAGGTTGCTCCCGCATTCTTGAGCCCAAAAGGCATCACTCGATAGCAGTAGGTTCCGCGATCGGTGATGAAGGCGGTCTTTTTGCAGTCGTCCTTATGCATCAAGATCTGATTATACCCGATACTGCTTTAGGAAAGCGGTGGATAACTGGGTGAAGTTATCGATTGAGTTCGCCTCTAGCTTGGAAAACCATGTTAGGGCGTTTCCCGTGAGTCCTTCTACGAACAATTGGCAGTAGCCGATATCACGTTGTTCATCAGAGAAGTGAGCTTTGGCGATCGTGGTCATGAAGGAAGTCATGAAGTGTTTTGGGTCACTTCCTCCCTCATACGTAGGATCTTAAGTTTAACTTGAGGGATTTTCGTGCGAGTGATCCAACAGTGAAAGGAGTCTTCTGCGTCTCGGCGATCATGCGGTCGATCTCGGGAGCCAAGCTGACAGCTTGATGGACTTGAGATCCGATCTCCCGTAGTCGGGCGTAGATATCCTCCAGATGCCCTCCTTGGTCTAGGGCTGAGGATCCAGGGACGAAGTTCCCCGGTGCTTGAGGGTGCAGCTGTTGCTCGTTACGAATGTCTGGCTGGTGCGAGCTCTGGGGCATCCTGGTGAACCGATTTGATTGTGCGTCGGTAAAATCGAAGCTGGGCGCGAGAGTTCGCGGGATGATTGGTCTTGATGGTGTCACCTCAGAGTTAGACTGTTGCTGAATTCCACGAGCTAGATCATCCAGCCTCCGGTTGGTTTCGATGATGGAATCCGCTAAGTCTTTAGTTGTGATTGCGAAGATCGCTTTGAGGTCGTCCACAGAGACCGTAGGTGCTGCAACGGCGGCGGGATTCGGCTCTTGGACGCGTTGGTCCTCCGATTCTTTGGCACGTTGCTCTTCTTCGGTTGAGCGAGAGCCGTCTCCATTAGGGGGATCCATCATACCGGTGTTTTGCGGCAAGGAGCCACTGTTTTGCGGTAAAACGGAACCGTCGATTTCTTGAACCATGTTTTCTGGTGAAAGATTTCGATCAAGAACAGAGTTTTTAAGAGTTTGTATATGTCGTTCCCACTGGCGGCGCCAATTGTTGATTCTGAAAATCACACAATGAATTTGTTTAAAGGGGGAAAACAAATTCAATTAACTCTCTAGCAAATTCTGATCAAAGATTCGAATGAAAGGGTGAATTTTATTGCTTAGAGACAACGCTAGGGTTTAGCTCAAGAACAATTAGGGTTTTTTGTGCAAAAGTTGCGGGTCCCTTGAATAGAGGACAAACTCCTCTATTTATACATATTTTAGGGCGGTTTAGAGATATGTTAATTTTCTAAATCTTCAAAGATTTATCTTCTGATTTTTCTTTCTTTTCGGGATTCTCCTTTTTCTTCGAGGAAAATCTCCTTTTTCTTGAATGAGGAAATCGGTGGCAGGCGATTTCCCGTCTTTGAATCGAGCTCGCCTGGCGATCTCCTTCTTCAGCCCATTAACAGGCTTAACCGGGATTTTCCGGTTTAGATTGAATTCCCAATTTGATTCGTAATTCATTCGGTTTAAGCCGGTATTGTCGGAGGTGCTAATTCCTGCACCAACATTTACTATACAAACTATTATTATTAAAAAAAAATGTTTTTTCAAACTTAAGTGTTAAGTTTACAATACATTGAAAACAAACCGGATTTAGCATCCCGTCCTTTGGTCCGTAAGTCTTGTGGTGTCATAAATTTAACCCGTTTTCACGTATTGTAAATTTAACATTTAAGGTTTTACACAAATAATATTTTAACTTTTTACTTTTAACTAAAAATTTTTACTATATATATACAAACTATTTTTATCAAAAAATGTTTTTAAACTTAAGTGTTAGTGGATGCCTCCTTGACCCATTGATTGACCAAGAGTTAATTAATGCTTCTACACCAAGAGGTCTGGAGTTCGAGTCCTAGATACTGCGATTTATTAGGAGATCTCCAGCGATGTACAGTTATAGCCGTTCGCCAGAATTCTATGCCGAGAGAGAAGTGTTGTCAGGTCGTAGACTATTGAAAGTGTCCGTCAAGAGCATGAAGAAGGAAGTATCGTCTGCCTTGGATCTAATAAGGGTCGGAAGGAATTGTCCGTTGTAGAATCGTATATGTAACAGTTCTCATAATTTGCAATAAATAATAAATCTAGAGAAAAAAAAATTAAGTGTTAAATTTACAATACGTGAAAACAAAACGGATTTAGCATCCCGTCCTTTGCTCTGTAAGTCTCGTGGTGTCATAAATTCAATCCGTTTTCACGTATTGTAAATTTAACACTTAAGTTTTTCACAAATAATATATATATTTTTTTTTAACTAAAACTTTTTACTATAAATATACAAACTAAGAATCCGAACCAAACCAAATCTGTTGTTCATCAATTTGAAACCGAATTACCTAAACCGAAAATGTCACATTCAAACCAACTAAACCGAAAAACTAATTTGAAGACAGGGGTAAATTGGTAATTTTGCTAGTAAGTGGATAGGATAACACTGCGATTTAGTCTCCGTCGAGCTCCAAAGTTTTGAGCTTAGAGCTCTCTCAGGCGAAAACAATGGCGTCTTCTTCAGCCACGCTCTCTCTCTGCTCTACTTTCTCTGCTCATTGCAATGTAACTTCACGCCGTTCGAGTACTATCCTTTGTTCTCTCTCTAAACCTTCGCTTAATTTGGCTAAACCTGTGTCTGGGTTTCTTTCTCCTTCCACTGCGTCGACGTCTCGAACCGCATTCACCGTCGCTCCTAAATTCGCTGAATCAGTCGTCGAAGCTGAACCGGAAACTACCGATATCGAAGCTGTGGTGGTTTCCGATGTTTCGGAGGTTACTGAGGAGAAAGCTAAACGAGAAGAGATTTTCGCTGTTGTTATGGTGAGTTTGTTGAATCAAATGAAAGAACAAATTCTCAATTTCGGTTTTAGCTTTCGGAATTTGGAACTAGGTTTGGTTGATTTGATGAGTTTGCTTTTAGAGTTTTGATAATGAGAGACTGTGTTTTGTATCATATACTCTTAAGAATTAGGTTTAGGTTTAGCTTCAGAATAAAACGAAGAGCAATTTTCAATTTTGATTTAATCTTTGGCATTTGCAACTAGTTTTGGTTGATTTGGATGAGATTCATTTGAATTCATTTTGGTTGATTCAGAGTGTGATCATGAGAGACTGTGTTTTGTGGTATATTCTCTTATTAGTTAGTGTTTAGGCATTACGAATGTTGAAGAGTTTGGCTTTCTTATGAATGTTGCTTCTCTCATTTGCTATTTTTGATTTAGTTTAGTGTTGTTCTTTTTGGTTGAATAGGTTGGTGGACGCCAATACATAGTGTTTCCAGGGAGATATCTCTACACTCAGAGACTGAAAGATGCAAATGTCGATGACCAGGTATATCCACATTTCCTTTCAATGATTTGAATTCTTCATTGTAAAATTTCGGTGAAACGAAATGATATATCTAGAAAGGGATGGTGTCACTATGGAAGACTGAGTAAACTTTGTGGCTTGTGTAGAAGTTCTATTTTTCTTTGTCTATGTTAACATTGTGTTAAGCTGTTCTCTGTTACTTTTTTGGTGATTCCTGAAGTTTTCATATTTGCTTCTTCTCTTGATCAGATTGTTCTCAACAAAGTGTTGCTTGTTGGAACAAAGACACACACTTACATTGGCAAACCGGTTGTGACCAATGCCACTGTACATGCTGTAGTGGAAAATCAGGTAAAACAATACAGATGCTTTCTTATATTCTTATTGGTGTTTTGTGTTGGATAACTGCAATGTTTTTATTTGCTACAGGGTCTGAATGACAAAGTGGTAGTCTTCAAGTACAAGCCTAAGAAGAAATACCGTAGAAATATTGGTCACCGACAGGTATATATCCACTGTTGATAAATCCAGCTTCTGTTCCTTGAAATCGAACTATGTAGTGTTATAATCCACACCACAGACTGCTATCAATTAGTTGTCATAATTTGCTGTGCTGATAATTTGTTCTCATATGATTTCTGTCTTGATATTTTAGCCAAATACGAGGATTAGGATTACAGGAATCACGGGGTATGAAGAGTATCCAGCGGCGCCCAATGTTGCGGTTTAAATGTGTTGAGAAGTATAGGATCTTTGACACAAAATGTTTCTTGAATGTTAAAATTTTCTGATCTTCTCTATGTAATTTTGTAAGGACCAGATCATTTCATTTCTTCTGAGATCCCTTTTATTAATATGTACCTGCTTTTG
This sequence comes from Arabidopsis arenosa, assembly GCA_905216605.1. Taxonomy (NCBI): domain Eukaryota; kingdom Viridiplantae; phylum Streptophyta; class Magnoliopsida; order Brassicales; family Brassicaceae; genus Arabidopsis; species Arabidopsis arenosa. The sequence continues at coordinate 15,332,131 of LR999451.1, forward strand.
CCATTCTTTGATCACAAATTCTAAGTTAGTGTAAGAAAACTTCATCATTGCTCGCTCATCCATTCATCTAGGCTTACTGATGAAATTTATAGAATAGATTTTATTGAGTTGTGTGTTGATATGGAAACAACTTCCAACACATTTGTCGCTGGTTTTTCACTTCAGTGTGTGTTTTTTTGTAGTCGCACAAATGTGTCGTTGCGATTCGAAAAGTGGGCTGGAATTCAGGTTTCAGGTTTTGATAGTCTGCTCTACTTGTTTCGTAAGATGCATTCTGGTGATTTTAGGATGATGAATTGAGATATTTGAGATGTTTTGTGGTGACTTTCGGATGAAGAATTGAGAAATGAGGTTTTTTAGATTATGCAAAAGATAGTCACCAATGGCTAGTTTGTTGTGTACCAAGATTGAGAAGGTTATACATGTTGGGTTGTATTTGTTTTCTCACCTTTGTGGTTGATTAGGTCCGAGTTTTGATTTCCTAGTTTGCAATGTTTTTTTTTTTTTTTTTAAGTTTAGTGCGACAAAACCCCTTTACCAAAAATAAAGAAAAACACAAGATCTAGGTTAAGACAATTTATAAATAACTAAATACTGACTTATTAATTATTTAAAAATATATGCTCTAAAGTATATTTCATTTAGTTTATAAGATTCCAATTTGTTCATAGATTTCTTTTCTAACTTAAATTTCAGAAATTGCATAATATTTCCCATCTCTTTCTTATCTTTTTAATTATAATATTAGTCTTCAATGTAATGTTATTAAAGTAGACTTTTAAAATCTGAGAAACTATTGAACATGCATGATTCTTATTAAAAAAAAAAATTTAGCCCCTTTCTTTTTTATAAACTTTTTTTTACCAGCCAGTTGGCCAATGAAAATCTGATAAATTTTGCAAGCTTGCTACTATTTTCTAATTAATTTTACCTAAATTTATTTAAATTTCATTAAAAAATAATAAATGCTATACTACTAATGGTTATATCTAACTCACCAAAAAAATTATTGGTTATATCTAAAGTATTACTGTTTATGTGTAGAAGATTTTTTTTTAAAGCATGTAGCTAAAATTTAAAAGCAGAGATCATATCATCAATAAAAGATATTATTAATAGTGATGATAATAATGAAGCCATTTATTAGTTATATTTTCTAAAACTATATAAGTTCCGAGCTCCTTTCATTTGATTCCAATACAATTCATACTAACATCTTCCAAGTAAACAATTATTATTTATCTATTTTTAACAAATTTTCCATTATATTTTACAACACCATCATACTAACAACAATCATCATGTTGTTCCATTTCGTGCATAGGGAAATAGTTTGGTGAGTTACTGTAAAAATGTCGGTGAAGGCTAAAGCAATGCAGCGAATTGCGAAAGAATTCAGGGACATGTCCTCCCCAGCTTCTTTGTACAGTATTGGTTAGTACTTCTTTTTATTTTTATTTTCTGCATTATCAAAACAAATAATATCCACATTTCTAAATCTAACGATTTTGCTAGTGTCATTTTTGTCAATAAACGTTAGAAACTTGACTATCTAGTGTATGTATGTACCATACTAATATTTTCAGTTGTAAATACAAGTCCACAACCATACAAATAAGTAGATTATTATAATTTTATTTTTGGTGTTAAGTATAACAATACTATTTGTTGATGATATGTATCACTACAGGTAGAGACGACTCAAACAATGTATTCAAATGGAATGCGATGATTCAAGGACCCCAAGGTACTCCTTATGCCGGTGGCATGTTTAGCATCGACATTGAGTTTCCTGAAGATTATCCTTTTAAACCACCCAAGGTTGGTTACCTATTACAAATTTGAATTTCAAAGGTTAATTTTGTTGTTTACAAAAATAAATATGTTTTATGGTTTATTTTTTAACAGTTTACATTCAAAACTCCGATTTATCATCCAAATATCAATTCCAGAGGATCGATTTGTCTTGACATTCTTAAAGACAAGTGGACTCCTTCTCTCACTGTTGAAAAGGTTCAAAAACTTGATTCATAAATCAAATATTTTGTTTATTTTGTTCTTTCTCATTCTATTCATTGTTTTCGAATTGTTTTAACAGGTGCTCTTGTCCATAACTGTACTGTTGGCGGATCCAAACCCAGATGATCCTCTTGTACCTGAAATTGGAGAACTTTACAAGAATAACAGATTCCAATTTGACCAGAGAGCTCGGGAATTCACCGAGCGACATGCTTTTCTTTGAAGTTTGTCATATCTTTTTAATAATCATCAACTGCTTCCGGATATATGTTATAAATTAAAGTCACATTCTTGGTTCTCCTCGAAATGAATTATAAATATTTGAATAAAAACATGAATTGAATATGCCATGCATAGCATAACATTGAATCAGTGCTGTTTTCTCTTTGAGTAACAAAACCAATACAATGAAGTATTTGTCTCCTTCCGTCTTAAATTAATTACTAATGTTTTATAGTTTTGTATTTGTTTCACAAAAAATATTTTTAAAACAAATAATTTATTATCTACTATGTGTAAATACATCTAGAACGAAACATAATTTGAAGTAAGGAAGTTTATAAGAAGTATCAAACCATTACTATAAGTTCTTTTGTTGGACTTTTAAATATGCTTAACTTTTGTATAGCTAAAATTTTTATGGATCCGTGTTTCTAACAAAATGCATCATTACTTAGAACGAAAATTATATTTTGGTCAAACGGACAAAAATTGTAAATTTCAAATGTCTTTCCAATAAACATCAAAATTAAGAAGCATAGTTTTTCCAAAAAAAAAGATCAATTTTGAATAACACTAGAATTAATACGAAATATTTAAAAAATTTAATCGAATAACACCAAAACTTTTAAAAATTTAAAGCATGATGTACAAATATCATATTTAATAACACTAGATTTTAATGCATAATTTATAATAAATAATTGAATAATATCGGATTGTGTATAAATTTAAATTTTATTACATGATTGAACAATACCCCTTAAACACCGTTATCATTCACCCATAAAAATTGAAATCTTACACAATTTGAGCTATTAAAATCCTCAAAAAAGCTGAAGATTGTTACAAAAGAGCTTGACTATGAAAACGTATACTTCAAAATAATAAACTTTCGAATACGACTACGTTAGATTTATCTCTTTCCATGAAAAAAAAAAACAATAGTTAATGAGTACCATTCAATCTAATTTTGTCTATAACCAATCCATGTTTTATCATACCCTAGTCGTCACAGACTCACAAGTCTTCTCGACCAATAAATCCAATATTATCCATTCACTAGTATCTTCCAAAACACAATGACTTCCAAAACACAACGACCAACAATATTCATTCACTCAACAAAGAATGTTCAACGAAGAACCCGTAAGCACTTTTCTATGCATGGTTTCGTAATTTCACAGAGTAAACAGCCAAAATAAGTAATTCGAACCCACTGCGGGGTTAGTCCTTCATTATCAAGGAGACGACCCCAAGTCAAACACTGAGTGCAAACGAGGATTATTAAATAGCCAGAACTTGGATAGCTTTCTCTAACACCAAGAGAGAAAGAGAAGAGAGAGTGAGAGAGTAAGTAAGGATGGGTTTTGCAGAGAAGAATTCTTATGATATTCGTTTTCTTTTGTTCATATCCATAATTTTGAGCTGTTCTATTTCAGCTTCTGCAACTATCGCAGAAGCAAATGCTCTTCTGAAATGGAAATCCACTTTCACGAACCAGAGTCACTCATCAAAGCTGTCTTCATGGGTCAATGATGCTAACACCAATACTAGCTTTTCCTGCACCAGTTGGTATGGTGTTTCCTGCAACTCACGAGGGAGTCTCGAAAAGTTAAACCTCACTGACAACGCTATAGAAGGTACTTTCCAAGATTTCCCCTTCTCTTCTCTCCCAAACCTTGCTTACATTGATTTTAGCATGAACCGTTTCTCTGGAACCATCCCTCCTCAATTCGGAAACCTCTCTAAACTCATCTACTTTGACCTCTCCACAAACCACTTAACTAGAGAAATCCCACCTGAGCTTGGCAATTTGCAAAACCTCAAAACCCTCTATCTTTCTAATAACAAACTTGCCGGTTCAATTCCTTCTTCCTTAGGGAAACTCAAGAACTTGACGGTTCTTTATCTTCATCACAATTATCTAACTCGTGTCATTCCCCCGGAACTAGGCAACATGGAATCCATGACAGATTTATCGTTAGATAACAACAAACTTACCGGTTCAATTCCTTCTTCCTTAGGAAATCTCAAGAACTTGACGGTTCTTTATCTTCACCAGAATTACCTAACTGGTGACATTCCCCCAGAACTAGGCAATATGGAATCCATGACAGATTTAGCATTAAGTGAGAACAAACTTACCGGTTCAATTCCTTCTTCCTTAGGAAATCTCAAGAACTTGACGGATGTTTATCTTTACCAGAATTATCTAACTGGTGTCATTCCCCCAGAACTAGGAAACATGGAATCCATGACAAAATTAGAGTTACGTAACAACAAACTTGCCGGTTCAATTCCTTCTTCCTTAGGAAATCTCAAGAACTTGACGGTTCTTTATCTTGACCAGAATTATCTAACTGGTGACATTCCCCTAGAACTAGGCAACATAGAATCCATGACAGATTTAGCTTTAAGTCAAAACAAACTTACCGGATCAATTCCTTCTTCCTTAGGAAATCTCAAGAATTTGACGGTTCTTTATCTTCACCAGAATTATCTAACTGGTGTCATTCCCCCGGAACTAGGTAACATGGAATCTATGACAGATTTATCGTTAAGTCAGAACAAACTTACCAGTTCAATTCCTTCTTCCTTAGGAAATCTCAAGAACTTGATAGTTCTCTATCTTTACCAGAATTATCTAACTGGTGTCATTCCCCCGGAACTAGGCAAGATGGAATCCATGATCAGTTTAGATTTAAGTAAGAACAAACTTACCGGTTCAATCCCTTCTTCCATAGGAAATCTCAAGAACTTGACGGTTCTTTATCTTTACCAGAATAATCTAACTGGTGACATTCCCCCAGAACTAGGCAACATGGAATCCATGACAGATTTAGAATTAAGTCAGAACAAACTTACTGGATCAATTCCTTCTTCCTTAGGAAATCTCAAGGACTTAACGGTTCTTTATCTTGACCAGAATTATCTAACTGGTGTCATTCCCCCCGAACTAGGCAACATGGAATCCATGATCAGTTTAGATTTAAGTGAAAACAAACTTACTGGTTCAATTCCTGATTCCTTTTGTAACTTTACCAAGCTGGGATCGTTGTTCCTCCGTGATAACCAGCTCTCTGGTCAGATTCCATTGGGAGTTACAAACTCCTCAGAGCTAACTGCTTTTATAATCGACAGAAACAACTTCAATGGTTTCTTGCCTGAAACCCTTTGCAAAGGTGGCAAGCTTCAAATTATCACTTTAGATGATAATCACCTCGAAGGTCCTATCCCAAAAAGCTTGAGAGATTGTGAGAGCTTGATCAGAGCAAGATTCATAGGGAACAGATTCATTGGAGATATTTCTGAAGCTTTTGGGGTTTACCCAGATCTCAATTTCATTGATCTCAGCCGCAATAAATTCCACGGTGAGATTTCAGGCAACTGGGAGAAGAGTCGAAAGCTAGGTGCCTTGATCATGTCAAACAATAGCATCACGGGTGCTATCCCACCTGAGATTTGGATCATGAAACAACTGGGCGAGCTAGATCTATCTACCAACAACCTCTCTGGTGAAATTCCAGAAGCAATTGGAAATCTCACGAATTTGTCGAGGCTACGACTTAATGGGAATCAGTTATCTGGAAGAGTTCCTGCAGGAATAAGTTTCTTAACCAATCTTGAGTCTCTTGACTTATCCTCAAACAGATTCAGCTCCCAGATCGCACAAACCTTCGACTCCTTTTTAAAGCTTCATGACATGAACCTGAGCAGAAACAATTTCGATGGACGCATTCCCCAGCTAACAAAGCTGCCACAGTTAAATCATCTTGATCTCAGCCACAACGAGCTCAACGGGGAAATCCCATCACAGCTTAGCTCCTTGCAGAGCCTAGAGAAGCTTGACCTCTCACACAACAATCTCTCCGGTCTCATTCCAACAAGTTTCGAGGGCATGAAAGCGCTGACATACATCGATATATCAAACAATAAACTCAAGGGACGGCTTCCAGACAATCCAGCGTTTCGAAACGCAACATCAGATGCATTGGAGGGAAACAGAGGCTTATGCAGTAATATTCTTAAACAAAGGTTGAATTCATGCCCTATCACTTCCGGTGGGTTCCAAAAGCCGAAGAAGAATGGCAACCTTCTTGTGTGGATATTAGTGCCAATCCTAGGAGCACTCGTCATTCTCTCTATATGTGCAGGCGCATTTACCTACTACCTTCGGAAACGAAAACCACACAATGGAAGAAACACAGATTCTGAAACTGGAGAGAATATGTCCATATTCAGCGTTGATGGCAAATTCAAATACCAAGACATCATCGACTCCACAAACGAATTCGATCAAAGATACCTCATCGGAATCGGAGGATACAGCAAAGTCTACAAAGCAAACCTCCCAAACGCGATCGTAGCCGTGAAAAGGCTACATGATACAATAGACGAAGAGATATCAAAGCCATTGGTGAAGCAAGAGTTCCTAAACGAAGTAAGAGCCTTAACAGAGATCCGTCACCGCAACGTGGTAAAGCTCTTCGGCTTCTGCTCTCACCGCCGCCACACTTTTCTGATCTACGAGTACATGGAAAAAGGAAGTTTAAACAAACTCTTAGCCAACGAAGAAGAAGCTAAGCGACTCACTTGGACCAAGAGAATCAACATAGTGAAAGGTTTGGCTCACGCGTTATCGTATATGCACCATGACCGATCAACACCGATCGTCCACCGTGATATTAGCAGCGGCAACATCCTTCTCGATAATGATTACACAGCTAAGATCTCCGATTTTGGCACAGCGAAGCTTCTCAAGACGGATTCGTCAAACTGGTCCGCCGTTGCTGGAACCTACGGCTACGTCGCTCCAGGTAAATCCAAATCCCTAAATTTGAATTTGAGCTTATGAAATCCCTAAATTCGAATTTGAAATTGACTTTTCGCAACAGAGTTTGCTTACACGATGAAGGTGACGGAGAAATGCGATGTGTATAGCTTCGGAGTTCTGATACTCGAAGTTATAAAGGGGAAACATCCGGGAGATTTGGTTTCGAGTTTGTCTTCGTCTCCGGGAGAAACTCTGTCGCTGAGAAGCATTTCCGATGAACGTATACTAGAACCACGGGGAGTGAATAGAGAGAAGCTCATGAAGATGGTGGAAGTGGCGTTATCGTGTCTACAAGCAGATCCGCAATCTCGGCCAACGATGTTATCAATCTCCACATCATTTTCTTAGAATCATCTTCATCAATTTCTTCGACGAGGTAAAGAAAAAAACAAACTTGTACTATAGATGTGTTTATCGATGCAGCAGCCAGCAGCAGCCAGCAGCAGCCAGCAGCAGTTAAAAGCATTTTTTAGATAATGGTCATTGTGTTACTCTTTCACACTGTATAACATTCACATAAAGTTTATTTTTCTCTTAATAACATACAAAAAAAGTTTTGGATCACAAGAATTAAAAATCTGAAAACAAGTGTTTATTTTTGTAAATTGAAAGAAAAAGAAAATTCTGAAGTAGGTCGTTAATTTAGTTTTTTGTTTAACGCTACATGATTCGTCTAAACAAAAACCACATGATTTTATCAGAATCTGAGTGACAATTTTAGCCCAAACAGATTTACTTTGTCACCAAACATTTGATTTAGGTTGCTCTAATTTTTGATATGTTGTATCTCTGTATTAATATTACGGAAGTACTTTATTAAAATAAACCTTGCCTCTCATCAAATATTACGTGACAATATTAATGCCATAGAAAAAAAATTAGAACGACCAATTTAATTCACTTCATTCAAGGTTATTAATGGCAAGAGACTTTGAAGACTTTACATGATTTAAAAGTTCTCAAAGTCATTTTTTAACCAATCAAACTTTTAAGACTTTTTAAAATTTTAAAGCCTTTAAAGTCTCTCAGCCTCAATTTACTCTTCTTTTCAGTTTTTTTTTTCTAAAGCCTCCTAAATCGTGACGTTAACTTGAAAAGGAATAATAAAATCTAAACTTTTATTTTTCTTCTTTTCCCATCTAATTTAAAAACTAGTTTTAAGACTATTCCTATTTTATTATTAAATAATTTCTATTGATTAATTCTAATTTTATTTTTTCTGTTATTTTGAGATCCAATTTGAATGTTTTAAAATAATGAATATTTAATATGAAAATATTTATATATTCATTTATTAATGATTTTTTTATTTTTCTAAAGTTTAATCTTTATAAAAAATTATTTATATCATTATTTTGTCAAACGAATTCATTTTATCATAATTTATTATTATAAAAAATATTTAATAATAACAAAAATAATAACTACAGTTTCAACAGTTTTTTTTCGTTACCAATCAGATTTTAACAGCCAAAGGGCCTGATTGGTAACAGCTGTAGCTTTACTTTTTTGCTGTAGAAATATGACTGTAGGTTTATTTGCTGTGGCTGTAGATTTTATTGCTGTAGTATTTTGGCTGTAGAATTTAAAATTTTGGAAAGTTGAAAATTATGTGCTTTAGGAAAAAAGGCTTTCTACAGCCAAAAAAATGAATTAAGGAAATATTTTGGCTGTGAGAAAAAAAAGGAAAGCCAAACCTTCTAAAGCTTGATTGGATGAATTTCAAATCTTTAGAAATTTTTTTGCTTTGTAAAGACTCTAAAGCACTTGCCAATCAGGCCCAAAGTCTCTACATCCAAAGTCTCTGCAGTCAAAGTTTCTACAGTCAAAGTCCTTACAGCGAAAGTCTCTACTGTCAAAAGTAACAGCCGTTACCAATCGGCCCCAAAGTCAATTTACTTTTGAATCCATTTACTCTAATTACGGGTGATAGATCTAAGATACAAGTCTACTAAGATTTCTTTCCTCTAATCCTTTAATCGAATTAATAATTTTATTCTAAACTTCATACACAAGATCTAAGATTTTCTTGTCTTTTTCAATTGAATATACTACTATATTTCCATTTGCATAAAATTTTGCGAAATCTCTATGTTACCACTATCACCTTTTAAAAATCTAATATTTTCTTCTTTTATCAATATAATTGCTCAATCTATGAAGAAAAAATTGTAAATGATCAAAATTTCAGACTTGATTAATATAATTTTAAACAAAAATAAATTCAAAAAAATTCCAACTGAGTAACGGGTCTAAATTTGAATATTTTTATCCATTTCATACATTTTTTCATATTTAGTTTTATATAATACAATAAATTTTTAAATATTTTAATTTGGAATATTTAAATTAGTTTAACTTGATATTTTTAAAGAATATCATAAATTTAATAGATCAAAAGTAAAAAATTCTAAATACTCTAATTTGATTTTTTAAAACAAATATATTTAAAATAATATAGCAGACGGCGGGTTAAATTTAATGTATTATATGATAGAAAGAGTTATGATCCTTATAACAGATGGCGGATTAAGATTATATGATGAGGGGGCCGATTGATAAAGGTTGTTAACTTTGGCTGTAGAAGCTTTGACTTTAAAATTTTCTGATGTATAAACTTATGCTGTAGAGACTTTGACTGTAGAGACTTTGGCTGTTAAAATCTGATTGGTAAATAAAAGCTGTAGAAGCTGTTACTGTCAATTTTTATTTTTATATATATATTTTTCATCATTGTTATATATATATTTTATAAATATTAATTATGATAAAATTGAATTATGTTGTAACATAGTGACAAAAATAAATTTTATTAATAATAACTAGAGTAGTTACCCACGCCTTGCGCGGCCAAGAATTTTATTACAAAAAAACATTTAAATTTTGATGATAGAACATAGTTATAAGATTTTAAAATTCGACCATAATATTACAAAAGATCAAGCATACTGTCTCTAAAAATAAGTATTTAGACAGTCCTTAAAACCCATAACAACACAAGACTCATCGATCATTTTTGTAGAAAATTCCATGATCACTCAATCATCCGAACCGGAACATCTTGAATTCGTAGCGGCCCAAGCATAAGCTATGGAGAGTGTACTATATATATAAATTTAACTAGTATTCTTACCCCGTACTACGTACGGGAAAATTAATTTATGAAGTTAAGGTAAAAAGATATGTCCACACCAAAAAAAGGTAAAAAAGATATGATCCATTGCTTGTTTTTTGATTTCCTTCGTTCCTGATTTCTGTTATATAAAAGAATAAAAGAAAGATTTTTAGAGAGCAACATGAGAGATAATAGAAAAACTTCTATATATTCCTTTTTTTTATTTTGATAAAAATAATAATAAGAATACACATCAGAAGTAGGAAGAAAATTAATATAATAAAATAATAAAATATACTTACGTGAAATTCAATGTATATACATCTTGAATCTTTTGTCTCTCAACTTTCAGAATTTTGGAAAGAGAAGTAAACCCTAGGTTTTTCCAAGATAAATCTTGCATGTGATCGAGGCTTTATAAACAGAGGCCATAGTAAAAAAAGTAGAGAATAGTGTGAAATCTAGAAAAATTGAACTCGGAGAAGAGACGTTGCATGCCAGCATCGGGTTTATGGATTTTAGGAGAGAAACTGTTATTTTATCTTTTGTGTGGAGCAATCTGACAGACATCACACATATATAAATGATAGAATAGAAGTAGTTATTTAGAGATTGCTAGTGAATGGTGATCGTGGAGGTGTGGGAAAGATAGTGGATTTTGTTTCGTAAACATTTTATTTTTTGAAAAAATCTTGGAAGTTGACACATAGGAGGTTGATAAGAACGTGTGGAGTGTTTTTCTATTTTGTTTTTTATTTTTTACGTTTTTTAAACAAATTCTTTTAATTTTTAGTTAAAAAGTAAAATCTATGTGGCAAAATCTTATTGGTCAGGTGACTTGTGCTTTATAAGATAAAGGATAGGTCATTAAACGTATGAATTACGTATATCCAACAAATAATATGATTATAAATACTGAATATTACCGTTCTTTGATCTCTTCAAGTTCGTCAAACTCCGGGTCAAGATAAAATCTAGAGCGTCCAAAATAAACGAAGCCTGCACCTTTGTACCCTTCCAAAAAGAACAAAAAAAAAAGATAATTAGAACACAAATCCAATAAGCTTTATACTTGTAACAATCGAGATTTTAGGAAAACGCATAAATTAACAAACTTTGCTATCCTACAGAATTACTTCTAAACTCGTTCCAAGTCCACGCTCGTTATATTGCCATAAATTCAGAACCCGAACTCGGATGAGCCAATCAGTCTTGGAGGAATTCAAGCGCGAAACATCGTCAAAGATCTTGTACCTCATCGCCTGACAAAATTAGTTAAATGAGAAAGATCAGCAAGCGCTAAATCGTTATGAAAATTAAGAATCTCATAATGTACTCGTAATCAGTATTGAATAAAGATTATTACACCGGCAACCAAAATCGCTTATGCCTAGTCGTTAACCACGGTCGTGTATGGTAGATATCTCTCTCTCTCTCTCTCTCTATATATATATATATATGGATAGACTTAACCAAAGTCATATAGTTATAGAAAAATAACATTTTAAATCGTCGTAATACACACACAATCATAAAAAACGGAAAATATTACGAAAATATTCTATTCATATTTATCTCCAATATTCGTAGTTACCAAATAAAATACCGAGAATATTCAATATAATATTTTAAATATTTTAAAAAAAAGAAATTAACATAATACTCTATATCATTACATAAGGAGAAAAACCCTAAACAATAACCCCAAAATATTCCGTTAAAATGTCAATATCTATATATTCACATATTCATTTAACTCTACAAAAATCAAAAATAGAAACACCTAACTTTTTATGGGCTACTATATAAACATATATAATAATAATATGAAAATTTCTATAAACAGCAAAATAAAAAAAAAAAAATTTATAAGTATATCCTTTTTATTCAAAAAAAAATAGAAAACTGTTTAATAGTATCCAATATTTGTATATATCAATATTAAATACAATCTCGATAGATTCGGTAGTAAACATAAGAAGTAGCTATTATCTTAATACTCTTTATGTTTGTTTGTATAATAATATTATATAGGATAAACTCAAATAATACAAAAATAATAATTATTTGTATAATATGCAATATAGGATAACATCAAATAATATAAAAATAATATGAAATTATAGAACGGTTACAATCGGAAAGGCAAATATCTATATATCTCTTATTTTGTTTGTTTCAAAAAGTTAGATAGAGATTAGCTAATATCAACCCAAAAGATTATCATATAAAAAATAAAGATGCATTATATATTGTTATAGTTGTTATTGATATATATGTATTCCAATTTGATATATGTATCACAAATTATTACTAACATATAAGATACACGGATGCAATATTTCATCATTATTAGCAGCCGCTGTTTAGGTATCTCTACATGAATAAGATATTTATAAATCCGGTCTAGTTTACATGATATACCGATAAGAATTGTCACGTCGCCGATTAGGTATATATCATCGTATACATTAAAATCATAGCGCCGGTGATTAATTATTTTGAGTATTAGTATTCTCAATATCGATTATTTTCAGTTAAGCATAATAAATTCAGAATATAAGAACTGTCGACAATGAATATTATTCCCAAGATATTACCGATTAACTTCGATTCATAATCATGTGTGATATTCGATGAACACGATAAACTCAATATAATCCAAAATATTTCATTAATTAATATAATTTTAGTATAACCAAGAAAGATATCATAATCAAAATCTAAAAATACATCGACATATCGATCATACGATAATGGTAATTATAAGTCCGGAAACACGTCTTCGAGTCCATAACGACTCGTGCCCTCTCCCTTATACGTTCCGGACCACGTTGCAGACGGTGCATAATCTTCATAGACTCCATAATATAGAACACATCATTCTGAACAGATTTAAAGTTTACGTATTAGAGAAATATATTCGAAACAAGAAAAAACTGCGTTAAAAAAAAAAACGTAAAAGAATACAGGTCGTACCAAAACAAATAAAGCCGCACGGTTAATCCGCAACAGTAAAGCAATCAAATTAAGTTAAAAAAAAAAATGCATAAATCAAGCAAGATTAGAGAGATACCTCAGTTTGATTTGAGCTTCGTTTGCAATTTCACATTCCAAAAAGTTTATGCTTGTACATGAGAAAAGAAAGAGGTGCTAATCAAAATCATGAAAATTCTCAGGCATATAAAGCCAAACAGCTACGAAACAAAAACATGTAATCGACCAAACTATAAACCTTGCGTAAATAACTCATCACAAATTGGCAAAGATCTATGAGATCTTACTTTCCAAGTGACCATAACATAAAAAAGGAGAAAAAAAAACCGACGACGATGCATCATAGAAAGGACCAAGTTTGAGGTACAAAAAAAAAACTATAAACCATAATTGCTATGCATAAAAATCAAGCCGTGATGTTTGAGTTTCAAGGGAGGCATCCTATATTTATAGGAATTTCCAGCATAAGGTTTTAGGGTTTTACATATGACGGTGTAAATTATACCGGGCCATTTTTTTTTTTTTGTAAAAATATAAGCCCAATAGGCGAATTAGGGTTGAAAAAACGAAAACGTTATATTTTTTTTTTCTTACACGTTCGTTTTTTTTTTAATTAAAATATAGAAATTTCATTAATTTAATCTCATTAAAGGGAGGGGCAAAAACGTCCGCTCATATTCTGAGAGCGAACGTGAGCACTTTTGACTTCTCTTTTAATATATAAGATAAAACTGTTTTTAATGATTCTTGAATGATTTTTGAGCAATTAATATGGCTAATAAAAAAACTGTTTTTAATTGCTTTGAATGTTTTTTTTTGGTGAGTAGTTGTATAATTTTGAGTAATCAAAAATCAATAGAACTATTGATGTAATTAATGAAATAATTGAATTATCTATATGAATATTAATGGTGATGACCAATTCAATACTTACCCGGTTGGTTGTGTCACCTGACATGCCACCTGGATTCGAATGGGTTCTTTTGTCGGCGGAGGTTATATCTCTGTAATCTAAACTACCTCTCTTCTCAAAAAAAAAAAAAAATTCATCAAAAAAAATATTGGTGATGATGAAAATAAAATAACTATTTGTAAAATGGATCTTAAAAAAAAGATAAAAAGTTGATAATAATTAATTTATCAAAAACGATTTGTTAAAAATATTTATGTAAACTTGTAAAGAGTTTTTAATTATTATGGGGAGAAGAAAAAAGAAAGCTTTTAATTTTTATTTGTTTGAAAACCATCTAATGGAGACTTTAGAAAAAGAAGGAAAACAAAGAAGAAAAAAAAGAAACAAACTATAAGGACTTTAGAATACTCTTAAAGCCTTGAAAGTCCATTGCCAATCACCCCCGAGATGGTTTAAAAAAGGTTTGACACTACTAAATATTTGAAAGTTTGATTCTGCAAGCAATTTTGAAAATAACGAATGATGGATGGTGCAAGCAATTTTTTATTGAGATTCTAAAATGAAATGGACTCTACACATGGGTTGAGTTTAATATTACTGTATGGGAAATTTACTAAAGTGACCCATAATTTGTGTTTAATTACTAGAATGGCATGCCAAAAATATGGGTTATATGGTTATAATTATGACTAAAATGTCCCTGTTTTAAACAAGAATGCCATTAATATTTCATTCCAGCGTGGCAAAAAATACAATTTATTTACGATACTTTTGCTCGGTTTGCCATTAATCCGTCCTTTTGCTCGGTTTTGTTAAATTTGTGGCTCATGTTGCGACATATTTATTAAGTGAAACAGACTGTTTGATCCACCACAGATTTTGTTCGACAGACTTTTTTTGTACCACAGACTTCGTTAGATTAAGTAATGACAGATTTATAATTTATGACAGATTTTCCTAAAATTTTAATATTTTGAATGGTTATAAAACAAATCTGCCATAGTTTTGTTTTTCAACCGCAAATTTTTTTTATTTTGGCAACAGATTTTATGTTTTTTTTTAAACTATCATTTTATAACAGATTTTTTAACACAAAAAATTAACATATAATGATGACAGAGTACTCGCAGATTTTCTTAATTTGTTGACAAATCTGGCATTTTATAGCAGGTTTTTGAAAAGAATATAATTAATAAACAATCGCATTGTAATAACAGATTTGTTTTTAGTTATGACAGTTATATTTTTGGACCCTAAGCACAACAGATTTTCTCATGTCATGTTATGGCCGATTTGTTTCTAACTAGAATAAACTTTTATTGTTGACAGACTTTTGGTTGGCAGATTTGTTTTTGAAATTTCGAAAAATCTTGTTACATGATATATAATATAAAGAAATTTTCTGAAATAGAACGTTTTCCACTATTTATTAAAATATTGGTACTCGATAAAGGAAAATTGTAGAAATGGTACAATATTTTCTAAATACCAAAACTACCCTTAACAAACCCACGTTTCCGCAACGTTCTAGCAGAGTTCATTTAGAGGCTAAGATGAGCGAGTTTAGTAAACTACAATTATGCATAGTTTAAGTAGACGCTGAGAATCAGAAGTTTGGTATAGCAATAACATACTCTTCGCAATCTCTATTTTAAATATCCCCAACTTCAGAAAGCCCAATATGAGCCCAACAATTTGGGCCGAATATAATCAAATTATTGTAGTAGAGAACGTTGAACATACATAAACAATAGACAATGATAATCCTCGTAAACTTATATATTCAAAAGCGTTACAATTCAAACGAATTTATTCCAGTTCTGTTTGAGTCCCACAATGCTTCTTCTTCTGTTTTATCTTCTTGTTCTATTTCTTCCTATCTATCTTTTCTTTCCCATCCTCGTAATAATCCTCATCAACTTCATAAAAATTGAAACAACCATAATGTGAGAAAAATAAAAATCAGGCAAATCCAAGTACATTCATTGTTTTTAATGTTACAAAGTCTTAAAGTCAATTCTTTATTAAATTACAAAATAAATTACAAACTATATATATCTTGAAATAATCTACACAATACATTCATATACTTTTAAGCTCACATTGGAAATATTAACAAAATAAGGATGAAAAAGTTACAAAAATCTATATTTTGAACATATGAATGCGTAAAACATTCTAAATTATATTGTTAGCGACATCAATCAAGCGTACAACTAGAATATAAATTTTAGGGGTACATAATACTAATCTTACTGGAATACATCAAAAGTATAACTATGTGGAACTTGTGTATAACTACTATCTTGTGTATAACTATGTGTAAACTAGCGGCACACACGCGGATAAAAACGGCGTATAAAAGGGAAAAAACGGCGCACGTGAGGAATAGAAATAAAAAGAAAATTCGAAATTCACCCGAATGTTTTTGGGTTTCCCTCCATTCCCACATATTCGAGAATTCCCCTATTGTCACAATCTTCGTTTCCCTTATTCTCCTCATCCTTTATTTCATTCTCTCTTATTCTCCTTATCCTTTATTTCATTCTCCTCCACTCTTTCGACCCCTCTTCTCTCGAATTCTGTAGTCTTTTTTCGAAATGGTTGAATTCTCGAATTCTGTAGGCCATAGGTAAAGTTGGTGAGCCAAACGACCACAATTTGAAAGCTGGACTTTTCCTTATATGGCCTATGCTCTTCCGCTGCACACAATATAAATAATGGCCAAAAACAAATGCAGTCTTGTGAATATAAGCTATTGTTCAACATTGTACATTAGAATAAGTTTTACTTTGTTTCTCAAACATACGCGAAACTAGAAATTTAGACCCCCATTATAGTTCAGGATACATTATAATTGCGATAATTTCTTATAAATGGGATATAACGCATTAAATCAAAAACGCTAAGAGCCGAAAATGCAGCTTTTACCAAAGCTTGTACTATAATTCATTACCGAAAAGAGGGGCCAACCAAAAGACGCCACATCAACATTGAGAAATGAGAAATTAATATACGAAGATAACGCCTTTGTGGGTGTGGGGATGGTTGCTTTGGCAGGTACTTTACATTTTCGAAATGAGGACGTGGCGCAATCTAGATGACTCGTCAGGCGGCGTCGCGTGGTTTCTCTATATTTACTTTCCAATAGCAGATTAAATTCTTTTATCTTGGCGCTAGGGATCCCAATAGCAGATATTTACGGTCTCTAAAAGGCACACTGTGCGCTTCCGCTCCTCATAACTTTTCTATCCTTCTTTCATTGATTTGACGAACAATAAATGTATAGTTGTTTACTTGTCCTAGTTAATGTCGTATTAACCGTTTGGATTCTGCTGCCTTGAACCGATGCATAGATGCCCATTCCTGCTGTTTGCCCATTTGTAACTATAGAGTTTGGAATCTTAGTATCTAGTTCTGTCACAGCGAGATACCAAGACTTGAATCTAGTTCTGGAAAAATCTTAGATATAGATAGCAACCATACCAACAGAGGAACAAACAAGTAATAGTTGTGTTACATGACCTGATAGAGTTTGTAGACAGAAACAGAACAACAACAATGGAAGAAGATAGAGTCTTCTTAACACATTTCATGGAAAGTGGTAGCGTAATTAAACACAAAACAATTCTGACAAATGCATGTACTCGGGTAGTTGTGTGCAAAGTAGCATATTGGATACTCTTTGAAATGGAAAATCCCTGAAAACACATTGCGACCGCCAGGACCGATATTACGAACCTGGCTTTCTACTACACCGGCAATGTTTAACGCTTCTTCCAAAGTTTCAACCTTACTAAAGAAAGTTTGGGTTATGACCATACCTTGGTCATAGGAACCACAACAAAGGAGCATGACCGCAAATGCAAATATAGCGTAGATGGAAGAATAAGCAAATTCTTCAAGCATCTCTAGTGCTTCCACGGACGGTCCATCTTGAGTCAAACGGCGTAGAGATTCGATATATCTTGCTATCTCATGACCTTCACCTACGCATCTTAAAAGGAAGGATCGATAGATAGATTGTTCTCTACCGAGTCTAGTGTTGAACATGAACTCATCAAGATCCACGTCGATTAGGACTTCACGGGAAAAGACAATTTGTTTAAAGAAAGGCCCAGCTGCAATGAAAGGACCTAGGTTGCGGAATCCCTCACTCCCAATACGACGGACTATGTCTGTCATAAGTGGTACTGGAATGTAGATCATTATGAGGAGGTTTTTGCAGCCACAAGGTGGTAGAGGATTAAAGAAACTCAGATAGGTATACACAACTTTAATTATATAATTTGAAGTATAAAAGCCCTAAATATGCACACTGTGCGCATAGCAGATTAAATTCTTTTATCTTGGCGCTAGGGATCCCTTACGGTCTCTA